>OY856186.1:451134803-451600160 GCA_963693315.1 Diogma glabrata | reverse complement strand
CTAGTCAACTCACTCAACTCACTAAACTCACTCAATTCACTCAACTTACTCAATTCACTATCAACTACCTCAACTCACTCAACTCACTCAACTCACCAATCTCACTCACTTAACTCACACAACTCACTCAACTCACTCAACTCACTCAACTCACTCAACTAACTCAACTCACTCAACTCATTCAACTCACGCAAATTACTCAACTCACATAACTAACTCAGCTTACTCAGCTTACTCAGCTTACTCGACTCACTCAACTTCAACAACTCAAACAACTCACTCTAGTCACTCAACTCACTCAACTCACTCAACTCATTCAACTCACTCAACTCACTCAACTCACTCAACTCACTCAACTCACTCAACTCACTCAACTCACTCAACTCACTCAACTCACTCAATTCACTCAACTCACTCAACTCACTCAACTCACTCAACTCACTCAACTCACTCAACTCACTCAACTCACTCAACTCACTCAACTCACTCAACCCACTCAACTCACTCAACTCACTCAACTCACTCAACTCATTCAACTCACTCAACTCACTCAACTCACTCAACTCACTCAACTCACTCAACTCACTCAACTCACTCAACTCACTCAACTCACTCAACTCATTCAACTCACTCAACTCACTCAACTCACTCAACTCACTCAACTCACTCAACTCACTCAACTCACTCAACTCACTCAACTCACTCAACTCACTCAACACACTCAACTCACTCAACTCACTCAATTCACTCAACTCACTCAACTCACTCAACTCACTCAACTCACTCTAGTCACTCAACTCACTCAACTCACTCAACTCACTCAACTCACTCAACTAACTTAACTCACTCAGCACACTCAACTCATTAAACTCACTCATCTCACACAACTCACTCATCTCACTCAACTTCTCAATTGACTCAACTCACTCAACTCACTCAACTCATTAAACTCACTCCACTCACTCAATAAACTCAACTCACTCAACTAGCTCAACTCAATTCACTCAACTTACTCAAATCATTCAACTCACTCAAATGCGTAAAACAATCAAGTAAAACAAAATAAATCAAAATGAAATAATTGCCTATTATTAATTTTATTATTTATTTCATTATAATCCAAGCTCTTAAAATTTATTATTTACTACAAAAAATCGAGATATTAGCTACAAAAAACATCAAAAATGTAAATTTTAGTTCGTGAAAAAGCTGTAGTTTAATGTTTAATGGTCGAAACTATCTGTTCAGTACAAAAAGAAGTGATAACCTATGTCAAGCAGAAACTAGTGTAAAAAAAAACATTTACAAATAATTAGGTATTCTACATGATTCGAAATACTTTCTTTGTCACTCGCATTAGAGATAAGAATAAAACAGCTTCAACTAACTACGTATTAAAACAAAAGTTTCTATACGAACAAAAATGTGGGATTCGATATTTGTACGATTGACTGAATCGAGGAAAGGGCGGAACAGTCACGAAACCTCACTGAGGTTTCACAGATTATATAACTCTAAGAAACTTGATCTTCAATAGCATGGTTATATGCTGTATGCCTCAAACGACAAAACAAGCTAAACTAAATAAACTTTTTAAGCTTCTGCTATTGTTTCGTAGGAGGTGAACGAAAAGTTTATTTACGACGTGACTTTTGGATGACCTTTCATTATATTGTTAATGGAGTTATGCACTAGCTAGTAGAACAAATTTTCTCAAAATAAATTCATTAATTTTATCAATTGTACTCTTGATGTGCGTCTCCTTTTATTTTGTAAAATACGTTTTTTATTTAATAAACGATATTTAAAAATCACAACAGTATATTTGTATTATAATAGATACAGCAATTTCATTATTATGGAATACATGTTATTATATAAAGAGATTCGTTTACATTTTAGTTCATGTGTATTGTTAAAACTATTTTTATATTTAGTCTAATCGAATTAACAAGCACAGATAATGACTTTTGTACTAATGGCATCTATGTATAAATTGCATCAACTAGTTTCCGTTTAGTTTAGTTAATCAATTTAGTCCTTTGAGCCACACAGCATAAATTTACAAACTAGAGTCTGTAGTTTAATAAACTGACTAATAAATTAGATTGCTACCATTTCTTTTATAGATATTAAATAAAAGTCTGAGCTCTGACTGAGGTTTCGTGATTGTTCCGCCCTTTTCTCGATTCAGTCAATCGTACAAATATCGAATCCCACATTTTTATTCGTATAGAAATAAATCAAATTTATTATTTGGAACTTTTACTAGAAACTTTTGTTTTAATACGTAGTTAGTTGAAGTTGTTTTATTCTTATCTCTAATCCGAGTGACAAAGTAAGTATTTCGAATCATGTAGAACACCTAATTATTTATAAATGTTTTGTTTTACACTAGTTTCTGCTTGACACAGGATATCACTTCTTTTTGTACTGAACAGATAGTTTTGACTATTAAACTTTAAACTGCACCTTTTTCACGAACAAAAATTTACATTTTTGGTGTTTTTTGTAGCTTCTAGTTTTTTCTTTAGCTCTGTGGCCACTAATTACAAAGCTGATCAAAAACATTTTATCAGAAAAAGGTTTGTTAAAAAAACGAAAACTTATAAAAGGATTATCCGTTATTGAAAAACAAAGTTTTGGGGAAATTAATACTTGATTTGATTCAAGACGACCTAACGCATTTAAGGGTTAATAATAATATGTAATGTAAATAGATTACAAACTCTAATAAATCCATCTAAATTTCATATAAGAAACATTTTTTATTGCGTGATGAAAACTATTTCAACCAAATCGATTTATTTGTTTCGTTTAAAACAATCATACTGGGAAAATTTTTTGTTTTTGATTTTATTTAATTTTTTTTTGCAAATGGAAAATTTAGAAAGAAAATAACAAAACTTAAAATTTATAGCTATTAAATTTTTTAATGGAAATAGTAAACATTAAGTGATATTAATTTTTATTACGATTCCGTTAAAAATTGAAATGTGATTTACTTGTTTAAATAAACTAGTTGTAATATTGAAATGATGTTGACCTTAAACATAAATAAATTCCAAAACGAACATAAAAACAATAATTAACTAATAACCAAATTATTTAAATATAATAAAAAAAATGCATTTACATACATAAATCAAAAGCACTGTGCGGTCTTTTATTTTATTTTTAATTCAACTTCTTTAATTTCTGGGGGTTGGAAATATCAACGAACATGCTCGCATCAATTGTTAATTGTATTATATTTTCTTATATATTCGACTTTGTAATTCTTTTAATTTCATTTCAATTTAAATAAGTCATCTTTTAATTTAATTTAATTTTTTTTATTTAAAAATATAAAATTTATTCATATAAGGAAATTTAGATTGTTGATAAAAACATAAATGGCGCCTTGAACTGCGTAATATCTTGAAGCTTTTTGTAAAACAAAAATAAAGTTTTTCTTTTATGTTTGTATAATGAAAAAGGAAAAATTTGTAAAAAATGTTGCGTGATTTTTTATAGGAATTTGAATTTTTGTATTGCTGTTGCATTGTTGAGATCTTCGATGCTAGATAACGATTTGATATGTGTAAGCTTACGAATTCAGATTTAATAAACATGTTAAATGCACAGAAAAGAAATAAAAATAGATTGAAGTTTTAACATTGTTCTTTTTCGAAGGATTCTGAAGAGCTAAATTTGAATTCCGTTGTTGATTTTGAAGTGGATATTAAGCAAATATTTAATATATTTAATTGTATAATCTATATAATTCATCTAGATATAATATATATATATATATATATATATATATATATATATATATATATATATATATATATATATATATATATATATGTATATATATATATATATATATATATATATATATATATATATATATATATATTTATATATATATATATATATATATATATATATATATATATATATATATATATATATATATATATATATATATATATATATATATATATATATTATATATATATATATACTATATATATATATATATATATATATATATATATATATATATATATTATATATATATATATATATATATATATATATATATATATATATATATATATATATATATATATATATATATATATATATATATATATATATATATATATATATATATATATATATATATATATATATATATATATATATATATATATATATATATATTAGACTGGTCGTTAAAAACTAAATTTTCCGAGACGCCCCCTAGAATAATTCTTTGTGGTTAAAAAACCACAACGGCATTATTTTTTTTTTTAAATCAAAGAACACGTGCCGCAAAATCGTCGAAGTTAATTTTTTGAAAAGTTCGTAGATTTTTTCAAATATCTCATAAAATATGCAGATGTCAAAAAAAATCACATCATTATTTTTGTAGAAAATTTAATTTTCTACAAAAAAGGTCTAAGTCATTTTTTTCCGAAAACGTATAGTTCTCATGATATTTTGAAAATGAAATTGTAAGTTTTCGTAATTTTAAAAAACATAAAAAATAAAGACGACAAAAAGTCCTAATTTTCTTCTTATGCTATAGAATGAAGTGTATAAAAAATAATCGTGACACAAAAAATCAAAATCAGTACTTTTTATTCGAAATTTTCATCATTTGGTTTTACGAGCTTCAAAGAATTTCAAGTTTTATTTCAAAATATCATCAGAAATATAGGTTTTAGGAAAAAAATGACTTGGTCCTTTTTTGTAGAGAATTAAATTTCCTACAAAAAAGGTTATGTGATTTTTTTTGACATCTGCATATTTTATGAGATATTAACAATTTTATCAAAAATAAACTTCGATGATTTTGCGGCACGTGTTCTTTTCACTTAAAAAAAAAAGTGCCGTTGTGGTTTTTTGACCACAAAGAATTTTTCTAGGGGGCGTCTCGGAAAATTTAGTTTTTAACGACCAGTCTAATATATATATATATATATATATATATATATATATATATATATATATATATATATATATATATATATATATATATATATATATATATATATATATATATATATATATATATATATATATATATATATATATATATACATATATATATATATATATATATATATATATATATATATATATATACATATATATATATATATATATATATATATATATATATATATATATATATATATATATATCTAAGTGGTCAATATGATATGCTATTTATGGATACTTACCTTTGACTATTGGGTGTAAAAATTCTTCCTGTTTATCGGACTTGTGTTCTGGCAAAATATACGCAATACAATTTCTTTTGTTATCTTCTTATCTGCGCAAAGTCCTTTGGGATATCCGTAGTGTGATCTACAGGCCGAGCAATCCGTGAAAATTTTAATTTAAATCTTTTTTTTTTAATCGCAAAGACCTCCAATTCGTATGAACAACAACGGTCTTGAGTGGCAGATGATTTTTTGTTGAAGGACTAAACAAGGTGAAATTGATTATCCTGTTTGATACTTTTTTGTAAAAAACAGAAATTTCGAAGCATCCGTGTGAACTCAGTGATGGTCTCTGGTCTATAAATAGAAATTACTGCTTCAAATGCGGCATTTTGTGTTGGTCCAACCAAATTGAAACTTGACATCATTTTTCATTAAATCCGACAATGGTTTTGCCACAATCGAATAGTTTTCAACAAATCTCCTAAAGTAATCAGTCAATCCCGAGAAACTTTGTATTTGTTTGATTGTAGTTGGTTTAGCAAAATTTTATGCTGCTTTCGTTTTCACTTCTGATGGCTTTACAAAGCCTACTTCAATTTCATATCCTCAGATAATTAAATTTTTTACATAAGAACTGACATTTTTGCCATTTAATTCCAATTCATACTCCACTGCGAGAACTAAAACTTTTAAAAGTTTTTTCAGCCTATATATTTCTCGTTACGGATGGAACAATTAAATCATCCATGTAGATCAAAGTTTCTCCTCTCATCATCAAATCGATGAACACCCAGTATGTATGTTACGTTGAAACCACTTGTGCTGTACTTAAACAGGAATCCGCAGAAATTCAAAGTAACCTGATTTGATACTGCTATCATCCACTGGTACATGAAAAAACCCATTTTGAAGACCTAGTGTTGTAAAAACTAGAGAACTGTGTATCGATCAATCTAATCGATAATCTGATCGTCAATCAGTGGCAACGGGCAGTGGTGCATTATTATTTCTTTATTCAACTTTCGATAGCCGATACGATGCATAGCAGTTTTATCCTATCCTCCTTAGAAATCAATACAACAGACTTCTCTTGATTTTATCGGTGTATTTTTTTCATTGATTGAATTTCAGTTATGTACATGGAGTTACCGATTATAAATTCATATCCAACCTCTTCAATCCTAAAACGAGATAAAAATTCTTCTTTTGGTAACAATTCAATTCTCCCCTGTTTTGGATCTAAAACAACAAAAAAAACTTTTGGAGAGCTTCCACAGGAATAATACTTGCATAAACTTCTTCAATAATTTTATCTATCTACAACGCTGCTCTCACATTTCTTGAAGCGTTTATTTTGCAACCACCAACTCCGAAAACCGTCGTTTTTGCTCTGTCAATTGTTGATGATCCAATCACATTCACATAAACATCTTCGCGCAACAATGTCAAATCGCTCCCTGTATCGATAATTGAGTTCGAAATTAAAAATTAAATTGAATAAATTGGTTTTTAAATTAATCTTTGACTACAAATCATCATAAATTAATTTGGTTGCTCTTTGTGAATTATGGTTTTATTTTGGTCATTTCGGAGCGATGTATACTTAAACCATTTTTTCTTATTTGGACATCTCCTTGGTGAATGTCCTTTCTCACAATTGTAGCATAGGAAACCAGTTCTGTTTGTAGCTTGTAATGAAAATGACCACGAAGTGGCATAGCAGGTCGCGTACCTACCGAGATATATTTATAGCCCCATACTAGCTTCAATCCATGGGAACGAGTAAGAAATCCTGCTACTTCAACACAAATAACCAATGGTACGCGAGAAACTTGATAAGAACGGATGAGAGAGAAAAAAAGTGAACTAACTGAGACTCTGGCGACCCCCGTACACGAAAGAACCACGATCACCACGTCCAACCCCTACAATTCACACCCATTCACGCGCTCCCACTCCAAAAGCACTCACGCATCCTCACACATACACCCCCCCCCCCCCATGCACGAATACAACCATGCATACGTCCATGCCCATTCAGCTAAAAATAATAATAGGGACCACACCAAAGGCTATACTGAAGAAGTGTCCTAAAGTTAAAATTAGACCCTAACGCAAATACGACAAATCAATGTAAATCCATAAAAATCGAATGAGCCCACAGTATAACAAAACTTGAATTACAGCCAACCTCCAATATCATTGAATTTTCTTTTTAGTATTTTATTTCGCTGTCATTTACCGACCAAAATTTAGACAAATATGTTTCTCCTTAATACCAGGTGTAACTGGTAGCATTGTACTAGTAAGGTAAATATAAT
Source organism: Diogma glabrata (assembly GCA_963693315.1). Classification (NCBI taxonomy): domain Eukaryota; kingdom Metazoa; phylum Arthropoda; class Insecta; order Diptera; family Cylindrotomidae; genus Diogma; species Diogma glabrata. The sequence continues at coordinate 451,592,614 of OY856186.1, read as the reverse complement.
AAATACGATCCCAGGATACGGTGGTATCAACTCCTAGTGAATCATAGTTACTAGGTACGTTGGCAAGTGATTCAAGGCACAGTTGTCATTCACTATCCATGACCAATCAGGTGTGTTTCGTTAGATATGTGTATATCATCAATACTGTCGTTGGTGATATTCCATCCACTGACAACTCTTCCTATATTTAATATGAAATTCAAACAATCCTTTGATAAATGATAATTGATACTGAAACTGTTAGACATATTATTCTTACCATTCACCATCGGCAAGAAATTTTTTTATTTAAACATCAATTATTATAAAAAGAGAGAAGAAGGAAAAAAATAATATCCATCCGAATTTTACTGAACGGTCTTGAATTCATACCCACTGCCCAGTTCAATGCTGGTGATACATTTTAATGTTGTAATGTTATTTGAAATTGGTTTAAGAGTTTTTGTGAATATTGACTCATTGATGAGATATTATTTAACTCAGTAATATAATTTAAGTAATATATCATTATCTACGTTAAAATCATTTATTATTAATAATCATTAAAAGAAAATAAATACGATAAAATATCATTTCACTCACATACACTACAAGTTAACATATATATAATAAATTAGGACGAGTACTAGACACACCATGACTGGCCTTATTATTTCGGTTGTATCCAGAATAAAATTCCATTTATATACACATACCGCCCTCCAAGCCTGCATGCGTACCAAAACACACTCACTTACGCCTTCATACATCCATAAATAACTATAAAAGCAATGCGTTATTCACCCCAAGGTTAGTCCAGTTCCATTAATAGTTTATAATCAACACATTCCTCGTTGTACAAGTTCAGCAATCAGGCAGGCGCCAAGGTTGGATAATAGTTGTAATAAAAGTTTTTGGAAGATAGCGGCAATGATGGATATTCCGGAAATAGTTCCAAATCGGTGGCACTTCGGATAATCATAATGTATAAAAATAATTGCTATGCGCAAAGCTCGTTGGTGATAATAGTATATTTTTTGTACTCTCGGAAATGTGTCATAATATCACGTAGTAGAATAGCGACAACATATAACAGCAAACAAAAAATGGTTGTCCCGGAACTGCATCAAAATGGTCGGCCCGCCGAATGTAACCGTAGCATGCGTTCAGGTAATCAAGTTAGACCATACTCGAAAATGATTTATTATCTGGGTATAATCAATGGATCCTTTCACTATTAAAATTTCTAGCTATCACTTAGTTAATACAAAATTATCACAGCCGATTTATACAAATGCAATCATGACTTTTTATTATCCCGGTTTTTTTGTGTATCCCCCATGGAAACATTTGTAATCAATATACCAATTTTAAATATTTATTATAACCATCGTATATAGTTCATTCAGCTAAATTTTACAATCAAAAACTAATAGCTAATAATAACTCGGCAAAACCTTTTCGTTTCTTATTTTGTTTATATTAACATGAATCTGAATCATAAAATTTTTCATTTGGTTAGCATTACACTAGTCAAGATACATCTACGCTAATATTATTTCCACAAATTTATTTTTCACTAGCTTTAGACTAAATTAACTTTCCTTTAGTATAATTTATATTATTTTTCTTTTGACTTACATTATTATTAGTTTTAAATTAATTAAATTAACAGAAAAAATCACGACAAAAATGCATAAAAAACATTTACCACAGCTCCGTGTCAAAACGAACAACAGCTGATTTCTAAAAATCACAATCGAATAAGAGACCCTCTATACGTCGATAGCCATATTTATAGGCAAAAAAAAAAAACGATTTTACATCTCAAATTAATAAACGCAAAAAGCCTGTTTATAGGACATTTACCTTCGATAAATAGGTGTACCAAAAGTGTCCTCACTAAAAAAAACAGAGACATCTATTATGAAATGATTTTAGGAAATTACATTTAGCAGTGTATCCACTAAGGAAATATTATCACCAACAGGCATTAAAATTGAAGACTACAACCAATTTATAGCAGAATATTGATTATAATATTTAGATGATATAGCGTAACTTATTTAAGGTAATCTTCCAGCAATTAAAGAATACAAATTGAATACAGGAAACTACATTGGAAAATATTATTAACTGATATCCGATTGTAGGAAATCTATATGAAAATAGCGGAAGTACGAATACAAATTGAGTAAAGGAAATTACATTGGAGAAATATTACACAACTATTTTAGGACAATAATTTTATTTTAAAGGAAACTATAGCAGATGAGATATGGATTGATATGCGAAACTATGTGTACAGGACAAAATGAAAACGACCATGAAAATTTCTGTTAAGGCAAACTTGGTGTATGCGGGACAGTGGTTCGAATTACATTTATGGAGTTTGAATTACCCGTCATAACAAGCTGGTTTTCTCTTTTCGTTGTGTAGTATGAGGTCTAGTAGACCGTGCAGGTCTACCAATTGATCGTGCACGCTACACTTTCTTAACCGGTCGCTAGCTCATTCGGATGTGAATTCGACAACTAACCTCTTTAAAAGAAATTAAAACAAAAACTAAATTAATCAATATTACCGCGTGTCTACATCACCATCTAGGTTCTCAAGAGAGATGAGCTGCCATATCACAACTATCCCTTAATTAACCCTAAAAATCCAAATTCCTTCACTTTGGATCCTTTTAGGGCTCAGTACTTTGAAATTTTGAATTATATATTAGAAATTTTGACATTCAAAATTTTTAATATTCAAAACTAGTGAATTAAAAATTATTAACCAGTTTAATGCACAAAAACGTTGTCTTTCGTATAAAGTAAATACACATTCAAATAACATCTAGAATTTAATCTTATGAACCTTAATAATAAAATATTATATGACACCTATTACCTCAACTATCCAGTAGACCTCTATCGGATGCTTGGAAGTTTGATAGAATTTCTATAGATATAAATAATCCACTCTACGTGGATACACAATAAAATGCAGACACCAAAAGTCTATTTGACTACCTATGGTTTATAATGATGTTAACAAAGTTTTGACAATGGACCCAAAATGTGCTATCAATACATAATAGCCAAATAATTTTTCACAAACTGTTATAATTACTAAGTTTTAAATTAATTTGGTACAATTTTATTGGCTTCTTTCTGGCCTATGTTAAAACTTTAAAATAATGAAACAAACACTCAAGTTCCTGCACAAATTTTCATTTTTGTTCGACACCAGTTCTTCCACTTAACTCCATCCCGACTCCCTACCCAGCTTGCTGACTTAAAAAAAAAACAAATTACAAAAGATTTACATGGCACGAGCCAAAAAGAAAAACGACAGCATATTTTTTTTTGTACAAAATTATTTATTTCGTACTTTTGTGAATTCCTTTTGGTGTTTTCATAATTAGGAAAGAAAAAAAAATAGAAAATGTATTTATTACTGGCTTCCCGGAAGTGACAAATCTACTTCGTAAGAAATACTTTAAATAATAGTGTTTTGTTAAAAATGTTATACACTTATTTTCGAATATCTCTATAGTATATTACAATAGGTAATGAGAACGGGAAATGGAAGTACGACTGACATGAAATATCTTGCCCATTACAGTTGTGGTTGTCAATCTTAAATTGGGAATACAACTTCAGTTTTTGCTTCTTGCAACAGCAATTTAATTTGTTACCCGCAGTCTCCACGATACCTTTAATTTTGTACTCCAATCACAGATTGATTTTCAGATTGACCGGTTATCGAAAATAAAAACGAGAAATATTTGTATTAAATTAGCAAAATGTGAATACAAAAAAAAAACAAATCATTCACATTAAAACGATATGGTTCTACAAAATACCGTTCAACATATTTAATTATTTTTGCGTTTATTTTTCATCAATAATAAAAGAATTTTCTTACAAACGTTGTATCCAAGGAAGTCCTAAATCCAGTGCGAGGTTTAGATATTATAATATAAAACAAAATGAGCCAATACCAAACCAATGGCATTTCAATTTTAAATCCAAAAAAAAACAACTTTAAACCAACTTAAACTCTTAAACAACTGTAAAATCCACTGATGAGATTCTGTGATGATGTTTATTTAAGATGACTTATCGCGTAATCGTGGTTGAGCCCCCAAAATTGTGGGGTTTCACAATTTTCTTTACAGATATTTAAATAATAAATTCTACTTGCAAAATTTTCTTTCAAAACAATTCTATTATCACAATTTTAATTTTATAATGTTATTCACTCAAAATCCAATAAAAAACTCCCTCAGTTATAATTTAAAATTAATCAGTGAAAGAATTACAGTACAGGGTGATCCTACACTTGAATTAATTTTTTTCGACAAAGCCAAGAAAGTTAAACAATATTTTTAAAAATTGTTTATCCGACAATTGCTTCTTTATCTTCAAAAATTCTTATACAAAAAATAACAAAGTTGAATTTTCGGTGATGCAGAAAACACACAAAAAAAGAGGCTTTTATATTGGTACGATAATTAACTGGTGATTGTTTTTTTATATAAGGTTATCATACAATTTCAGATTGCATATTTAATATAAAAACCCGTTTGCAGTTCACAATCTTATATTGCTTCTTAACACTTTTAAACCTATTTAAACTACAGTAATAGATAACTCTTAATGGGATGATGTATAGAGACATTATATATTATCTTTGTCATATACGAAGCAAACAAAACAGTATTTCAAATGTATAAAAAAATGTCTACAATAGAATAAGTTGATAAGTAAAATACAGTCCTTTAATCCGAGTTTGTAGAATAGTACAATTTTAAAATTAAAACAAGGTTTACTTATCAACCTACCGTTGTTCTTCTTTTTAAATAAAATAAAACAACCAAAACGTTGGCAAATAATATTTATCAGAGAAACAATAAATTCCCTTTCTCGTTGAAAAAAAACTACCTGTCAAAATTCTAAATGAAAACAATTTCACTTCTAAAGTAAAATTCATAAAAAATTTTTATTATTCACCACAAGGACGTCGTAATGAGTATAATGTAATTAAAGTCCTTGAATTTGATCTATCAATATAATTATATTATATTAAAGTACCCAAAGAGTTCATGTTAAATGTTATAGTAATTAAATTAATAAAATAATTCGTAAAAGAATTTATTTGTATTTAGTTTAGTCTTGAAAATTGACTTAATTCCTTTTGTTATGATTTGATTTATTGTAGGGAGCTTTTATATGAATTTTTCGAATAATTTTTTCTAATATAATACATAATTCAAAACAATCGAGAAGTAAACACAGTCTATAAATAAATAACAAATATCATGTACAACCGCAAATTGTTTCCTTGCCAATTTTCCATTTAACTTTACGTTTAATTTAAGAATTATGCAATTTTCCATATGCATAATTTTATTAAACTTTAGTTTAACATTAAAACACAAAGTTAAAATAAAAACAAATAAATAATATAACGTAACAATTGTAAATTTATATGAAAACAATATTAAAAAAAAAATAATAGAATAAGACATTTTTAGAATATTTGAAATGAACAAAAAAAAAAACAAAAAATTAACATTTCGATTTCAAAAGAAAATTCCGATACATTTTGTAAGACTTGGAGTCTTGGACTTTCTTTTGTGGGTGGGTTGTGCTTTGAATGCAAATTTGACATTGAGTAATTATATAGAATTTTGATTTCAAGGTAATATTTGTTTGATTTCTTAATAGTTTTATTATTGTTAATTAATATATTGTTTTTGTGAGTTATTGTTTATCAGAGTATGGTAGTTGATTGTTTTTGTTGGTACAAAATGTGTCCAAGCAACAACTGTAAAGCTTATCAAAACCAGAACCAAATAAATATTCATATTATGAAGTTGTATTGCTAGACCAGGGTCGATAATTTTTGAAAACAAAATAAATAATAGTAGGATGAAACCCATTAGAAAAAGAAGAGAATATTGTAAAAATGAAAGGAAAAATAATTTACGGGCGATCTGAGGTCGGGAAGGGGAAGGGGTGAGTTTTTAAGGGTAAAAAACGGTTTATCTCGATTTCCGGCAAAACTAAAAGTCCTATTGAAAAAAGTAGAACTTCAAAGTTGTAGGTAATAAAAAGATCTAAAGCTTTTGTATGAATACTTTTTTCACATAACCTCAAAATTTATGAGAAAAATTCAAAAATCCTAGGTTTGGTTTTTTATTTTTATCTTTTACAAAAAATTTTTTTTTCTCACGAAAATTGGTGAAATCTTACCTTTTTATGTCCCAAATACGCTGTAATTTATTTGATTGGAAATATTTATTTTTTCACCTTATTTTGAATTAATATCGAAAAGCACCCTAATTTTCAATCGAAAATTCCCCCTTCAAAATATTAGCTTTTTTCAAAAAGTTGGTATGCTTTCTGTTCGTTGAAAATTCTACTTTCCGATGGTGAAAAAAAAATATATTACTATAGTAAATCTTCTCAGAAAATGCAAAAAATGAATTGAATTTTCGATTGAAAATTAGGGTACTTTTTCGATATTAATTCAAAATAAGGTGAAAAAATAAATATTTCAAATCAAATAAATTACAGCATATTTGGGACATAAAAAGGTAAGTTTTCACCAAATTTCGTGAAAAAAAAATTTTTTTGTAAACATATAAAAATAAAAAACCAAAAACTCGGTTTTTTGAATTTTTCACATAAATTTTGACGTTATGTGAAAAAAGTGTTGATACAAAAGTTTTAGATCTTTTTATTACCTACAACTTTGCAATGCAACTTTTTTCCATAGGACTTTTAGTTTTGCCGGAAATCGAGATAAACCGTTTTTTACCCTTAAAAACTCACCCCTTCCCCTTTCCGACCTCGGATCGCCCGTAAATTATTTTTCTTTTCATTTTTATAATATTCTCCTCCTTTTCTAATGCGTTTCATCCTACTATTATTTATTTCACTTTTTATTATTTTTAAAGGCTTCTTTCTACCTTGGTCTATGCCGGCAATTCTTTAATTATATTTTTTATTTGTATATCCTCAACTAAACCTTAGTTTAATTGAGGATATACACATAAAAAAGCAAATAAATATTCTTTTGTTAAATTACTTTTGTGATGTTAGTAAGTTTCTTTTTAAATTCTATCTACAGACTGACATATATCAATTATTATTAAAACAGATTTAAAACAATTTTCTTAAGCATAACATCAAGTTGAGGTAATATTAACCAAACAAGAGTCTCATTTTTATTTAGTGAAAGTAGTTCAAAAGAAATAAAATATAAATGATCGTAAATAATAAAAATTGAATACAACAGATTTTACTGTAGTTCACCTGAAATTGGAATTTCATAATAATAAAATTACTCTAAAGCCGCTTTTTCAGTTGCTGCAGTGTGTGCGTTCACGTTTTCGTTCCTTCAGTAATTTTTACCCTTCGATTTTTTAGTTGATGAAAAATTTGCACAACGATTTTGTCGCCATCTGCATTTTAAAATAATCAAGTGTTTGAAATGGCTCATATTTATATTTACAACATGTAATAGCAATAACATTATGCATAACATCACGTTTTTATATTAATATTATATACTAATATTTATAATTATATATTAATATTATATATACAAACTATATAATCACAAAATATTCAGTACAATAAATTCTGCAGTTTAAACAAATTACAAAATTCAAGATGTTTGACGTTTGTGATGTCAACAAATACACAATTTTTTTATGTTTCGGTATTTTCTCTTTTTAAATTGTAATGTTCTTATCTCTTTCTTTTTTTGTTCAGAGAAAAAGTTAAAATTAAACCAACTCTGATGAAAAATCTGCAGCAGAAAAAATCACAATTTTTAAGAAATATGATTGGTTTAAAAAAAAAACTGAATGAAGGAACGCAAACACTGCAGCAACTGAAAAAGCGGCTTAAGGAAAATATCATTTAACGAATAGCAATAAAAATAAACATATATTTCGTTGTAAACAAGTTATATTTATGGATAATAGCTTGGATAGTAACTTGTAGCAAAATGTAATATTTTTTAGGTAGAAATGTAAGTGTAGTTGTTCAGCTTACATTTTATGTTTGATGTCTTATTCTTAATTTCCTCTATTATATCTAATCTAAAGATTATATAGTTTAACCGTATTTCTATTTTATTTCACTCTGATGTTTTGCTCATTTTACTGAATGTGTGCCGTTATATAACATCATTTATCATTACCATACTTCAGAATAAAATAGTTGCACTAGATACCAACTAATAGGCAAACACTGTAGTTGTACATTATTTCTTTTTCTATATCTGTTTAAAAACTATATGAAATTTTTATTTAAAAAATCACTTATTATTTACTTTATCGTCTTACACTATATCGCGTTCTATATAAAACCATAGAGAAACATATATAGAGAGACGTAACCTCTATTCACACAAATTGTATATAGAATATTGATAATACAAATAAAAGTACAACCAGAGATGAAAGGTTAAGCAATATACAAATTTTACAAATTATACATTGCATTCTTTCTGTCTTATATGAAACAATAAACAAAGCAAATCAAAATAAAAAAATGAGAATTTATATTTGAAAGAGAAATATTTCTTTTGCTTTATTTTCTATTTTACTTTTACTTAAATACGAAAAAATACGATAATTATAAAATAGAAAATAAAAAAAAAGTACTCGTATGTATGAGTGTTTAAATATATAAGGTGCGTTCGATTTGACTGAAACAACTGAAAAAACAACAACAATTGCATTTAATTTTTCAGTTGCTTCAGTTGTTTCAGTCAAATCGAACACGGCTATAATTTAAGGATTGTTTTGGGATGATAATTTTTTATATTTAACAAATATAATTTCATTCATTGATAATTTTTTGTTTTTGTATATTTTCTATTTTACTTTTACTTAAATACGAAAAAATACGATAATTATAAAATAGAAAAAGTACTCGTATGTATGAGTGTTTAAATATATAATTTAAGGATTGTGTTGTGATGATAATTTTTTGTTTTTGTATATTGAAGAAGCAAATGATTGAATTTGTTATTTGGGTTTCGAATTGTTTGTTTTGTTGTCAAGATTTTTTATTTATTTTTTCATCTCTTTTTAAATGGATTTGAACTATATTAAGTTTTTATTGTCCTAGGTCGATGACTTTAGATTTTAGAATATATCAATTTAGTTTGGTCAGAGTTTTATTTAAATTGATCATTTGGTCGTGTTTGATATAATTACTTCGGTCTGAAAGATCTGAGATTACATTCATGAGCTCAAAGTGAAATTTTTACCCATGCTTTTTTGGCATTCCTCAACGTTTTAGGACCTACTGATTCTAAAAAAGCGACAAACAAAAATGTATGTCTGTCTGTCGGCCGGCCGTCCGCCGTCCGTCCGTCACAACCTACGAAATCTAGAAAACCGCTGAACGGATTTGAAATTTTTTTTTCTAAAAATAGGATTACTCAATAGAAAGAGCCGAAAGGACGATGTGTTCGATAGCTGTACCGGAAGCGTGTCAAAAAAATCGTCAAGTGTGTCAAAACAAGGAAATTTGCATATTTTTTGCTTAAAAAACGTTCATTTTAAGTGATTACGAGTAGGAACATTGAATTTGGAGAAATCATGATGGTCGGGATTGGTATGGGAGACCAAAATCTAGATTTTTGCATTATAAGTTTGTCAAAAAAATGTTGTCAAGTGTGTAAAAAGAAAGATTTTTATTTATTTTTTTACTCAATTTTTTGGAAAAAAATAAAATTAATAATATGTATGCATGAAAATATATTATTATTATAGAGAATTATGACATTATAAGATTGTCAAAAAAATAATGTCAAGCGTGTCAAAAATGATTTCATTGATTTTTTTAGCCAATTTTTTGGAAAAAAAAATTTATCTGTTTTTATGAATTGGTTTTATTGAATTGGTTATAGTTTTTGAAATAGTTTTGGAATTTTGATAAAAGTTTGTATTTTTGATTTTGTAATAATTTTTACTATATTTTTAGAATTTTGGAAAAATTTTGAATTCTTAAGAATTTTTGGAATTTTATTAGAATTTAGAAAAAGTTTAAATATTTGATTTTATTCTAATTTTTGGAATATTTTTGGAATTTTGAAAAAGTTTGATTTTATTTAAGTTTTACAATATTTTTGGAATTTGAAAGAAATATGAATTTGTGATTTTGTAATATTTTCTCGAAACGCTAAATGGAGATGATTTTGAGTAGTTTGCTGAGTGTATCATCTTTTCACTAAATTATGTTAATTTTTGATCTGTTATAATTTTCCGGCAACGTATTGATGTTTCGTGTTAGTTTTGAAATAAATTTCTAAACAGAGATAAAAAGTACTTATACTTTAACAAATCAAAATAAAAAAAGAGAAACATTTGTATGTATTTGAAATTTCTTTTGCTTTATATTCTATTTTACTAATGAGACAACAAAAAATACGATGATAAAATACAATTAATAATAAAAAAAAACTCGCATGGATTAGTGTTTCCTTTGACATGTTTATATAAATATATAAAGGTTTTTAGAATTCATTGATAATTTTGGTTTGTTTTTGTAAGTTAAAAATGGTCAAAATAATTTTTCAGTTTTTGAAGAATTTGGGTTACGCGTTGTTGTTGTTGGCTACATAGATAGATATTTGATTTAATTTTCATCTTTCAAATGCACTTTAACCATATGTTTAGGTTGTTGACTTTAGCCAATTTTTTTTGGTCAGAAATTGATTTAATTTGATTTGGTTGTGTAGGATAAAAATATTTTTAAATTTCAAAATCTATGTATGAAAATTTGTATCAATTTAATGTTTTAAATTTGAATACATGAGTTCTAAAAGAATAGATTATGAAATTTAAAAATATTATTTTCCAATAATTTGTCTTATGATAACTTTAAACAAATTGGGTTTAAAGTAGTTATGCGGTTATGTGTTCTAAAAACTTTTTTACTTTATATGGCTCAAAAATACATTTACCTTAAAATTAATGTTTAATCATATCAAAGCGATACAGTAGATCGCTGTTTGTGATATATTTATAACACCTGCAGCCAAATTCTGTAATTGTGAAGCGGTGAAGTGTTAAAAATTTCTTTATTTCGATTTTATCACCAAATTTTTATCATTTTAACATTTTTTGCGATTCTATATGCAATTTATGTGCGATGTAAGTGTTAAAAAATCTTATAGTAAGTAGGCGACTCACTAAATATCAAACGTCAATGCATAAAATTTTCATTGATTGTTTTATTTAATAGAATTATTATAAAAAATCCTTTATTTATTATTTTCAAAATAAATTATTTTTTGTGAACAAAATATAATGGTTGAGCGAAATTAATTTTTAATTGGATTAAATAAAAGATTTGTTCAATTAATTCATGCCGTCAGTTATGCAAAGACATATTTATGAGAAATGCTGAAATAAACGAGATGTCAAGTCAAGTATATTGCTATTTTTTGCAGATAAGACTTATTTTGACTCTAGTGGGGTCATAACTAAAGTTCTAATCTAACAACAGGAATTTGTTCCTCTATTGTTCAAGAAATATAGATTTTGAAAGAATTCTATAATATCTCATTAGAAGTATGTTATATTACCGTTCTGGATAAAAAGTAATATTTGTAAAAGTACTATTTTCATCACGACTACGATAGCAGACGTCGATCTTTTTAACAATATTCTGAACACACTTCTGCATAAGTGTATTGTGCTCTTGCATTATTTGTAATTGCCAGTTTCATTTTCAAAAAACATTAAGTTCAAGAAAACAATACATAAACCTACGACAAACATGAGCGTTTTGATACATGAAATGTAAATCTAGTTGACTGTATATACGTATATACATATAGATATATTAATTCCGAACTACGGTCTAAAACACATAAATACCAATCATTTTGAATAACACAATTTAAACATCAATTTAACTATATTTAAATATTTTCGAAGTTAAATTTGAAAAAAAATTTTTGATGTTATTTTGAAATCTTAAATAAACAAATCACATTGGTGTAATTGTGTTTTTTGACATAATGACGTTAGCAACAAAAGCATTCATTTTATTTTTTCACAAACCAAAAGTCAGTGTTAACTTTTCAGTTTTAACATTTCACTAATTTATATTTTTTTACGGTGAAGTGATAAAAAATTTATCACTACACCGCTTCACAGTTACAGAATTTGGCTGCTGATGTTCTAAATAATATGATATAAGTTTATCCTTTGAGCTGCTTGTTTTAGGTAGATTTCATATAAAATCTACCTATTGCAATGGGAATTCTTGGAGTTCCGGATAAAATTTTAACAAAATGAATTTATTAGGCGTCGAGGAGAAACATATTTTTAATGCCGGGTGAAAAACACGTGAAATCAGCAAGGTCTGGAAATGAGGTTTTAATTTTGTATAATTAGAATTCGTTGACATCAATAAAAAAAAGTTTTCTGCGTTTTTAGTTTTTTTTAACCCTGTCTAAGATACAGGGTGTTGAAAAATCAAGAAATTGCTCGACCCTGGTGTATTGAAATGGCTCTACAGTCAAAACTACTGGACTGATTTTATGGTTATATAACTCAAAATGTATGTATTAAACAGAGCAAAATAATAATTCACATTATATGACCTTGAACAGTTTCTTTTAGAAACATAACGGTAAAATATTCAAATTCGATTTGTTTTTTTTATTAATTTTATTGCAACACGCCTTAAAATGTTTCGTCATAAAAAAAGTGAAGTTAAAAAATGAACAGTGTTTTTTGGATTTACATATATTTTTTTATAATAAATTTTTAATTTTAACTCAAAATAAATATTTTACATATTTTTTATCATTTATTTAATTTTACATTACTAAATTTCGTTTGCAGTAACTGTCCGTGTGCTTTGTTGATGGTAATTGGAAAAGCGAGTTGCACTGGAAACTAAACGTTTTAATCTGTTGGGATCATTGAAATATGTGGCCTGTCTGTCGTGGCAGCATCCTCTTCGAATTTTCCACTCAAAATTGTAGCTTCTATGACATTGTTCATCATCTTTTTCCCCGAAGTTCAAAAAAGTTTGTGCAATTTCAAAATATGTGACATATTTGAAATTACAATATGTGTCACAACAACACATATAAACCATATAGGCTCTACAACATAATGCTTTTTAAGACGTTGATGGACGCAAATTTCTTTTTAGGTAGATTTCATATAAAAATCTACCTATTGCAATGGGCTTCATCTCGGAATTTCGAAAAAATTTTGATGCCAAACGACTATTTGTGATAAGCGGAGATGGAAAAACAAAAAAAAAAAAAAATTATATATATATATATATATATATATATATATATATATATATATATATATATATATATATATATATATATATATATATATATATATATATATATATATATATATATAACGATATGAGGTATAACGGAATTTAGCGGCACTCTCATGGTCGCATTTTTCAACCTACACCAAAATAATTTTCTGTGTATGTTTCGGCAAATAATGTCTTGGACAAGTTCGTGAACTGGCCAAATCCGGGTACCGGTTAAGCGGCTAGAGCCTAAAAAGTCGAATAATCTAGGGCGCTATAACTTCCGTTTGAATAATAATATTTTAATAAATTTTAAAAATATTGAATATTTGAACCTTTTTTTATCATTTTTATCCAGATTCAGCTGTTTTAAAAATTTACTAAACTTTGCTGACCTTGATCTAGCTGAAATGGCCAAGCTCATAGTTGAAAACTTTTTTTCACGTACTTAAAATATAAATCTTTCCAAAATTTCCAAAAATAATAGTTTAAGTCTAACGGTTGAGACCCTACGGCTGTTGAAATAAAAACAAACGCAAAAGGCAATGCTTTCATCATGTTTCAGTTTATGTTATTTAAACTCATCTTAGCTTTTAAACATACTTTTCAATCAACTATAGCCTCAAAAAGTTTCAGCTTTCTAACCCAAAAGGTTCCATTTTTATAAGCATTATAATGAAACCCTTACAAGAAAAATATCAACCCATTTAATACCATAGAAAAATTATCAAAATCTCTTTTGTTTTTATTTTTTTTACTAAGTAACCGTTTGAAAAAAGATTAAATAAGAATAAAAAAACACAACAACAAAAGACGATTTTGAAATAAAATTGTTTGATAATGTTTGATTATAAATTATGTGTGATGGTATAATTGTAGTTGTGACGTAGTTCATTTGATCTTTGGTGGATTTAATATGTTATTAAAAGTAGTTTAAACCAACTTAAATAAAACTGTTCCGAAATTGTATTGATGGAGTTAGTTCGGATAATGTATTTAATTTGGTTCGATAATTTTTTTGAATTATTCTGTTTCTACTTATATTTTTTATTTAAACTAATCTGACTTATCTAATTTTATTTGGACACAAAACCGTCTGACCCCGAAATCTACCTATTTCTAGCGGATATACCTGCCGCTGGGATTTTTTTTATACACTCAATAAAATGCTACCGGTATAATTTACAAAATTGGTTTGTAAAAGTGCTAACAAAATATTTTTGTGAATTTACCAAAAAATGTTACATTTTATATAAAATTTTGTGTTGTCCATTTGCCTTTTTTTAAATCTGAAAAGCATTTGTAAACTTACTAATTGTTTTTGTGATTTGGATTAAAAACGTATAAATTCATAAATAGTTCTAAGCACAATTCATTTTCATTGTTTAAACAAAAATAATGTTAAGGTTATATCGCTTTTTTTCAATTTTAAATCATAAATCATATATACATAACAAAATAAAAAATTAATTATACAAAATTTTGTAAAATTTTGTTAACAGAAAAATGACATTCTACAATTTTTGTTGTAAAACCTAATACGAATATTGCAGATTTTTTTTTTAAACTTTACAAAGAGACTTATGCAATTTAAGAAACAAACATATTTTTTACAAAAAAACAGTTTGCTGTTACAAACGTTTTATAAAATTTCATAATTGAAGTTATAACCAAAATATTAAACAGTTTCAATTTGGTTGTTGTCTAAGTAAAAATT
Source organism: Diogma glabrata (assembly GCA_963693315.1). Taxonomy (NCBI): domain Eukaryota; kingdom Metazoa; phylum Arthropoda; class Insecta; order Diptera; family Cylindrotomidae; genus Diogma; species Diogma glabrata. The sequence continues at coordinate 451,577,590 of OY856186.1, read as the reverse complement.
CGAAGAAATTTTTTAAAATCGTGGTAATTTAGTGGTTCATTATTGATAAATAGTGGAAGTGATAAATGATAAATTTAGCAGACATATGCTATGCACAGGTAAGAAATTTTAGATATTTCGATATTAAGATGCCCCTGACCGATTAAGGAGACATTGGAATTAGAGATAATGGCGGCATCTTTCCTAGGGCGGAACGAAATTGGATAATAGAGGATAACTGTAGTTTCCGAACTGCATATCCTTAAACAAATAGAGAATAATCAAATCCAGCACAAATTTCAAGAACCACTTAATCGGTGACGGGCAGTATAAAGTAAAAAGGTATCAAAACTTTTTCATTGTTTCAGATGTTTCAAAAGACATTGATGCTCATTTAAACGTTTTTCCCACTCTTTCTAGAACCAGTGAGTATTGTTGTGTTGCTGATAGCTGCAAAAATTTTTTTCCAATGTAGATAAATTTAGAAGACATTTAAAAAAGAATAAGCATGATAATATTTTAAATGTGAGACATTCTTCTTTAGGAAATATTAGTAGAGTAGTAAAATTGTCACTTTATCTTCGTGTAACATTCAAGATGCATCAGTTGAGCAGGACTTCGAAAACAACACTTTTCCAAGAAAAGTAAAGAAAAGTACATAAGATTTAGTGTTGTACTTAATTGAAAGACTGCAAAAGTAATTTTATTGTTTAGTTTTAAGCTTATTTTTTTTTAAATTATTGGATTACGCTTGGAAAGATTTTATGTAACTTTGAAATAAATAATACTTATAAACTTTAAATAACAAAATAAATAAAATATGACAAATGTTAGCAAAAAATTATGTTTTTTTATTAACGACGTCCCCATATAGCATAAATATATACATATTTATATACATATATATATATATATATATATATATATATATATATATATATATATATATATATATATATATATATATATATATATATATATATATATATATATTTGTATATATATAAATATATATATATATATATATATATATATATATATATATATATATATATATATATATATATATATATATGATGTGGTTTAGAATTTATTTTTCGAAGGCGCCTTCCGATGTTGAATTGATTTTAAATCATTACCAAAGAGTGCACAAAACCAAAGCAGAATATGTTGATGTTAGGTTTAGATAGCTTAGGATTCATTAAAATGTTGTATAATTTTAAAAAAATCCAATTTATTTGATTGTATTGGTCGACGTTTCGGCAGTTTTTTGTTGCCTTTATCAAGACTATGTTACCCTTAAGTCAATAGCTTAGAACAGAACTATTTTAAAAACTTTTAAAAATCTTTAAAAACTTTTAAAAAACCTTTACAAACTTTAAAAAACTTTTACAACACAGCATATACAATAATTGACAGGATTTGAAATAGTTTTTAGTTGTCTTTAAAAGTTTTTTACAAAACTAATAAAATTGTTATTATTGGACATTGACAATATACATAAGCATAACCAACATTACTGGTAAAAAATGTGGAAATCATTGATTGTACGAACAACACTATCTGTACGAACAAAACGATGGAGGTTTGTGTCATTTGGACCTTGATTCAATCTGATGAAAACTTTAAAACCTCAAAAAACACATATAATGTTTAAAAAAGGAAGACAATGGTTCACTACTTGGTTTGAAAAATAAAAATAAAAATATAAAACTAATTGATGCAATAAAATTATACCAATCATACCAGCAATTTTGGTTGGTTCAATGTATTATCAGTGCCATTAATTTTATTGCATCAATTAGTTTTATATTTTTATTTTTCAAACCAAGTAGTGAACCATTGTCTTCCTTTTTTAAACATTATATGTGTTTTTTGAGGTTTTAAAGTTTTCATCAGATTGAATCAAGGTCCAAATGACACAAACCTCCATCGTTTTGTTCGTACAGATAGTGTTGTTCGTACAATCAATGATTTCCACATTTTTTACCAGTAATGTTGGTTATGCTTATGTATATTGTCAATGTCCAATAATAACAATTTTATTAGTTTTGTAAAAAACTTTTAAAGACAACTAAAAACTATTTCAAATCCTGTCAATTATTGTATATGCTGTGTTGTAAAAGTTTTTTAAAGTTTGTAAAGGTTTTTTAAAAGTTTTTAAAGATTTTTAAAAGTTTTTAAAATAGTTCTGTTCTAAGCTATTGACTTAAGGGTAACATAGTCTTGATAAAGGCAACAAAAAACTGCCGAAACGTCGACCAATACAATCAAATAAATTGGATTTTTTTAAAATTATACAACATTTTAATGAATCCTAAGCTATCTAAACCTAACATCAACATATTCTGCTTTGGTTTTGTGCACTCTTTGGTAATGATTTAAAATCAATTCAACATCGGAAGGCGCCTTCGAAAAATAAATTCTAAACCACATCACAAAAATAAAGGGCGAATACATATATTAATAATCAACATATATATATATATGTATATATATATATACCAAACCGGTAGATAAACCCAAAACACGTTAATAAAAAAACATAATTTTTTGCTAACATTTGTCATATTTTATTTATTTTGTTATTTAAAGTTTATAAGTATTATTTATTTCAAAGTTACATAAAATCTTTCCAAGCGTAATCCAATAATTTAAAAAAAAATAAGCTTAAAACTAAACAATAAAATTACTTTTGCTCTGTTTAATACATACATTTTGAGTTATATAACCATAAAATCAGTCCAGTAGTTTTGACCGTAGAGCCATTTCAATCAGCGTTGGTTAAAAACACTGTTTTTTTTAAAAAAAAAACAAAAAAAACTGTTTTTTTTTGTTTAAAACGCGTTTTTTATTGTTTAAAACAGTTTTTTTTGTTTTTTTTGTGTTGTTTTTGTTTTTTTTGTGTTTTTTTTGTTTTAAATATGTTTTTTACTACAAAGATTCGTTTTTTTGGTTTTAAATGAAAATATGTAATTGGAGTGAAAAAACTCCAAAGAAAATTAGTGTTTTAAATATTCTCAGATCAATAAGGGTCGTCTAAAGATTTTCATCTGAAGAGGATCTGTACGTCCAAATGTTCTTAGATTCTTTGAAAATGCTCAATATATTCGGAAAGATTCTCAAGATTTTGTGGCTATTCTTAAGGATCGCGTTTAAGATTCTCAAGATTTCTTGAATATTTTCAGTAGCTACTCAAATAGTTGTCCCAAGATGACTAAGAATAGTTAACACCTCAATCTAATGGCATTGTTGTATTAATTGGCTAACGTAAACTTCAGAAATTTGAATTATGAAAAGAATTCTGCGACCTACGTATTTCCGAGTCGTGATGCACCTAAATAGTTCAACTTGAAAAGATTATGGAAAACAGGTAAACGATTTGATTAAATAGATAAATTTGGTTTCTGATTGTAAATCACAGATTACGATATTGATACAATTCATATAAGAATATTCGCTGTAACGATATAGTACCTTTAACAAAAAATCTATTGAAAATTTGAAAACAACAAGATTTTGAATTTGAATTTTTAAAGCAAGATAATTTTATTTAAATTTAAAATATAACGTAATGTAACGGAGTTAAAAAATGCTGAATATGCGTGTTTGATTATTTTTTGCATCACAATTGATGGCCAAAAATAAAATCTAAATCATGTCGTTACTGCTTCTAAATTTGATTCATTTGTTCAAAGCATTTGCGACTGGTTTTAAAATTTGATAAAGTTCTCACGGATTTTATCAAGCCTTTGTTAAGTATCTGATAAAAAATGTTAATATATATCACTGATATGAAATACGTAAGCCAATCTTTAATTTCCTTTTCAAAATTGAGATGTTCCTTTTGATCCACAGGAATAGCATATATTTACCACTTTTTTATTTAACAATTAATCAAATTGCACTTGATCCTCCATTCAATGTCTGTCGGGAATCGAATAACACATCCTTCAGCACATTTCTAATAATAGTTTGGCTAGTATTGACAAACGAGTGAACGTGAGATATTACATACCACAGGAAATAGTAGTAAGATATCACTACCTAGTCAACCCTAAATTTTATCTAGAAGTATTCCTTGGTAATGGCACGTTATTGCTTACTCGAGGAATCGAGCTTTGATATTTCTCTTTGTGTGGGCTTTAATAATTGAGGAAGACAGTGCGTCACATGATCAAGGAATATACCACTAGTCGGATTATTGGCAACCCCCTTTTAATTTTGTAATTTTGCAAATTTTTAAAAGACATTTTCTTTTTATCTCTTATTTTATTTTTATTTTATGTATGCTATCCTATCATCATGGGATATGTCATATTTTATATGTGATAGAATTTATTGTTTAGTTATTCCTTCTTTGAAAAAAAAAAAAAAACAAAACATAAAGATTTGCGTTCATCAACACCTTACAACGCATTTTATTAACAAAAAAACATATGAAAGCTTTAAAATTTTTTTAAAATTTTAATGACGCTTAAGGTGCCAAAAGGTGGTCAAATGTATTAAAAACGTTAAAACACGATAACGTACAACAGTTCTATTGGATAGCAAATAAGCAACATTGCAATATTAAAAAAAAACAATTTTTGTTTAAAACATTGTTTTTTTCAAAAAAAACAATTTGTTTTAAACACTGTTTTAAACAGTGTTTAAAACAAAAGTGTTTAAAACAAACCAACTCTGATTTCAATACACCAGGGTCGAGCAATTTCTTGATTTTTCAACACCCTGCTTATTCTCTAATTATACAAAATTAAAACCTCATTTCCAGACCTTGCTGATTTCACGTGTTTTTCACCCGCCATTAGAAATATGTTTCTCCTCGACGCCTAATAAATTCATTTTGTTAAAATTTTATCCGGAACTCCAAGAATTCCCATTGCAATAGGTAGATTTTATATGAAATCTACCTAAAACAAGCAGCTCAAAGGATAAACTTATATCATATTATTTAGAACATCAGCAGCCAAATTCTGTAACTGTGAAGCGGTGTAGTGATAAATTTTTTATCACTTCACCGTAAAAAAATCTAAATTAGTGAAATGTTAAAACTGAAAAGTTAACACTGACTTTTGGTTTGTGAAAAAATAAAATGAATGCTTTTGTTGCTAACGTCATTATGTCAAAAAACACAATTACACCAATGTGATTTGTTTATTTAAGATTTCAAAATAACATCAAAAATTTTTTTTCAAATTTAACTTCGAAAATATTTAAATATAGTTAAATTGATGTTTAAATTGTGTTATTCAAAATGATTGGTATTTATGTGTTTTAGACCGTAGTTCGGAATTAATATATCTATATGTATATACGTATATACAGTCAACTAGATTTACATTTCATGTATCAAAACGCTCATGTTTGTCGTAGGTTTATGTATTGTTTTCTTGAACTTAATGTTTTTTGAAAATGAAACTGGCAATTACAAATAATGCAAGAGCACAATACCATTGAAGACGTCATCTGTCTCTATCTGAACACTTATGCAGAAGTGTGTTCAGAATATTGTTAAAAAGATCGACGTCTGCTATCGTAGTCGTGATGAAAATAGTACTTTTACAAATATTACTTTTTATCCAGAACGGTAATATAACATACTTCTAATGAGATATTATAGAATTCTTTCAAAATCTATATTTCTTGAACAATAGAGGAACAAATTCCTGTTGTTAGATTAGAACTTTAATTATGACCCCACTAGAGTCAAAATAAGTCTTATCTGCAAAAAATAGCAATATACTTGACATCTCGTTTATTTCAGCATTTCTCATAAATATGTCTTTGCATAACTGACGGCATGAATTAATTGAACAAATCCAATTAAAAATTAATTTCGCTCAACCATTATATTTTGTTCACAAAAAATAATTTATTTTGAAAATAATAAATAAAGGATTTTTTATAATAATTCTATTAAATAAAACAATCAATGAAAATTTTATGCATTGACGTTTGATATTTAGTGAGTCGCCTACTTACTATAAGATTTTTTAACACTTACATCGCACATAAATTGCATATAGAATCGCAAAAAATGTTAAAGTGATAAAAATTTGGTGATAAAATCGAAATAAAGAAATTTTTAACACTTCACCACTTCACAGTCACAGAATTTGGCTGCAGCAGCCAAATTCTGTAACTGTGAACCGGTGAAGTGATAAAAATTTCTTAGTTTCTTTTCATTAAAAAACTTATCACTTCACCGCTTCACAATTACAGAATTTGGCTGCAGGTGTTATAAATATATCACAAACAACGATCTACTGTATCGCTTTGATATGATTAAACATTAATTTTAAGGTAAATGTATTTTTGAGCCATATAAAGTAAAAAAGTTTTTAGAACACATAACCGCATAACTACTTTAAACCCAATTTGTTTAAAGTTATCATAAGACAAATTATTGGAAAATAATATTTTTAAATTTCATAATCTATTCTTTTAGAACTCATGTATTCAAATTTAAAACATTAAATTGATACAAATTTTCATACATAGATTTTGAAATTTAAAAATATTTTTATCCTACACAACCAAATCAAATTAAATCAATTTCTGACCAAAAAAAATTGGCTAAAGTCAACAACCTAAACATATGGTTAAAGTGCATTTGAAAGATGAAAATTAAATCAAATATCTATCTATGTAGCCAACAACAACAACGCGTAACCCAAATTCTTCAAAAACTGAAAAATTATTTTGACCATTTTTAACTTACAAAAACAAACCAAAATTATCAATGAATTCTAAAAACCTTTATATATTTATATAAACATGTCAAAGGAAACACTAATCCATGCGAGTTTTTTTTTATTATTAATTGTATTTTATCATCGTATTTTTTGTTGTCTCATTAGTAAAATAGAATATAAAGCAAAAGAAATTTCAAATACATACAAATGTTTCTCTTTTTTTATTTTGATTTGTTAAAGTATAAGTACTTTTTATCTCTGTTTAGAAATTTATTTCAAAACTAACACGAAACATCAATACGTTGCCGGAAAATTATAACAGATCAAAAATTAACATAATTTAGTGAAAAGATGATACACTCAGCAAACTACTCAAAATCATCTCCATTTAGCGTTTCGAGAAAATATTACAAAATCACAAATTCATATTTCTTTCAAATTCCAAAAATATTGTAAAACTTAAATAAAATCAAACTTTTTCAAAATTCCAAAAATATTCCAAAAATTAGAATAAAATCAAATATTTAAACTTTTTTAAATTCCATTAATATTCCAAAAATTCTTAAAAATCCAAACTTTTTCCAAAATTCTAAAAATATTGCAAAAATTATAACAAAATCAAAAATTGAAAAATACCAAAAACATTCCAAAAATTAGAATAAAATCAAATATTTAAACTTTTTCTAAATTCTAATAAAATTCCAAAAATTCTTAAGAATTCAAAATTTTTCCAAAATTCTAAAAATATAGTAAAAATTATTACAAAATCAAAAATACAAACTTTTATCAAAATTCCAAAACTATTTCAAAAACTATAACCAATTCAATAAAACCAATTCATAAAAACAGATAAATTTTTTTTTCCAAAAAATTGGCTAAAAAAATCAATGAAATCATTTTTGACACGCTTGACATTATTTTTTTGACAATCTTATAATGTCATAATTCTCTATAATAATAATATATTTTCATGCATACATATTATTAATTTTATTTTTTTCCAAAAAATTGAGTAAAAAAATAAATAAAAATCTTTCTTTTTACACACTTGACAACATTTTTTTGACAAACTTATAATGCAAAAATCTAGATTTTGGTCTCCCATACCAATCCCGACCATCATGATTTCTCCAAATTCAATGTTCCTACTCGTAATCACTTAAAATGAACGTTTTTTAAGCAAAAAATATGCAAATTTCCTTGTTTTGAAACACTTGACGATTTTTTTGACACGCTTCCGGTACAGCTATCGAACACATCGTCCTTTCGGCTCTTTCTATTGAGTAATCCTATTTTTAGAAAAAAAATTTCAAATCCGTTCAGCGGTTTTCTAGATTTCGTAGGTTGTGACGGACGGACGGCGGACGGCCGGCCGACAGACAGACATACATTTTTGTTTGTCGCTTTTTTAGAATCAGTAGGTCCTAAAACGTTGAGGAATGCCAAAAAAGCATGGGTAAAAATTTCACTTTGAGCTCATGAATGTAATCTCAGATCTTTCAGACCGAAGTAATTATATCAAACACGACCAAATGATCAATTTAAATAAAACTCTGACCAAACTAAATTGATATATTCTAAAATCTAAAGTCATCGACCTAGGACAATAAAAACTTAATATAGTTCAAATCCATTTAAAAAGAGATGAAAAAATAAATAAAAAATCTTGACAACAAAACAAACAATTCGAAACCCAAATAACAAATTCAATCATTTGCTTCTTCAATATACAAAAACAAAAAATTATCAACACAACACAATCCTTAAATTATATATTTAAACACTCATACATACGAGTACTTTTTCTATTTTATAATTATCGTATTTTTTCGTATTTAAGTAAAAGTAAAATAGAAAATATACAAAAACAAAAAATTATCAATGAATGAAATTATATTTGTTAAATATAAAAAATTATCATCCCAAAACAATCCTTAAATTATAGCCGTGTTCGATTTGACTGAAACAACTGAAGCAACTGAAAAATTAAATGCAATTGTTGTTGTTTTTTCAGTTGTTTCAGTCAAATCGAACGCACCTTATATATTTAAACACTCATACATACGAGTACTTTTTTTTTATTTTCTATTTTATAATTATCGTATTTTTTCGTATTTAAGTAAAAGTAAAATAGAAAATAAAGCAAAAGAAATATTTCTCTTTCAAATATAAATTCTCATTTTTTTATTTTGATTTGCTTTGTTTATTGTTTCATATAAGACAGAAAGAATGCAATGTATAATTTGTAAAATTTGTATATTGCTTAACCTTTCATCTCTGGTTGTACTTTTATTTGTATTATCAATATTCTATATACAATTTGTGTGAATAGAGGTTACGTCTCTCTATATATGTTTCTCTATGATAAAACTGTTTGTTTGCTTGCAATTTTACTATCGAACAAATGATGTGACAAAATATTTGTTAAATTCACGTGCAATCATCGAAATCCTATCCATGCTTAACCGGTTTATATCCGTATTCATGGTATGACTTAGCATCTAATGTTTCCTTGAAACAAAACATTTTTGATTTGGTTTTCCGTGTGGTGGGAGGCGGTGATGTTGAAAATTGTATTAATTTGAGATTTGAAAATTTGGTCATTTTAATGATTAGTTTCCATAAATTTTGACTTCATTGTTAATTTATAAAATTTCCAAATTTTCATTTTTGTGTAGGTTTCAATTGTTGAGGCTTTTGAAGTCCACAGTTTTAATTTTAAAAGGATAAAAACACCAACGCAATAAATAAAAAATAATATATTTAGATTCGATTTGACAATATATACATAAGTAGCAACTAACAAATTATAACAAAACAAATAAAATAACATTTTCCAAAGATTTATAAAAAAAAAATTGTCAACTTCTTACAGTATTCAATTTGCTTGTTTTTCTTTTTCAAAACTAAAAATGCGTTGTCCCTTAACTTTATTTCCAATCGATAAAAAATATATTCTAATATTAACAATAAAAATAAAAAACAAATAAGCTGGACATTCGCAGTTTCGTTGAACAAATAGTAAAAGAAAATCAAAAAAACTATTGTTTAGTTAGAGACAAAAGCATGTTCTTATAGTCTAAGTTGCTATAAACATGATAGTTTATAGATCTTTCACTGTTGAACATATAGATAAAATATTCAGTTGTTGTGGTTGTTTAACATTTTCAAATAAACAATAAAATATAGATAAAGGAGATAAATTAATTTCAAATTGTACTTATTGATGAATTAATTAGATATAGAATAGAAAAATAAATAGATAATTCTTTTGTGTAGGCTTGAAGTTTTTTCAATTGGTTTTACTTGCATTTATGAATTTTATGTTGCATTTGTTTGGTGGAAACCGTTTTAGTTGTTCGTTGTTTTATTAAAATATAAATTTATTTGCATTTTTAAGATTGGTCAAGATTAGTTTAACCTTAGGTTTTCAAAGGACGTCAAACTTTTCTTAAAAATATGCTGAATTAAATCTACAGATACATAATATAAGATATTGTTTGTCCCAGACCTAAGCATCAGCTTTCAGGTCAACTCGTATTTGGGATCTAATTAAAAGACATTTTTTTATCTCAAAGATTTTTATTATTATTAGGATTAATTTTTCCAGCGATCAGCAATTTGAACTACTATGTATATTAATTTCAGATAAATATTTATGTTATTATTTATTGACGAATATATGCATGCATTTATATATAGCTTCAGTTTATTCATTTATCCAATACTTCATTATTCGAATTAGTAAAATATGGAGGGACTGAAATCTCAAGCTCTGAGGTATCAAGACTTCGGCTTTGGTTAGGGATTTTGATATAGTTTTCGGCATAAAACTTTTATGAGGACATTGTTTTTAGTTTTGGGCAGCGATGTATATCAAACTCTTTGTAAAAGTACTAGTATTTTATCTCTGTTTAGAAATTTAATACAAAACTAACACGAAACATCAATTCGTCGCCTGAAAATTATAACAGATCATAAATTAACATAATTTAGTGAAATTAACATAATTTAGGTGAACCAATCAGCAAACAACTCAAAAACCTCTCCATGTAGCGTTTCGAAAAAATATTACAAAATCATAAATTCATATTTCTTTCAAAATTCCAAAAACTATTGTAAAAATTAAATGAAATCAAACTTTTTTCAAAATTCTAAAAATATTCCAAAAATTATTACAAAATCAAAGATTAAACCTTTTTCAAAAATTCTAAAAATATTGCATAAATTACAACAATATCAAAAATTCAAACTTTTTTCGAAATTCCAAAAATTATAATAAAATCAAAAATTTAAAATTTTTCAAAATTCTAAAAAGATTCCAAAAATTCTTACAAAATCAAAAATTGAAACTTTTTCAAAATTATATATATATATATATATATATATATATATATATATATATATATATATATATACATATATATATATATATATACACATATATATATATATATATATATATATATATATATATATATATATATATATATATATATATATATATATATATATATATATATATATATATATATATATATATATATATATATATATATATATATATATACATATATATATATATATATATATATATATATATATATATATATATATATATATATATATATATATATATATATATATATATATATATATATATATATATATATATATATATATATATATATATATATATATATATATATATATATATATATATATATATATATATATATATATATATATATATATATATATATATATATATATATATATATATATATATATATATATATATATATATATATAGAGCCGGGACGAGGGGTAGGCAAACTAGGGACTCGCCTAGGGCGTTTTATTTGAAGGGCGCAGAAATTGAGAACACATTTTTTGTATTCAATATATTTTATACTACGGAGATTCGTTTTTTTTTGTTTTAAATTAAAATATCTAATTGGAGTGGAAAATCACAAAGAAAATAGGTATCCTAAATATTGTAAGATTTTTTAAAGGTTCTCTAAAGATTTCTAAGGTTCTCTTCATATTTACAAGATTCTCATGATTTCCTAGATTATCTGAAGAAAATCTGTATGTCTAAATGTACTCAAGATTTTTGAAATTCTCAAGAAATTCGGTAAGATTCTCAAGATTTTGCGACGATTGTTAAGAATCTTTTTTAAGCTTCTCTAGATCTCTTGAATATTCTCAAATATTTGTCCCATGCAAGATGCCAAAGAATAATTTATCGCTCAATCTAATGACATTTTGTTTTTATTGGCTAATATAAACTTCAGAAATTTTTATTATGATAAAAAATCTGTGACCTATGTTTAACCTGAGTCCCGAACGACCTGATACACGTAAAAAAATTGATCAAATAAAGAAATAGAGTTTTTGACGATTATAAATTACGGATTACAATATTCATATCATCCTCATAAGAATATTGGTTGGGTGAAACAGTATAACCTTTAACAAAAGATTGAAAACAACAAGATTTTGAATATGAAAGCAATATATTTTTATTTCAATTTAAAATATATATTTGCTTTAAAAAACTCAAAACCGTCGGTTTCACAGGTACATATTTCAAACGGTTGATTAATAAAATGTAGTAGTCCGTATAAAACTGAATTAGGAGTTTCCTATGTACCAAGCCAAATTTATAAAAGACGCGCTCAATTCCTACTGACGTTGAGATTGATTTCGAAATACAAATTACTTTATTTCACTTTTTAGTCCAAATAAATTGGAATCTAAACAAGGGGCAGTGGTCATTCGCTTAGCGTCAGACAGTTTTTCACAAAAATCATTCATAGAAAATGTTGCACAGAACAGAGTTAATTTGGTACATAATTTATAAAATGTGGAAAATTTTAGTGGCAAATTTCTTCGACGAAAGTGATGACGATTCATTTTATTTATTTTCTAAAACAATGAAATTTTCATTAAAAAGTGCATTTGGATATAGTTACATAGCAACGTAATGTAAAAATGTCATAAATGCTGCCTAAACGCGTGGAAATGGGTTTTTGCATCACAAGCGGTGTTGCAAAACGTTACTCGTAACGTAAAAATGAAATAACGAACTTAAGTAGCGGTGTTAATAATAATTACTTTCGTATCGTTTTAAAAATTCATCTGGTGACAATAATGTAAAACGTAACGATAGCGTAAATATTTTATTTCGTTTTTTGAACGATTTTACAAATATCGATTATATAAAATCCGACATATCTGCTCTTTTTAAATGTATGTGCACGCTTTAACTAAAGATTTTGGTAGTTCTAAAATTTTTTTGATATTTGTGGCAAAATATTAGGCATTTTGTAAATTTTTGATTTGATCTCACTCTGGTGAGGTTACGAGTTCGAATCCCAACAAAAAACACGTAAAAAAGAAAAACAGAGTTTTTTTCCAACCATACCTTTGAATTGAAAAATTCAAATTACTTCCCTTGAGTTTAATTGCTCACAAAAATACCTAATAATTAAAATTCCCCAAAATGTTGTCTAATATGCAAGCCAATATATGAAATAATTGACCAAGTCTCGCTTATTGATTTCACATTGATTGGAAGCAATCAATAATGACTATACACGTGACTTAAAATGTGGCCTATAATATAGAAATATTACACCTCATATGAATTCACACAATAGTGATGTCTAGAGATTTAATCCCAAAAATAATGTTAAAATATTTCCGGAAAATAGGAGTCTAATGACAATTGAGAATTCAACTTAAGTAAATAGTTCAAAATATCATCGCATTGGTAGCGAAATGAATAGATTGGAGCTCATTCTGGCACTGATGAGGTTACGAGTTCGAATCCTAACCGAAACACTTAAAAAAGAAAAAATATTTGTCTGTTCCACAACGAAATAACGTACCGCAAAAATAAATATAATGCATAAAAACGAAACGCATAGAACGTTACGATTTTTTTTCTTTTTGAAAAACTGATCACAAGTCCAAATAAATCCAAATCATGCTGTAACTGTTTCCAAATTCGTTCTTATTCACAGGGTTGCCAAAATGACTAAAAAAATCCAAATCATGTCGTTACTGTTTCCAAATTACTTATTGGCTAAGACTGCATTCATTTGCTTCCCAAGCATTTGTGACTGGTTTTAAAATTTTTAAGCCTTTTTTATCAAGTACATGTTAAGTATCTGGTAAAAATTTTAATATTTAAAATCGAATCCATCATGTTCTTCCTCAATCATATTCTTTTTCCTGTTATACACGTCAATCGGTTTGTAAGCAAACAGTCAATCTATTGAGGTCACTCTCTTTCATAGTGACAGAATTCAGAGGGATTCCTTTGTCCGTATATTGTACAAACGGAATGCTTTGCCGGACTTCGGGAGCGTCTAATCCCCAAAAGTTTAAAGAAAGCGTTCGTCAACATCTTAGAATGCATGTAGTTGTGGAACCTACCTCTTAAAAAGCATCTATGTATTGTTGTGACACATATTGTAAATTCTTAAACACAACATTTTTTATTGAAAAATTAATGTAATGGAAAACATTACGTCAAGTCAATCAACAATGAGATGATATATGTAACCTAATTTTACAAATCTCGCATCGAATCTATAATTTTCTTTTCAGAACTAGGATGTTCCTTTTGATTCACAGTAATGACACATATTTGTCACTTTTTATTTAGAAATTAAACGAATGGCGTTTGTCGGCAATCGAATACCAGATCCACCAGCACTTTTGTACAAATGTTTTGACATGTGATTCCTTTTAAAAACTTTCAAAATTTTAATGGCGTATTAGGCGTAAATGTATTAAAAACGATGAACTACCACATTATGCAACAGTTCAACTAAAAACCAAATAAGTAACATTGCTTTATTTAAAAAAAACAATTTTTGTTAAGAACATTGTTTTTTTGGAATAACAACCAATTTTTCTTGAACATTGTTTTAAACAGTGTTTAAAACAAACCAACTCTGTAGAGGGGAGGGTAGGGGCGTCAAATCGTATTCTTGCCTAGGGCGTAATTAAGCCTCGTCCCGGCTCTGTATATATATATACGGTGTACCAGCAATGGCAGTGGTTTATGAGCTGTACCATATTGCTCAGATGACAGCAATACAACTTAATTTTGATTACTACCACTTGCGATATTAGCTGCGGGTCTTGGAGCTTAATAGTCTTGCTTCGCAGTCTGAGTGTGCGGGTGAATGTTGGCATGTATGAGGCGTGAGTGTGTGGGCGTCTGAGAGTGATTGTGGGGGTTGGACGCGCTGATCGTAGGTCTTTCGGAAACGGGGTCGCCAGAGTCTCCATTTTCCACTTGTATTTTTTTTCCATTTCTGTAACTTTTCGTAAATTGCGTACATTTCTGCATTTGTGTTGAAGCAGCAGGTATTACTCCCTCAAATCCACGAGGACTGAGCTTTAGTCGTTAAGGCGTAAAATTAGTCTAGGTACGCATCCTGCTATGCCATTCTCATTGGTTCGCCAATGAGAAAGCTCTTCATTACAACATTTATCAAACTTTTTATTCATAAAAAAGCTTTGAAATGCTTCCAAACTAGAAACTGTATTTATTTCTTTAATTAATATAACATTATCTATTGAAATTTGAAACTCTCAAATGACATTCTGTCAAAGCATGTTGTGCAATACATGATTTATCTGTCCTGTTAAATCTAACATGGCTTTGATGTTCTTTAAATCTTGTTTAACACTTATACACGTTTAGTTTCACCAATATAAATTTTAGAGCAATCAGCACATATATATTCACAAAGCCCTGATGAAGCCCAAACTCCTCACTTCTGTCTTTTGTGTCTAAAGTATTTTTTAATTTCTTTTGATTGAAATTTAAACGTTTACCGAAAAAGTAGTGCATTTAATTCGGAGCTAAAGTGACTTTTTGTGTATCGTCTATAATTGTCAAACTATAGACTCATCACAAAAAGTAGCACATTAGCTCCTAATTAAATAATATACTATTTTTACAAATAGATTCTAATTTATTTATAATTTTAGGTGCAAAATTTATTTTAAATCTTTTTGAATAATCAGGTTTTTGTTTATTTTGACGAAATAAAGTTGATAAATTTTGTTTTTTAATTTTATTAGAATGATGTTTAACAATTTTGTCAATTACCGCAGGTCTATATCCATTAATAATTTAATAAAATAAAAACCGTGGGATTGAAAATAACAAAAAAGAAATTGCTACGGAATAGAAAAAAACTTTCACTTTTCATATTCACTCATATGAAACCTCATTCATCAAGGTCAAATATAATTTTGTTTAAAAATTTCTACTCTCAACCCCCTTTAAATAGCATTTGAAAAGATGAGCTGACCTCTATAGTTTTAATTCAATCTTTACAATATTTACTATAACCGTGAGTATTTTCAATATTTTTCTATTGTAATGTTCAAAGATAAGAGTGGGGAAGCTAACGAGAAAAAAACACATATATTAATAAATCAAACTCGATTCTCTTAAAAAACTTTTATTTTCCTATCTCCTTAATCCTTCTCTATAATAGGTCATTCTTACAGACCGAACACCTTTTTGAACGACACATTTTTGATTTGGCTGAAATTTCGAAATAGCGGGACAAACATTTCATAAATTTTTGTCGTTCCGCGCTGGAAAAATTAATTTATTTCTAACAGTAAAAATCGTTTTCCCAATTAATTGAATATCCGTTTTTTATTTAAAATTGAATGTAGAATACGATTTTCATACTGTACAATCTTTAGTTTTGTTAGATAGTAACCAAAAATCGCTTTTAACATTTTATTTGTTTATAACAATAGGAATTTGTTAATATTTTTTTATATATAACACTTTTCTTAAAATTCCATCTTTTAACTTTAAAATAAAACAGAAAAAAAAATATTGTTTTTACCAGAACCGAATTTATGAATCTTTGAAAATAAGTCTTCAAGTTAAAAATCGCGAAATTAAGATCCGTTCTATTTCCCCCCCCAAAAAAAAGTAATAACAAATCCTCGAACATGGTTGTATTTTTGTTTATGTAGAACCCGTAAAAAAATTTCAGTCAAATCAAAAATGTCTTGGTCATATTTTGTCCTAATCTGTTCGGTATGTTAATGAATGACCCGTTTATGGAATTTTTTGTAGTCCCGCGCTCGATAAATTAATTTATTTCTAACAATAAAAATTATTTCTCCATTAATTAATAATACGTATTTTTATAGGAAATTAAACGTAGAACACGATTATCATAGTAAAAACTCATTTGTGGGTGGAGCAATGACTAAAGATCGATTTGAACATTTTATTTGTTTACAAAAATAGGAGTTTGTTACTAACTTTTATTGATTTTTGACTAAAATATTTTAATTTTAAAATAAAACAAAACAGAAGTTTCTGTGTTTAATAGAACCGAAGTTATACATTTTTGAAAATGACTCGTCAATCCAAAAATCACGAAATTCTCGAAATTTAGAACCGATATATTTTCCAAAAATAATCCTAATATCTTTTTTTTTATATAAAACTCATAAAAAAATGTCAGTCAAATCAAAAATGTGTCGGTCAGATCACTGATAAAAACAAATACTTGCTTTTTCTTGTTTTCTGTAGGCCTGACAAATACATTTTGTATTCGCCTACATATTAAAGTGTTACTTTATTGCTGTGATTTGCGGCCTTAAAGTGTCACTTTTTAACTATTTATTTTATTGTTATAGTTACGTCCAAAAAAGTAAAAAGCATTTGTATTTGTTTAAAATCTATGAAAAATAGAATTTTTTATCAAAGCAACCCTGAAATTTAAAATTTCATTATCCAATTAAAATAGTTGATATAATTTATTGTAATAGTTATACAATAATTTGGAAAACATAAAAAATATTTTGTCAAAGGTTACTTGTTCAACATATTTTTATTAAAATTTATGCAAATTTATAATTTTAAATTAGAATAAATAAATTTTTAAAAATGGCGGCGAATAAAAAATAGTATATGATGCACGGACGTAAGCTATTTTGGACTTGATGTGGGTGCAAATCGAGGTGCTAGCCGTCCAAACTCCACATCCGTCCAAAATCTTTAGCTTTACGTCCTAGCATCATAATGTACTATTATAACTGTGGCAAATCTCTAGTACAACATAGCACTTTTAATTTGTGAGAAAATCGGTTATGTGTGATTTGGGACGGACACCAAAGTCTCACCATAAGGGTTCCATTTTTTTTTTAAAGTAAGGTATCCTAGTTACCTAATCTCAGCAATCTTAGTTACCGTCGATCTAAAATTTATCGATCAGATCCCAAACTCCTGCAATACATAATTGTTATTATCTTTTCAATAAAAACGTTTTTTATTCTTATTCATGTTAAAAGCAAATAAAATTGATAAAACAACAAGACATCTGATTTCAATGGCTATTATAATGTATAGTAATGTGAATTGGATGGATGAAAAGAATGTCAGTTGAAGCGATAAATTTCTTTTATTTTATGTTTATTTATTGTTCCTCTAAGAGCTCATACAAATTTTCCCGCAATATAATACAACGATAAAGTATAAAATTTGAAAAGATGTTAGACGATCTGTAATAATAATAATAATATAAATATTAAAAGGCGGTTCTCACTTAATCTTAGTTTTTATAACATATAAAATTTTTTTTTATAGTGATGACGGCTATAGTGTAAAAATCAGCTACTGGAATAATTGTTGTAGCACTTGCATGTGATGTGATAACACTTCATTTTATTGTTCCAATTTAATATTTGACATTTGATTATTTTGTTTAAAATAAATGAAAAGTTAAAGTTTATGGTAGACACCATTGGTACTTGGCGGAACATAATTAATAATTTAAAAAAAAATGAAAAGTTACTTGTGCTTCCTAGATTTCTACTTTGACTGGGAAAAACTTAACCGATTTGTTTAAAAATCGTTTCTGTTAATTGATATCTGATTAATTAATATATATAATTTGTTTTACTTATATGTCCAGAAAAGTTTGAAAAAGGATTTTGTTGATTTAACGTAAGTCGATTTTTATGTTATGTTGGTTGGGTTACATATCGGAAATTCTTCTTTTTAATATTTTCTCGTATATTTTTTGTAAAGAATTACATAATTTTAAAACAAAATTAAATTTGGAAAAAACTTTAATTGAACTTTAACGTTTCTAAAAATATGCGAACACCAGAACAGGATAAATAAATCGGTTTTAAAATAAATCAAATAAAACTTCCATGACCCAAAATTGAAAAAAATTAGAAGTAACTGTTTTTAGATTAGCACTAAACAAAAACCTTAAACTTTTATTTTTAATTTCAATAATTAGACCACGATTTGCAATAAGAAAACTTACTACAATGGCTAATTATTTTAATAACTTTTAGAGATAACGGATCAGAAAAATATGTTTTGCAATGCCACAGTTTCTATGTCCAAGAAGTAATTAAATCACCAATTGCAAAATCATATAGAGATAATTTAAAAATCGATAAGATTTTAAATTAGAAACATATTTTTTTTTAAAACAATATAATCATTAAATATAAATCAAATATTTATATCAAAGAACGACAACCAATTAGGTGTAATTGAATAGTAATTGATATACTAAATAGTTTATCTTTATAGCTAGAAACACAATACGGGCGAAATCGTCCGACAATGACGTTAGTAACATTAGAATACACAGGCTACATACATTTCAAACACAACTACAGCGATAAACGAAAAAGTTTTTTTCGTCGCAGAAAATTTAGATTCTATTTCTAATTTATCGTCGGCGATGATTATTGCCAGATATCAATTTTATTTTTATTTAGCTGCAAGGGTAATTTTTAATGTTATTGTGACAGTGCCCCCAACTGAAAAATATGATTTTCTGATGTTTTTCACATTTCTGAGGTTGTAATTGTTTTGTTTTGAGTTGTCAACTGAATTTTCTGAAGTTTATGTTCAAAGTTCGGTTTTATTCATTTATATATTTTCATAATTTGTATTTTGTATTTTATTTTTAAAATTAGTTATTAGTAGAAAAATTATTATTATTTATTTATTAGTAAAAATTAGTTATTTTTAAAGTTGAAATTTGTGAAATTCATTTTGACAAAGAACAAAGTATTTTAGTTTTTGACAGCTTTTCCCGCTGACGCCTTTGTTGTGGTTACAATAGCGAAATTGTAGACGTTTTTTTATCGTCCGTGTTGTGTTTCTACCTTATTTTTGTAAGACATCTAAAATTTATTTTTTCGTGCTCCCTCGTATATTATTCTTTCTATTCATATCTAGTCAACTTATGCACATTAAATTTTATCTTTGATTTTACAATTACCGATTTTCAATTCTTTACAAATGTACATTACTTATAACGAATCTAAATTACTTTCAATTTTATTCGACAATATAAGAAAAAAATATCTTAAGATTTTATTCGTATTTTATCTTACTTTCAGTTTTTTTTAAAATTCTATTGCATTTGTTATTATTATAATTTTATTTTCGTATAAATTAAAAAAAAAATTAATCGTAAATCATTTAAAAGAATTAACATCATTATACAGATTTTGTTTCTTTGAGTTTGAATTATTTTTTGTAATTCATTTGTGTCTTGAATTGATTAATGATCTCATATATCGCACAATTATTTTGTAAGAAAAGCGATCATACTGTTGTTTGATTTAATGGATAAATTATGAAAATTTGTTTTTTAGATGGTAGGGTGACATAATTGAATATATTAGTGTAAGTGTTTATTAATTCTTATATTATGAGGATATAATTGAAAGATAAGAATTGATAATAAAAGTTTTTATAATCAATGAGATATCTTAGACTTAATTATGAAATGAAATTATTACATGAAATAAAATTGGTATCGTACAGAAAAACTCTAAAAAGATGATTGGGTATGAGCCAGATTCGATTTCAAAACGGCCAACTTTTAACAGTCGTCCACACCCAATCATTACAATTCATCGAAGGTCGACGGATGTTGTTGAAAGATTTGAAACGTAATTTTTGATCTGGTGTGGTAGAAAAACAAAAATTGATTAAATATTTGGTGAATTTATGAACCAACCCCGCTCTTCGATTTATTTCACTGGTAATTTTGTTGTGAGTTGGTGTGACATAATATTAATTGATGTAACGAAGCGCTGCTTCGTTGATTAACAACGAAGTGGAGTAGCAGGCCGCGTACCTAGCGAGGTTGTATTAATAGCCCCAAACTAGCCGCAGTCCATGGGGACGAGAAAGAAATCCTGCTGCTCCAGCACAAATACCGATTTAGTACGCGTAACATGAGTTAAGAACGGATTTAAGTAAAACAACAAGTGAACTAAACAGACTCTGGCGACTCCCGTGTACGAACGAACCACGATCACCACGTCCAACCCCTACAATTCACAGCACACCCTCACATGCTTTCACGTCTCATACACTCACACACACACACCTAGACACACGTGAAATAATCCATTATCATTCTTTAACCAAAAAAAAAATGTTATAGATTTCGAAAATTGAAACAATATAATATCAATTTAAACGTAAAAGATATAGTAAATGCAATTGTTTTATACGTTTAGCAACAGAAAAGAATTTAACAGTTTTTTCCTTTATTACTTAAAATTGATAGTACTTCTTCACTTGATTATGTTTTTTTTTATTTTGTATACCTTCCGAATTAAATCAAATAATTAAACGTTAATGGTCTATGCAATATTGTTTTTGTTTCTTTTGTTTATTCGATTAATATAATTAGATATAAAAAAAAGTTCAAAAAAAAAATTAGGTATCAAGTTTAATTCAACTTAAAGGTATCGAAGATTTATATATCCTTTTCTATAGATCACTTTAATCACTTTAATTCACGAATAATGTTTGTTTATCCTTTGTTACAATATATATTACAATTGACAATTTTTTTTTCATATGTTTTTTTTTTAAATGAAATCAATTTCGAATAATAAATGAAGAAAAAACAAATCGAATAATTAAGTTCATTGTTCAAAACGTTCATAACTCTAACAAGCGTTTTTATTATAGTTGTTTACTATACTATTTTGTACTATGAGTTATGTATGAATGAAATAAAAGTTTGAATATTAAAAATAATAATAAAATTACATCCTATCACTATTTTTTTTCTTCAATTTTTTTTGTTGTTTTTCTGTTTAATGTAGAAATTCTAGATTATATTATTATAGAGAAATAGTAGTGCTATGTTGTGTCGTTTATAATTACATCAGAATTAATGATTTTTTTATAGGCTGTTTAAATTTTGAATAATAATTATTAGAAAGTAATCAATAATTTAAAAAAAAAACAATTCATAAGCATTTTGGTTTGTTTTATAGTACACCACCCATACACACCCCATGCATACACGCACACGTCCACACACTCACGCCAACATTCATACATGCATACACTCCCACATATATATATATATATATATATATATATATATATATATATATATATATATATATATATATATATATATATATATATATATATATATATATATATATATATATATATATATATATATATATATATATATATATATATATATATATATATATATATATATATATATATATATATATATATATATATATATATATATATTTAAAAACGACTCACCCCATAGCTTGGCCAGATCCACCTCCAGTAGTTCAAAATTAATCGCTCATCCTCCCACAGTTCATCGATCAATGAGCTCAGCAATCAGTATCACGACGACGATTGAAAAATTATTGCAATCCAAACGGGCTGCTGATCAGTAATATTTCTTTCACCTTTTTTTTTTATTACCGGAGATGTATTGTACTATACAGCAG
The DNA here is from genome assembly GCA_963693315.1 of Diogma glabrata. Classification (NCBI taxonomy): domain Eukaryota; kingdom Metazoa; phylum Arthropoda; class Insecta; order Diptera; family Cylindrotomidae; genus Diogma; species Diogma glabrata. The sequence goes on along the minus strand of OY856186.1, from coordinate 451,555,076 downwards.
ATATGATGATGACGATGTATAATCACAAAAACAAAATGGTTGTCCCGGAAACGTATTAAGATCGTCAGTACGCCGAAAATAATCATAACATGCGGCCAAGTATTTTCGGTAAATCACACTCCAGCACCCAATTTACTGATTCATTTCGTCCTGCTACCAGTGTTATCACAGAAATATCACAAAGCTTTTGAATAGATGGAATTAGGATTTTAATAACACATCTATTAGAAACATAGACAGTCTCCAAATTACAACCAGCAATTAAAAAAAATTATGATTATGTTTTTCTATTATGTAATAGTTTCTTTGTTAAATTTATTTTCTTCACATGTACTTGTAATTTATGCAAACACAGAATTATGCTTATTTTTGTATAAGAATGCAATTATTATTTACAGTTCTATTTATCACAGTTCAAACAGAAAACAAGTATTATCACAGCAATTCTACATTCGTATTATTATTATATACTATTAATTTTATCACAACACAAGAAAGGACATTTTATTTAATATAACTGATGTTCTTTTTATAAACAAAATTATGTCATCACCTGTGGTTTTCTTTGTACAAATAGTTATAACCAAACCACTAATTAATAGAAAAACGGACATGCATTTTAATTGGTTTTCCGGTCTCGCATTATCATAAACATAATTCAAGGAAGCTTAACTTGGGTTATAACTATCGTTCTTGAACTTTGTACCGGATTCTTTTCTTTTTATTATTCGCTTGATTAATTCTTTTAATTTTAATTAATAAAATACACCACATTAAACACGCGACGTGTAGACGTCAAAAAAACAAAACACCAACAGCTGTGAACTTGTTAGACATAATGTCGAACTAAGAGCTTTTCATATGTAATGTTGTTTTAATTTAATTAACACGGCACCAAAACATATAAATTTTTTTTTAAATTTTTCTAATTAAATTAGACTAAGTAAAAAAATTGCACTTAATTATAAATTTAAACTAATTAAAAATTTCACTACTTAATCTATTGGAAAAAACGTGAATTCAAAATAATTCCGTCATTTTGATATTCACGAGAGATTTTACAAAAAAAAAACAAGCGCAATAAGAGAAAATAAGAGACAGAAGCTATCTATCGCGTTCTATTTATAGTATAAAAAATGGTGGCATTAACTGGTAGCATATGTTAATGACTGACCCATTAAGAAATTTGCATCACTAATTTGCATTAGAAAAAATGGGGAAAGAGTTATATAAAAAAAATTATTGATTACGAAATGATTGTAGGAAATCGTACATGGAAATAGCGCGATTACGAATTAATGATATTACACAACTGTTTTATGATAATTTGATAGCGATTAACGATTACAAATTGAATATAAGAAATTACATTGGGAAATAGCACACAACTGTTTTAGGATAATTTTGAAACGTAAACTATTGTAGATGACGATTATGGATTGAGTATAAGAAACTACGTTCAAAGGAAAGACGAAGGCAACTATGAAAGTTTCGGTTAAGGTAAATTTAATGCGTGTGGGAAAATGGTTCGACTCTCAATCATGAAGTTTGAATTACACTTCATAACATTGATGAGACATTGAAAGGATTAAGATATATCGGCATTTTCTTCATTAGATATCTTTGCGTCATCTGTGCAGTACGCAACAAAAAATCATATTTTATCTCGACGCGCTACACCCTTCTCTTGTTTTAATCTGCGAAGCGTCAAAATTACCAAAGCAAATCAACTGGAATACTATTCAATGGAAGACCTGCAACTTTCCGGATCAAGATCTGCAACTTGTACAGTAAACCTTATCGCCTAGGCTTTGCACCTCGCTTTTACACCTATATACCGCATGATAGGTCAACATTGAGTTAACTAGCTACAGAACATCTATATACCTGCTGGTTTGCTATGTTAGTTAAATCATTTGTCCGTGCTACGTTAAATAGAATACAGAGAATGGCATGTGTAGGCATTAGTGCCTCTATGCGCACCACATCAACATTGTCGTTGGAGGTCATGTTGGGTCTGGCTCCTTTACATTTACATGTAGAGCACATGGCTAAAAAGGCTGTTTACAGATTGCATGTAGCAGGAACGTGGGTAAACAGAGGGAAAACATGCGGTAATGGTCACATACTTGATAGAGTAAGGACAGATTGTCCGGAAATAGATATGCGTCATGACCAATGTATATATCTTTGAGAATCCTATTGAACTGATCATCTCTTCTAGAGAGGAATGTGAGGGATCTTGGTCCGAATGGTTCTCCAGCGAGACTTATGTTTTCTATACAGATGGCTCACTGTTGAATGAAAATGCAGGAGCTGGCTTGTCCCTGGAATCAAATAATGTCATAAGTAGCAAGAAATTTTCACTTGGACGATTTTACACAGTTCTTCAAGCGGAGGTGTATGCTATCAATAAATGCAGGCATGCAATAACTCGCCTGTGTCTGCAAGGGAAACAAATCTGCATCTGTTTGGATAGTCAAATAGCTATCAAAGCATTGGTAAACCCGGAGACTACTTCCAAACTCTTCAATGAGTGTAGAAATAATCTTTGTAGGATAGCGCAACTCATCAATATCACATTGTGGTGGGTTCCAGGTTATAGCGGTATTCCGGGCAATATAAAAGCGGATGAACTTGCAAAGGCGGGAGCGGGCATGAAATTTTCAGGTCCAGAACCCACCTTAGGGTTATCCAAAACGGTTGCCTTATCACTATTAAAGGCCGATGTCGACCTCAAGGTGAAGGAAGTCCTTGTGGAATGCGTCATTAACAGGCAGCTAAAGTAAGATGTTTATCAGCATTTCCGAAGAAAATGTTTTAAATTTTCTCTTAAGTCTGAAGAGGAAAACTCTCAGCACTGTGGTCGGTGTCCGTACCGGACATGGAAATCTAAATAAACGCTTCTTTACCATGGGGCTCACTGAAAGTCCTGTGTGTGGGTGTTGTCTTGAAGGGACTCGGAGCACTTTTTGTGTGTATGCCCAGCCTTTTCTAATGTCAGAGCTAGGGTTATTGACTCTGACACCGTGGGAGCTAGAAGAATCAAACTGTCACCGACACAGTTGGTTTTGGATTTCATTGAACTTACAGAATGGTTTATGGAATAGTTGTTATGAGATCAAACTCGGACACGGTGCTATGGACCGTAGAGTCTGCGTGCCAGGACAAGTTCTGCCTCGTGCAACCTGTCCAACCTCTTCTAATCTATAATCTAAATCATTTGTTTTTGGATTAAAGTTCATCCGTGATGATCGAAAATTACAACGGTTTTCATGTTTCGATTTTTTTAATTGTATAAAAACACATAGTTCAAAATTCTAGATAAAAGTAAATTTTAATCGAAAAGTAAATTTTAATCGTAAATCTTTTTCGATCTACATATTTAATTTGTTCTATTACTTTTTCTTTAACTCTATATCGCGAATTAACAAACGAGCTTGATTGTGAGTTCTTACGGTTTAGTTTTGGTGTTGTTTTTTGGAAATGAGTTTAGAATATGTAAATAATGTTTGGTATTAAGAATGACGTAATTAGAGGAGAATCCTGTAATTAGAGGAGAAAGAGAGCCGCTGTGTAAAGAAAAGTCATTATGATGTCTGATAGTTTAAATTTTTCATTAATTTGAAAATGTACCTCAGGCGGTTTTGCGATACGAGGAAACTTTTTTTCTCTAACCGATCTTAATACACGACGATCATCAGTCATAAATAATCACTGTTATACCGTACCGTCAACTTCAGCCACATATAATATTATAAAAATGAATATCCAGCCAACGCATACAACATACATATTTTACTAACTTTTACGATCATGGGAGGTAATCTTAAAATATTTAATAAATAAATAGGAGTAAATATTCAATAAAATTGCAACTAGAAAAGCATATCCCTTCAAACTCCACTTAAAGCATAATCTCAAATTTATCAAACAGCAATAAATATAAACGAATTCTATAACTTACTTTATCAGAATAAATGTCCAAATAAATTCTCGCTATTTACAATGAAATTCTAAGAATAATTTCTATTTTATTTGATTAAAGAAATTAAATGTAATAATATTTCCTCTTTACTACGATAGACAAAATTGTTTTTTATCAAGATTTAATAACCATAAAGTATAGTAAACAAACAAAAAATCGAAAAGACTTAGGAGAGTGAAAATGAGTTTATAAAACTTCATTTTTATTGTTGGTATGAGGGAGGGTATTCTGATATACAACAAAATTACAAAAAAAAAAAACAAAAAAGGCAAATATTATGATAATTAAAATTAGTCAAATAGTGAAAATTTTGCACAGTAAATATTTGTTGTTAATAAAATGTAAAAATAAATTTAACTTAACATGATTAACTATGGTAAACACTTTTTTATTCGCCTACATATTAAAGTGCCACTTTATTACTGTGATTTGCGGCTTTAAAGTATCACTTTTCAACTATTTATTTTGTTGTCATAGCTACGTCCAAAAAAGTAAAAAGCATTTGTATTTGTTTAAATTCTATGAAAAATAAAATTTTTTATCAAAGCAATCCTCAAATTCAAAATTTCATTATCCAATTAAAATAGTTGTTATCATTTGTTGTCATAGCTACACAATAATTTAGAAAAAATAATAAATATTTTGTCAAAGGTTACTTGTTCCACTTATTTTTATTTTAAAATTTATGAAAATTTATAATTTTAATTTAGAATAAACAACTTTTCTTAAAATATTTTGCTTGCGGCGAATAAAAAATAGTATATGATGCACGGACGTAAGCTATTTTGGACTTAATGTGGGTACTCCACATCCGTCCAAAATCTTTAGCTTTACGTCCTAGCATCATAATGTACTATTCTAAGTTTTATCAAATTCAAATTTTAGGAGTTGAAGTAATTTAGGTTTAAAGTAAATTCATCCTCATTAGTTTCTTCAAGTTCGTCCAAAGTTTATGTTATTTAATTGCCGATCGCATCGCACTTGCATTATGTTTTAAAAATAATGTTTAATTGCCTATTATAAGAACTTTACTGCTGATTACCGATGATTTCGTAAAAATTGTATTAAGTTTAATCTTAATTATCTTATTCTGTTGTTATGCTGTTGAAATTTCATTTATTATTAAAATTGTTTGGTAATGTTTCTGTTGTTGTCAGTGTAAGAGGGAATGTAATGTTATTTCAATAAACAAAATGTCGCGACTGTCTTGTCTTACGTCTAGCTTTTTCCAATTTTTTCTTCATTTAAGATATAATAAAAATCTTTACCGATATGAAATGCAAAATAAAAAAATTATAATATATATATATAAAAAAACAAAAAAACCCCTACAACAGAAGCCAACAAGACGATCAACTTTATGACTTTTTAACTAAAAGGCGATGGATATTTTTGATATGAGTGTTATGCTTATGTTTATTATTATTTGAAATTGTCAGCGAGTTTTTTTATAAGAAGAAATAAATTTTAATTTTTAAAGATTTCGTTTTAAATTTTTGTTGATAAGAAATACGAATATATATAAAAATAGTTTTTCAATGAGATACATTTTCTTTGTTTTCTAGAGATAAAAGTAGCTATTAAATGTCTTAAGGATATAAATTTTATGATTAAATGACTTTAAAACTGTTTTACAATTAATAAATTGTAAATGTTCTAACACAGATATATTGACAATGAACCAGAACGATCATTGACTTTTTATTTTACCAGACAACAAATATCCAACGTCATTCAAGTCATCAAGTTTTAGATGACTAAACTATAATTCCCAAACAAAAGAAATCCAAAATTCCAACTTCCATTTATTTGTTGTTCTTTTATTTTAATATTATATTTCCAGAAACTTTAGTAAATTCCACCTTCATTATGTTACATAAATGTAATTTTATTTAAGAATTCAACTTAAAGTTAGTTTAAATTAAAATTAAAATAAATATCATTTTCTTAAATGTCGAGAAAACTTCCTAAATAAATTGTTGAATTACAAAGAAATGAATTACAGATCACTATAATTAAGATTTATCCAGTTTAAGGTAGAAAAAAGAAAAAATGGAAAAATTTCATGATTTATAGATTTGAAATTAAGTCGATTCATTTAAATCTCGGAACTGGTTAGGAAATTCCTTGAATAAAAATGGTACTGCACTGCAGTAAACAGGTTTATGTTTATGTTTTTGTAACACATTACAAAGAAAAAGATTCTGACCCATTGAGTTGATTTTAGTTCGCACATACGTCATACAGTGATTCGACAAAAAACTGAAGAGGTAAAACTGAAAATCAGTAAAAACCTCTGGAAATCACCAATCGGTATTGCTTTGGTCTGAAAGACCTAAATATTACATTCATAAGCTAAAATTATATTCATTCCCCCTCCTTTTTTTTGGCATTTCTCGACGTTTTAGGACCTACTGATTCTAAAGAAGCAAAAAAAATGTATGTCTGTCTGTCGGCCGACCGGCCGTCCGTCCGGCCGTCACGTCTAAAAATAGGTACACTCAATGGTAAGAGCCGAAAGGACGATGTGTGCGATCACTGTACCGGAAGTTTGTCAAAAAAATCGACAAGTGTGTCCAAACAAAGAAATATGCATATTTTTTGCTTAAAAAACGTTCATTTTAAGTGATAATGAGTAGGAACAAAGAATGTAGAGAAATCTGGATGGTCGAGATTGGTATCTGAGATCAAAAACTAGATTATTGCATAATGTTGTCAAGTGTGTCAAAAGAAAGATTTTATATATTTTTTTACTCAATTTTCTGGAAAAAAATAAAATTAATTATTTGTTTGACATGAAATTTTATTATTATTATTGAGAATTATGGCATTATAAGTTTGTAAAAAAAATGTTGTCAAGTGTGTCAAAAGAATGATTTTTATTTATTTTTTTTACCCAGTTTTTTGAAAAAAAATAAAATTAATTATTTGTACGAAATGAAATTTTATTAGTATTATTTAGAATTATGGCATTATAAGTTTTTCAAAAAAATGTTGTCAAGTGTTTCGAAAGAAAGATTTTAATTTGTTTTTTTACCCAATTTTTTGGAAAAAAATAAAATTAATTATTTGTACGACATGAATTTTTATTATTATTATTGAGAATTATGGCATTATAAGTATCTCAAAAAAATGTTGTCAAGTGTGTCAAAAGAAAGATTTTCATTTATTTTTTTACCAAATTTTTGGAAAAAAATAAAATTAATTATTTGTTTGAAATGAAATTTTATTATTATTATTGGGAATTATGGCATTATAAGTTTGTCAGAAAAATGTTGTCAAGTGTGTCAAAAGAAAGATTTTTATTTTTTTTACCCAATTTTTTGGAAAAAAATAAAATTAATTATTTGTACAACATGAAATTTTATTATTATTATTATTGAAAATTATGGCATTATAAGTTTGTCAAAAAAATATTGTCAAGTGTGTCAAAAGAAAGATTTTTATTTATTTTTTAACCCAATTTTTTGGAAAAAAACAAAATTAATTATTTGTACGACATGAAATTTTATTATTATTATTGAGAAATATGGCATTATAAGTTTCTCAAAAAAATGTTGTCAAGTGTGTCAAAAGAAAGATTTTTGGAAAAAAATAAAATTAATTATTTGTTTGACATGATATTTTATTATTATTATTGAGAATTATGGAATTATAAGTTTGTCAAAAAAATGTTGTCAAGTGTATCAAAAGAAAGATTTTTATTTATTTTTTAATCCAATTTTTTGGAAAAATGAAATAAATTATTTGTTCGACATGAAGTTTTATTGTTATTATTGAGAATTATAAGTTAGTCAAAAAAATAATGTCAAGTGTGTCAAAAGAATTATTTTCATTTATTTTTTTAGAAAAAAATAAAATTAGTTATTTGTATGAAATGAAATGTATAATGAACATGAAATTATTATTATTGAGAATTTGATTGCATTATAAGTTTGTCAAAAAAATATTGTTAAGTGTGTCAAAAATATGATATCATTTATTTCTTTAGATAATTTTTTGGAAAAAAAAATTTAGCTGTTTCTTTACGTAAATATAATTGAACATGGACATTTTTGAATTTGATATAGTTTTTGGAATATTTTTAGAATTTTGAAAAATTTAAAATTTTTGATTTTATTATAATTTTGGATAAAGTTTCAATTTTTGATTTTGTAATAATTTTTGAAATATTTTTAGAATTTTGTTTGAAAAAAGTTTGAATTTTTGATTTTATTTAATTTTTACAATATTTTTAGAATTTTGAAAGAAATATGAATTTTTCATTTTGAAATATTTTCTCGAAACGCTAAATGGAGAAGTTTTGATTGTATAATCTTTTCACTAAATTATGTTAATTTATGAGTTGTTATAATTTTCCGACAACGTATTGATGTTTCGTGTTAGTTATGTAATACATATCTAAACAGAGATAAAAATGCATGAACTTTAACAAAAAGTTATGTTTAATATACATCAGTTAATATACATCGCTGCCCAAAACTAAAAACCATGTCCTCATAAAAGTTTTTTGACGAAAACTATATCAAAATCCTGAACCCACACCGAAGTCTTGATATCTCAGAGCTTGAGATATTGAGCCCTCCATATTTTTCATAGTGATTTAGTTAAAATCACCAGATATCAGAAATATTCCCTATATAAAAGTTTTTTCAAATAAGTTTTTTATTCATTAATTTTACATTCCAGTGATTGTATTCAATTTAAATTGTTGTATTTTGGAACAACTTTTTCAGTAATAATTTATTAATATAGTTCTGAAACCATTTCTGCTCATTAGTTTCAAGCTTTATCGTTAGTAATTACAAGCAGGAAGTGACGTAGGAGTATGGTTTGGTTCAACACCATTTTTGAATATGGTATAACCGCATTGATTGGCTAGCGGTAATCTCATATTTCCCTTTTTACTTCGTGATCAAATCAGACGTTAATAAAGGCATAGTAAATTAAAATGGTTTTATTGGGCGAGCTGGAGTTGCTAGAAATAAACAAGAAACTGCCTTCATTTGCTGCAAGAATCATTTGAGTGATTTAGACAACTTTTGATTTCTGCTCATGGTAAATCTTGATTTTGCTCGAAGGTTTTATATTTCGTATGACCCCAGTAAAATCCAAGTAGATGATAATAGCGAGAGATACCTGAATACATAAATAAAAGCCTCAACTCATAACAACATAGCTGTAGTGTATCAGAACTCTACAGTTTATCAGCTGTGTTGTAACACTAGCACTCCTACCTTTTTTGATTTAGCGATAACCTTCCCTTTTCACGAATGCGTAGATTTTTTAAGCCCTATCTTGGGTCATAAAAGGAAAACTCGTATATGTTCATTGTTGTTTTGTCTTTTCTATTTTATGTTCTGATTTATTCTTTCGAAATCTTAACAACTGAGCCCATAGTAGGATTAGTACTTCCGGATCAATTGATACTCTCCAATTTCACAATGTTCGCCTGATAGTGGCAGAGGATTTCACGATATTATTGATTCATTTCCTAGTATTGGGTAGTCTCATTGTACCACTTGGTTCCATCTTATTCACCCGGTTCAAATTTGCTCCCCAATCTATGCTTTTTTAACCAAACTTGAGTGACATAAGAGATAGTTTTGATACACATAAAAAGAAAGTATCAAAATACATACAGTTGGTATAACCTATGTGCATGCTTGCCGTTAGTCTATTACATACAAACAGTATTGTACGAAGATTTCTTCAAAGTGATGGTTCAAAAAAACTCCCATGTTACAGTACTGTTGCCAAATTTTATAGAAGTAAAAACACTACATAATGTAACGTAAGAGGGTTAGGATGCTTTTGTAAAAATACGTGAAATATATCATGCCAAAAACATATAATAAACAGGTTTCTGTTTATACCGGGACTACAAATATAAAAAAAAATCAACAGATGGCCTCTGGCCTAGAAAAAACCTGAGACGCAATTTAATTTATCATTTTAAGACCAAAACCTCAGAAAATATGTATATAAAAGAAAAGAAAATAAGAATAATAATAATAGAAAAAAGAAAAAAAACTTAAGATGTTGATTGTAGTGCATTCGATCCTTTTGTCCAATAAACAATCAGCTGGTCCGCTTCTATACAATTCTATACAATAAATCAAAATTTTATTTTAATTTTTAATTTTTTTTTTCAATAAAATAACACTATTATTTATATCTAATGATATTTTGTATCCAAATTTGTGTCAAAAAAATATAATATTAATATGAAAAATGTAGGTGTTCATTCGGATACACCTCTCAAAATTTGACTAATTAATTCTCAAAATGTGGCTTTACAAATTGATTCGATTATCAGCGGTTTCAATTCACCTCTCTCGTTTTGGTTTTCTTATTCTAGCAAACAACAAAAGTTAACCCATACATTGAAAATCTGCCGTGTATAATAAAACAAATGAAACAGACAGAGAAAAATTATTCAAATTAACCGTTCCAGAACATAAAATTAAAAAATCAGACCAGTGCGAATAAAATTCGCTCGCCAAGGGTTCCGTGAATAGGGTTCCGTAAAAGAACACAATATCAAAAATAATTGATAAAAAGTTGTGTTATAATAATAACAAAACGCATAACAAAATAAATGTTTAATCGTAAATGTCAATAGCAAATTATAATCATATACATTTATACATTGATCAAAAATCATACCAAAAATGTTGCTTCAGGTTAAATCTTATCCACAGCTGAAGAGCTCAAGAAAGATTCAATTACACCAGCTTGTAATGCGTTTAAATTTGATTATTTTTTCGGTCAATCAAGTGTCGAAATTTAGGGGGGTGAGGAGGCTACATACTAAAAAATTTTTTTTACAAAACAAAAACAAAAACAAAAACTGTGCATTGCAAAATTCTACTAAAATTGTAGTGTTTTCTAAATTAAATGCTAAACAAAAATGTTTTTTTTACTCTCCCCACACCCATCCCCTAAACACACAGAAAAATAATTATTTGAGACTTCGTTATGATTTTCATTGTTTACTAATCTTCCTGTCTCTGTGAATTTTTTCAAATTTTTCTGTCAATCATCGTCGAAACGTGGAGGCGGAACGGTCTGAAAGTTGCACTTTTTCTACAATAACTCAAAAACGGTGCACCGCAAAATTCTAAAAAAAATTGCAGTGACTTTTAAATTAGGTGTTCTTCCAAATGACTTCCCACTCGCTTGGGTCAAAAAAGATTTTTTTTTACCCTCTCTACCCCCGTCCCCAAAACACCCAGAAATTTAATTATTTGAGACTTCGCTATGATTTTCATGCAAAATTTATCAAACTCCCTAACTCTGTGAATTTTCACAAATTTGTCTGTCAATCAGTGTCGCAACGGAAGGGAGAGGGACGGTCGGAAAGTTGCGCTTTTTTTTCCATAACTTAAAAACTGTGCACCGCAAAATTCTAAAAAAAATTGCAATGATTTCTATATTAGGTGCTCTTTCAAATGACACCCAACTTGACCACATTTTAAATATTGTTTTTACCCCTTCTCATTTCCACCCCCTTAATCTATATATAAATACGTAAGCAATATTTTTGCGGTATAATTTTAAAATATTTGCTCCATCAAAAGTGTGGCAATATGTATATCGTAGGATAGGTCTTGAGTAGTAGATGTGCCGAAAAATCATTTTTTTTGAATTTTGACGATTTTTTCAGAAAAAATGGCAAAAAGGTCATAGGCGTATTTGTTTGAGTTTTTTGTTCAGTTTTGTTTTACTTCGGTCTGAAAGACCTAAGTATTACATTCATGAGCCAAAAGTGAAATTCTTACCCCCATTTTTTTGGCATTTCTCGACGTTTTAGATCAGTAGGTTCTGAAAAAAGCAAAAAAAAAAATGTGTATCTGTCTGTCGGACGTCCGTCATTACCTACGCTGCAGAGAAAAACGCTGGAGGGATTTCAAAAATTATTTTTTCTAAAAATAGGTATACTCAAGGGACAGGTCCGAAAGGACGCGACCGAAACTGATAACTGTACCGGAAGTGTGTCAAAAAAATCATTAAGTGTGTCAAAAATAGCAAATTTTCATATTTTTGGCTTAAAAAACGTTCATTTTAAGTGATTAGGGATTGGTATGTGAGATCGAAAGCTAGATTATTGCATTATAGGCTTGTCAAAAAAATGTTGTCAAATGTGTCAAAAGAAAGGTTTTTATTTATTTTTGTAACGAACCACCCTGCATTGAATTTGTGGTAGATATAAAGAATCATTTATTGCATTAAAATCGGTCAGTCGAAAATTAAAATTAAAAAGAAAAACAACATCATATGCAATTGGATGTGATAATTAAATTTTCAAAAATTTCTTTATAATACAATTCCTTTTTTTTTAATCAAGTTTTTTTCGATAAAACAAAAATTAAATAGAAATTTTGGATGAAGTGATTAATGATAAAATTTGTAAAATTAATAATAAAAAAAAAATATTTACAAAAAAAAATGAAGTTATAAAAAAAAAGGAAAACTATGTTATAGTTATATATCTTGTTATATATCTTTTATGAAATGTTTAAAATAAATTATAATAAAAATGTGAATTTAAACTTAAACTCTAATTTGTATAAAAATTAAAAAAAAATGGTTACGTTAATTATATGAATTATAAGGATATTAAAAAAATAAAACCAAAAATCTTTTTTTTTTGAAATCCATAAAAATAAAAATAAAAAAAAAGAATTACAACTAGAATACATATGTTATATGAGTGTTATTTTAAAGTGTTTTTTTTTTCCTTTTTTTTGCTTTAAACAAGAGATTACTCATCATATATTATTTTTACTATCAAACATAAATTAACTATAGAAAAAGAAATTAAATGATGAATAAAACAAAATTTCAACAATCAAAAAAAAATATATCAAAAAAAAAAATATTAAGGCTATCTGATGGCAGCATAAACAAAATCAAAAAAAAAATTAACTCAACAGAAGACTCATCTGGACTCACCAGTATTCATGTATTGTAATGTAAAAACTTTTTTTATATATCTCCTTTATTATATTTCTTAAATAATTTGATTTATTTTAATTATCTTTACAAAAAAAAATGAATTTAAAATTAGATGTAGTTTATGAAAACTAATGTTTTTTTTTTAATATGCAATAAAAAAAAACTAAGCATTATAGAATAGCGGTGTATATGACCTGCGTGAATATAAGGGAAGACAATTTTCTGTTTATTTTTGAAAGACACTTCGATTATAGTTTTTTTTGTTCTACTGAGCGGAAGCATGAAGAGCCCTCCCTAGATTGAGCGTATCCCGTTTAGAAGAAGTGTCGCTTCCACAAAAAGTAGTTACATTTTTCACCCAATTTTTTTAAAAAAAAATAAAATTAATAATTTGTATGACATGAAATTTTATTATTATAGAGAATTATGGCATTATAAGTTTGTCAAAAAATTAATGTCAAGTGTGTCAAAAAATGATTTCATTTATTTTTTTAGCCAATTTTTTGGGAAAAAAATGTAGCTGTTTTTATGACGTAAATGTAATTGAAAATAAAATGGGACATGGAAATTTTTGAATTTGTTATTGTTTTTGAAATATTTTTGGGATTTTGAAAAAGTTTATATTTTTGATTTTGTAATAATTTTTGCACTATTTTTAGAATTTTGAAAAAAAATAGAATTTTTGAATTATATATGTATATATATATATATATATATATATATATATATATATATATATATATATATATATATATATATATATATATATATATATATATATATATATATATATATATATATATATATATATAATAAAAAAAGATAATTAAAAAAGTTTATTTTCTAAAGTATATCAGGAAGAATATTTCTCAAAAGACCGCAATATATATCTACAATGCAATTATTAAACCACATTTTGAGTATTGCTCTTCCATCTTGTTTTTAAATAATAAAGGAATGATGGATAGATTGCAAAAACTACAAAATAAATGTATGCGTTATATATTGAAAGTTGGTAGGCTTACACATATAAATACAATGCTTAAAGCATTAAATTTCTTAAGTGTAGAGCAAAGAATAAAAATGAATGTGTTAATTCTTGTATTTAAATTAAAAAATAATATTCTTCCTCATTACTTGACAGAAAAACTAACCTATGTAAATGAAGTTCACAATTATAACACAAGAAGTCAATCAGATTTTAGGTTGAGACTATGTAAAAATGATAAAACAAAAAATATGTTAATGTATAAGGGTTTAGATTTATTTAATTCGCTACCTTTGTATTTAAAAAATGAGATAAATTTAATTAAATTTAAGAACACGATTAGGGACTATTGTTTGTTAAATTATTAATTAATAATAATGAAATTATATTAAGTTTGTAATATTTATTAGGAAAATAATTATATTGGTATTTAATTATACTAAATAAATAAACTATAAAAAAAAAAAAAAAAAAAAAAATATATATATATATATATATATATATATATATATATATATATATATATATATATATATATATATTAGGGTGGCTCTTAGCTGTATGGAGAATTTTTTTTTATAGAATTTCTTAGGTCTCAGGGAAAAAATTTATTCCTTTTAACAAAAGGAAAAAAATATGTTCTGGAGAAATCCGATCAAAGTAGTTTAAGGCGGCGCGACGGCGGTTTAAAGTTGAAAAATCTCATATTTTCTCATATTTTCACGCTTTACAACCCTTATATCGCGTTTAGCAACCCTAGATCCAAGATTAAAAAATTTCAGCGTGTAATTTAGTTCAATAGCTTTTCAAAATGCACAAAAACATTCAAATCGGACAGCAAATAACGAAGTTATGGAAAATATAAGCATCGGTCTGACGTCTCACGTTTTTTTTGTTTTTGTTTTTAAATAAAAAGTGTTGTTTTATAGGGCTTAGAATATGTGTCCCAACAACACATAAATACCTTTTTATAAAGTTTCATGTCAAACAAATAATTAATTTAATTTTTGGGTGAAAAAATTGGGTGAAAAAATAAATAAAAATCTTCTTTTGGCACACTTGACAACATTTTTTGGACAAACTTATAATGCAATAATCTAGTTTTTGATCTCACATACCAATCCTGACCATCTAGGTTTTTCCTCATGTCCTTGTTCCTACTCATTATCACTTAAAACGAACGTTTTTTAAGCAAAACATATGCATATTTCCTTGTTTTGACACACTTGACGATTTTTTTGACACACTTCCGGTACAGTTATCGAACACATCGTCCTTTTGGCTCTTACCATTGAGCGTACCTATTTTTAGAAACCAAAATTTTTAAAATCCCTTCATCCGTTTTCTAGATTTCATCGGTCGTGAAGGCCAGACGGCCGGCCGACCGGTCGGACAGTCGGCCGGCCTGCAGAAAGGCATAAATTTTTTTTTTTTGCTTTTTTAGAATCAGTAGTAGGTCCTAAAACGTCAAGAAATGACAAAAAAGTGGGTGTAAGAATTTCACTTTTAGCTCATAAATGTAATACTTAAGACCGAAATATTTTGCAGTCGTGGATAAAATAGCATCTTGTATTTGCATAGGATGATGGCAATTTTTCTAGAATCTACTAATTGTCACCGGCTGTTTTACTTCTTCTTCTTCTCATTTCTTCTAGAAGTGTCAAATAATTGTATAAATGAAATGTAGAAAATAAATTGTTTTTTTTGTTGCAAATGACTATGTGAGACGTCAGAACGACGCTTTTATTTTCCATAACTTCGTGATTTGCAGTTCGATTTAAATGTTTTTATGCATTTTGGAAAGCGATTGAACTATATAATACATTTAAATTCAATCTAGGGTTGCTAAGTGCGATATAAGGGTCGTGAAGCGTGAAAAAGTGGAAAAAATGAGATTTTTCAACTTTAAACCGCCGTCGCGCCGCCTTAAACTACTTTGATCGGATTTCTCCAGAACATTTTTTTTTCTTTCGTTAAAAGGAATAAAATTTTGGCCTGAGACTTAAGAAATTAAAAAAAAAAATTAAGAGCCACCCTAATATATATATATATATATATATATATATATATATATATATATATATATATATATATATATATATATATATATATATATATATATATATATATATATATATATATATATATATATATATATATATATATATATATATATATATATATATATATATATATATATATATATATATATATATATGTATATATATATATATATATATATATATATATATATATATATATATATATATATATATATATATATATTTATATATATATATATATATATATATATATATATATATATATATATATATATATATATATATATATATATATATATATATATATATATATATATATATATATATATATATATATATATATATATATATATATATATATATATATATATATATATATATATATATATATATATATATATATATATATATATATATATGGGTGGCCCTTAAAAACAAAATTTTTTATTTTTTGTACGGCACCCTTCCATTTCATGTGAATACCCATAAAAATATTATTTGCAAAATCTGATATAAATCGGTCAATTCTAAGACGTGCCTCCGACCACTTAAACTTGAGAAATTTTGTTCTGGACCCTAAAAAAAATTTTTTTTTTGTGCGACACCCTCTCATTTCGTGTCAATACCCATGAAAAAATTATGTGTAAAAATTGAAATCAATCGTTCAACTCTTAGGGGTGCTCCGGCCACTTAAACTTAAGAGGTTTAGTGGTGGCCATTACAAAGAAAAATTTAAATTTTTTGTACGGCACCCTCCCATTTGGTGTCGATACCCATAGTAATATTATGCGTAAAATTTTAAATTAATCGGTCAACTCTAAGGGGTGCCCCCGACCACTTGGAGTTGAGAGGTTTTGTTGTGGCCATTATAACTAAAAATTTTTAAATTTTTTGTACGACACCCTCTGATTTGGTGTCGATACCCATAAAAATTCTATGTGTAAAATTTGAAATCCATCGGTCAATTCTAAGGGGTTCCCCGGCCACTTAAAGTTGAAAGGTTTGGTTGTGGCTATTACAAAGAAAAATTTAAATTTTTTGTACGACACCCTTCCATTTGGTGTCGATACCCATAAAAATATTATTTGTAAAATTTGAAATCAATCGGTCAACTCTAGGTAATTCTAATAAAATTCCAAAAATTATAATAAAATCTAAAATAAAAATTTTTTCAAAATTCTAATAAAATTCCAAAAATTCTTACAAAATCAAAAATTGAAAATTTTTTCAAAATTTTAAAAACATAGTTTTTAAAATTCAAAAATTTTGTTTTCAAAATTCTAAAAATGTTCCAAAAATTAGAATAAAATCAAATATTTCAACTTTTTCTAAATTCTAATAATACTCCAAAAATTCTTAAAAATTCAAACTTTTTTCCAAAATTGTGTTCAATTTTTTACTTCGTTTTTCAATTACATTTACGTCATAAAAACAGAAATATTTCATTTTATACAAACAATTAATTTTACTGTTTTCCAAAAAATTGGGTAAAAAAATAAATCAAAATCTTTGTTTTGACACACTTGATAACATTTTTTTGACAACAAAAACTTTTTTTTACATCAATATTAAATCGCTTATAAACCAAAAATTAGCCAAAACAAAAACTTTTTTTTCTATATAAACAAAAGTTAGGATGCATTTCTAGCGTAGTATAAAAAAACAAAAACTTTTTTCCTATATAAACAAATTAACAATAAACATCAACTCCTATATAAACAAATGCCTATATAAACATCAATAATTTTTAGAATATTTTTGGAATTTTGAAAACAGTTTTAATTTTTGAAATATTGTTATAATTTTTGCAATATTTTTAGAATTCTGGAAAAAGTTTTGAGTTTTGGATTTTGTCATATTTTTTGCAATATTTTTAGAATTTTGGAAAAAACAGAATTTTTGAATTTTTTATATTTTTCAGAATTTTGGAAAATGTAAGAATTTTTGAAATTTTTTAAGAATTTTGAAAAATTTTAAATTTTTGTTTTTATTATAATTTTTGGAATTTTGAAAAACTTTCAATTTTACTTCGGTCTGAAAGACCTAAGTATTACATTCATGAGCTCAAAGTGAAATTCTTACCCCCACTTTTTTGACATTTCTCGACGTCTTAGGACCTTCTGAGTGGTTATTTTGTAGTGTTATCTCACTAGGTGAGATAAAAAGTGAGATAAAATATTTGTCTTTGATCGATTATATTAGATAAAAGAAATCATTTAAACATAATTTTTTTATCTCACTATTTATCTCACCTAGTGAGATAACGCTACAAAATAACCACCCGGATTCTAAAAAAGCAAAAAAAAAAATGTATGTCTGTCTTCCGGCCGGCCGTCCGTCCGGACGCCGTCATTACCTACGCTGCAGGGAAAACCGCTGGAGGGATTTGAAAAATTTTTTTTTCTAAAAATAGGTATACTCAAGGGACAGGTCCGAAAGGACGCTGTGTTCGATAACTGTACCGGAAGTGGGTCAAAAAATCATTATGAGTGTCAAAAATAACAAATTATCATATTTTTGGCTTAAAAAACGTTCATTTTAAGTGATTACGAGTAGGAACATTAAATTTGGAGAAATCTTGATGGTCGGGATTGGTATGTGAGGTCAAAGACTAGATTATTGCATTATAAGTTTGTCAAAAAAATGTTGCCAAGTGTGTCAAAAGAAAGATTTTTATTTATTTTTTTACCTAATTTTTTGAAAAAAAAATTAAATTAATTGTTTGTTTGAAATGAAGTTTTGTTATTATTATTGAGAATTATGGCATTATAAGTTTGCAAAAAAATGTTGTCAAGTGTGTCAAAAGATTTTCATTTAGTTTTTTACACCAATTTTTTGGAAAAAAATAAAATTGTTTCTTTGAAATGAAATTTTATTATTATTATAGAGAATTATGGATTATAAGTTTGTTAAAAAATGTTGTCAAGTGTGTCAAAAGAAAGGTTTTTATTTATTTTTTACCCTATTTTTTTAGAAAATAATAAAATTAATAGTTTGTTTGACATGATATTTTATTATTATTATAGAGAATTATGGCATTATAAGTTTGTCAAAAAATAATGTCAAGTGTGTCAAAAAATGATTTCATTTATTTTTTTAGCCAATTTTTGGAAAAAAATGTAGCTGTTTTTATGACGTAAATGTAATTGAAAATGAAATTGGACATAGAAATTTTTGAATTTGTTATAGTTTTTGAAATATTTTTGGAATTTTGAAAAAGTTTGTATTTTTGATTTTGTAATAATTTTTGCAGTATTTTTAGAATATCGGCAAAAGTTTTAATTTTTGATTTTGTAAGAATTTTTGGAATATTTTTAGAATTTTGAAAAATTTTAAATTTTTGATATTATTATAATTTTGGGAATTCTGAAAAAAGTTTCAATTTTTGATTTTGTAATAATTTTTGCAATATTTTTAGAATTTTGGAAAAAGTTTGAATTTTTAAGAATTTTTGAAATTTTGGAATTTAGAAAAAATTTAAATATAAGATTTTATTCTAATTTTTGAAATATTTTTGGAATTTTGAAAAAGTTTGACTTTATTTAATTTTTACAATATTTTTGGAATTTTGATTATAATTTTCTGGCAACGTATTGATGTTTCGTGTTAGTTGTGTAGTAAATTTTTAAACTGAGATTAAACATACTTGTACTTTAACAAAGAGTTATGTTTGATATACATCGCTGCCCAAAACTAAAAACCATGTCCTCATAAAAGTTTTTTGCCGAAACCTATATCAAAATCTTTAACCCAGACCGAAGTCCTGATATCTCAGAGCTGTGAGATTTCAGCCCCTCCATATTTTCCAAATTAAAATGATTCATGTTCGCTTATTAGATTTATTTAGTTTTACATTTATTTTTTGTTGAACCATTTGACACACCTAGTGAGAAGAGGAGCTATTTAATGGTTGTATTTCTTGATAAATGCAAATTGATTATTTTATTGACAGTTTGCGATAATTAATTAATAGACTAGTTTTTGTGATAGCTTTTATAAGCTGTTTTGAAATATGATATATTTTGATTACCTTCAATGTGGTTGTAAATATGATATTTTTGTCTTTAGAGGCATACCAACTGTATCTTAAGTTTTAAAAAATTTTATTCTAGAAACTAGAAATTATAATCAGTACTGATCACACGTCTAAATCTATTATTTAATCTTATAAAAATATCAAAAACCATTAAGTTCTTCAATTTTTTATACAATTATTTCCGAAGATTAGAATCTTAAAACTCTTGTTCCATCTAATTTGTTTTTGAAATAGGAAAATATTTTCATGTTAAATTTACATTTTATTGATTTTATGTTAATTTATTGAATCAGCAAGAAATCTTTTTGTAGGCAATAAATAATGCATTTTTCAGTATAAACTAAATTATGAAGGAGTAAAATTTATAATAATAAACAGAAACTGATCAATATTGGCGTCAGAATCAGATTATGATAAAAGTACAATTCGACATGATTGAGTTGAGAAGTTGTTTGAATCAGTTTTACGACTACGGTTACAATTCGACAGCTACTTTCTAGCACCTCCTTGTGCATAGATACAGATTAATTTTTTTCTATAAATATTACAGGCTTAATGTTTATTTATAATCTGAATAGAAGTTTGTTTGAATCATCCAAAGAATATTGCTTTGAATTTTATAAAAATTTTTTTTTGTTTTTTTTTTTTTTTGCGTCGACCTTTGGTTTTGCATTATATTATACAAAACATATTCATCTCAGTTACAAATTGCAATAATAGTTTATTTCTAGGCTGTACACAATAACAAAACGTTTTGTCACGTTTATATTGTTATCTAAATGTAACCGGATCTAGTAAAACTTTAATCTTGATGATGTGTTCCAAGTAACTTAGTCAGTCAAAACCGAAATAAAAATGTTAATTTATTTTGTGTGAGAATCGCATATGTGAGATTGGCCTTTTTAAAGAAATTGAAATAAATAAAAAAAATTCTTTGCTAAAAAGCAAAAGTTAAGTAATTTTTTTATGACTATTTTGTTAATGTTAAGTTCTTGATGATGTGAGGATTCATTTTTATATTATATTTAGAAAGATAATCACTAGTTTTTTTATTGTATTTTTTTTATAAACTGTAATGGAACGGATAGACGGATATGCTACACATATTTTGGGAAGAAAAGGTTAAATACCATTTGCATGATGGCATTAACAAATAACATTAAGCATGGAGTATCAAAAGAAGATTGAGCATTTTAGACGGTTGGTAGATTTTATTCGTTTTAAAGAAACCTCGATTGTTGAGTGGAACATTTGGTTTTGGAAGTTAGAAATACAATTCTTAGAGAAAAATCTTCAGCCAAACTACTCGTAAAGCAATTAGATTTTAAACTCTGTAATTAATTTGTCTAACTTGTTTTATTGTTATGTTGAAGTTTAGCATTTAGTTTCAGTTGAAAAATCTGATAATAGTTTGTATTCAACTTTAATGTTGTATAAAACCAAATTTTATTGCTATTAACTTTAATACTTTTTGCATGAGCAAATGCAAAGTGGAAAACAATTAATTTTTTGTTTAATGTTTTTCAATAAAAAATATTTTGTAATAGGGACTAAATATTATTCATAACAACACATAAATAACCCCTAATATTTAGGCTCCGCAGAGTGTTCTGTGTTCGATTTTCCTAATATGTAAAGAACAGTGTCCTTGGCAACTTGTGGCATTGTTGACTAATTAGTACATGTACAATTCGCTATTGTTACACACATAGATCAAAAATTGATTTCTCAATACGTTACTGTTGAATGAAATTCTCTACAAGCGTAGAACCAACTATCAAAAAAATATAAAAAATAATCAACACAAAAAATCTCTAAATTAAAATTATAGTTTGCAAATTAATAACAAAAATTCAATCAAACGTGACAAAATATAATTCGATTTTTAATTTAAAAAAAAACAAAACATTATTCTATTAGAACTGTTTGTGTTACGTCAAGAATAGTATACGGACAAAATATAAAAGGTCTATTAAGATGGTCAGTTAAGATTTTTTTCTCTCAAAATATCATTAAATTAAATTGAGGTAATAATAGTTATTATACAATTATAATATCAAGAAAAAGAGGCTATGAAGGTTAAACACGAACATATTTAAATTTTTCTTCACAATTCAATAGCCAAGTTGATTTTAATCCATGCATTTTAATTTTGCTGTTATTTCTCTTTTGTTTCACCACAACCCTTTCTTTATACCACCCAAAGGGATACAGAAAATAATAATTATTGGTACAAGATATAGTAAAAAATTGTCAGAACCGCAACTAACATAAAGTATGTAGGTGTATGGAATGTTGTAAAGCAAAGACGTTATGTACTCAAAGAATTACAAACAATTTATATAATTAAAAAGGAAAAACTATCAATAAAATATAATTTTTAACATAAATGTCATAAAAACATATGTACGTGGGGCGCGGAGCACAAGTTTGTTTACATTAAAACAAATTTGCTGTAAAATGAAATTGAAAGTGTCGTCGTCTTATAAGTTTAAAAGAATAAATTGATGTTAGGTAGACAAGTCGATAGTCCTATTTAAAATATATACATATAAGTATATTATGATCGTTAAAAATTAAATTTAAACCTTTTAAGACGCGTGTGTGTATGGGGCATTCTTTTTCAACTCAATTTGAAATTGTTGTATACAAATGACTTAAATGTAAAAGTAAAAGTAGTAAAAGTAAAAGTAAAAAATATCATACGAGTTTTATGGTGTGAACAGCTTTAAGTGTAAACAGTATTAAAAGCCGACTATATAACAATGCAGTTTTTAAACACAAAAATGTATGCTCTATCAGAGGAGATAAAAAAAATAAAGAATCAAGTGCTAGTCAAAGCTATACCATGGCAAAGATAAAGAACAATATATCATCCAATCCTAATATATATAATATCATGAGACAAAATCGTGACTTTTCTATATTTTATTTATGTTGAAAAAATTCTTGAAATATTATTACAGAAACACACTTAACACGTAAACTTTATAGTTTAAGTTGCAGCAGCAGTTTTTCTTAACTTCAAGGTGCGGGGCTAGAATACAAAAATTACTTAATTTTAACATAACAAAACAATTCACATTTAAAAAATAAACAAACCTTTGACCTATGTCTATTAAGTATTAGTAGATGATGATTGATTTTTGTTCAACATTTATTTGTAATTGACCGCGACCAATTGACATTTCCATAAGTAACAAGTTTTCATTGAAATGTTATTGTTGCCAAATGTCTATGTTATAAAATTTGTAGTGGTTATGTGATTATATGTGTTTCAGGTAAAGTTGAAAGCACAACTTTTCTTATTATTCTGTGTTTATATTTCATATGTCCTCTAAACGGAACAAGATTGTTGGAATATAAACGGTGGTCCACGACCGGTAATGCATGCATCCACGAAACGGTAATGCACGATGTTAATTTTGAGTCACACCTTAACGTCAAGTTTTTTGCCCAACTTAATTTGATATTTCTTTGTTTTAGTGTTTGACAAATTCATCAATGGAGAGGTACACAGTTGAGTAGCGCATTAAGATCATTGTAGCCTTTTACGAAAATGGGCGTTCAAATCAAAATGCATTTCGCGCACTTCGTGATTTTTTTGGTTAGCATAATCGACCAAATGTGTCTACAATCGTGAGAATTGTGCGCAAATTTCAGCAAACCGGGTCTATAGGAAATGTAAAAACACCTGTGCATGCTCGCCCAGTTCGTTCTGCGGAAAACATTGCTGTTGTTCGCGATAGTATAGCAGAAGAGCCGTCAACCTCGACTCGTCGTCGTGCCCAACAATTGAACATCTCACGAACATCACTGATGTGAATTTTGAATAAAGATTTCAATTTACACGCTTACAAGGTTCAATTGACTCAAGAGCTGAAGCCTACTGATCATTTCAAGCGTCGTCAATACGCCGAATGGCTGGTTGAACAGGCAGAAGTGAATGGTGACTTCACAAAGAAAATCATCTGCAGCGACGAGGCACACTTCACCTCATCACCTCAGTGAATCGTTAACAAGCAGAATTGCCACATTTGGGCAAATGAAAATTCACGAGTGATTGTTGAAAAGCCGAAACATCCACAAAGAGGGACTGTTTGGTGTGGTTTATGGGCTGGCGGCGTCAACTGACTGTACTTATTCGAAAATGAGGTCAGCCAAGCAGTTACCGTGAATAATGTTCACTATCGCGAGATGATAACAGACTTTTTGTGGCCAGAAATTGAGGATATGGACCTGGACGATATGTGGTTCCAACAGGATTGGTACCACTTGCCACACAGCCAACAAAACAATAGCTCTTTTGCGCGAGAAATTCAATGGCCGGGCTATCTCACGTCGTGGCGATGTTAATTGGCCTTCACGATCATGTGATTTGACACCGTTGGACTTTTTTCTTTGGGGATATTTAAAAGAAAACGTGTACGTCAATGTTAATGCATCGCATATTTCCCTAAAAAATTAGTAAAAAAGCATTAGAAATAGTAAATCAGAATTTAAGATATGATACAAAACTTAACTTATTTTGTTGTTTTTTGTGAAATGTCACAATGTATTACTTCATCAATTTCATCCAGTATGTTGATGGTTCACAATTTCCTAAAAATAACAAAATAAGAATTAGTGTTTGGAAATATTATTTAATGTTCTAAATAAGGAAAAATAGCAAAATAAGAATTAATATTTAAAAACTATTACAATACAAAAAAGTCCGAGCGGCAGGTATATCCGCTAGAAATAGGTAGATTTCGGGATCAGACAGTTATGTGTGCAATTAGAATCGGATTTATCAGATTACTTTAAAAAAAACTAACATTAGATACAAATAAAACTAACAATTCATTTTAAAAAACATATTGTGAATTAATGGAAATGAATGTAAAATTAATTAAAATAGATATAAAATTAACTAAAATTATGCGAAATCTACCTAAAAAAATTTAATTACCGCCACTGAGGTAGAGTACAAGATTTTTTTTTTGTTGTTTTTCGTAGGAAGTTGGAAATTTTTACCGAAAACATTTGAAACACGACTTTAGCATTAAATAATTATATATCAAATAATTAAAATAATTATTCTTATTTTGTTGACTTATAATTTTTGTTGCAACTAACACTTCTAACAGTCTAGTTTAAACTAATTTAGAAACGATTATAAGGTGATAATTACCATTGCATAATTTCAACGGTTTTTTAAACCATTTTTTGCTTCTAATATGATTACAACTATCCATACGCATACATCACATATATAGGTGCATACAACTACAACAACGCAAAACATTTTTTCCAACCAATATTTTCAACAAGTTAAGAACAATTTCCATACACACATTGTTTTAATTATCATTTCCATTTGCAGATCTATTATCTCTCTATTTCACGTATTTTACTAACATTTTCTTACATAAAAGTAAATACCTCATTAAATATATGCAATCTTCTAAAAACCGCTTGGAAATTTAGTTTAACCCAAAATGCAATTCATTTTGGTAAATAGAAAATGTAATTTTTCTATGAAATCTACCTATAAAAAAATCTAGCTAAAAAAATATTAGAAAAACATTATCAATCTCATAATATTCAAATGTTGTTTTTTTTAAACAATTCGAAAACAAAACAAATACCTATAAACAAAAACCAATACTTAACTCCTTCTTTTCATTTTCCCACAATTTTTGTTTTTTTTTTAAACAGACAAAGAAAAAAAACTTTAATTTGATTTTAGGGGTGATGTATGTAGTTTTATCTATCTACAATAAATTTATTTTAAGGTTGTTTGGGATTACGGTTATTTTGTTTAATGTTTATAAGTTTAACACTTATCTGTAATTATTTAGTCTAATTGATTGGTAAAAATACGTTTCATATACTTAATTTTTTAAGCGCCCATTGTATGCATGAATTTAGATATGATTTGTTTTGTGTTTTTATTTATTTATTTTTCAATTTTTTTCGGTTTTTATAATTTTCTTAGTGGTATTCACTGGCTTTAGATTTTTCACACAATAGGTGTAGTATAATGCTTATAAAATTGGAACCTATTTTGTTAGAATGTTGAAAATCTCTGACGTTATAAATGAAAAATGTATCTAAGAGAAAATAGGAGTTTAAACAACATAAACTCAAAAATGATGAAAGCATAGCCGTTTGCGTTTGTATTGGTTTCAACAAACTTAGCGGCTCAACCTCTGGACTTGGATCATTTTTTTTTTAAATTCTGGAAAGATTTATATTTGAAGTACGTGAAAAAAAGTTTTCAAATATGAGCTTGGCCATTTCAGCTAGATCAAGGGCAGCAAAGTTTAGTAAATTTTTAAAACAGCTGATTTTTGAGGAACCTGAAACGCCAAAGTTGTCATCTGGATAAAAATGATAGAAAAAGATTCAAATATTCAATATTTTTAAATTTTATTAAAATATTATTATTAAAACGGAAGTTATAGCGCCCTAGATTATTCGACTTTTTAGGCTCTAGCCGCTTAACCGGTACCCGGATATGGCCAGTTCACGAACTTGTCCAAGACATTATTTGCCGAAACATACACAGAAAATTATTTTGGTGTAGGTCGAAAAATGCGACCGTGAGAGTGCCGCTAAATTCCGTTATACCTCATATCGTTATATATATATATATATATATATAATTTTTTTTTTTTTTGTTTTTCCATCTCCGCTTATCACATATAGTCGTTTGGCATCAAAATTTTTCCGAAATTCCGAGATGAAGCCCATTGCAATAGGTAGATTTTTATATGAAATCTACCTAAAAATACTTAACTTCATTGTTGATGTTATTGTTTTTAGAAATGTCACAATTTGACAATACGATGAGCTCTCCACTCAAAGTTGGAGAATTAATTTTGAATGCGTTCAGCAGTTTTTTTGAATCACAAGATAATTTTGAATGTGGAACTTATCTGTTGTTTTGTTTTCGGCACTGACTCAGATTAGTATATAAGGAAGACATTTTGATGTCTTCGTTCTCTTGTTTTTTGTACATTATTTGAGTGCATTGTTTTATGTGAAAACCATACATATGGTGTTATTGTTAAGTTTGCTTAAAAATAGAATTAAATTAAAACAAAAATGTTAACTAAAATAATAAAGAAATGTTACCTGTATCGTAATTGCATAGTGATTTGTGTTAACTTATTTTAGTTGTTTAACAAATATAAATTTGTATGTATTTTTGTGGTTTATTAACTGTTAAAAATAAAAAATCAATAACTTTGATGGTGAATTTGAAGTTTTAACCAAATATAGTCGTCTTGCTGCCTGCATTTGGAGTTTTGGGTTTGTTCTTAAATTTGCGGCTCTTAAATTGTTGTTTATTTTGTAGGCATTATACCGTGCAAATGGTTTGTCATAGTCATCGGATTCAGTTACCAAGTTGAACGAATTTTCAAAATCCAAATACTCGCATAGTCATCGCCATATGTAATCAAGTTTCAACATCCAGTTATACTGATTGAATTTGTTTATACTAATTGATGTTATGTATGGTTGTTAAAACCTCATCACTGTTATTCATCGCTATACGTAATCAAGTTTCAACATCCAGTTATACTGATTGAGTTTATTTATACCAATTGATGTTAGTATGGTTGTTAAAACCTCATCACTGTTATTCATCGCTATACGTAATCAAGTTTCAACATCCAGTTATACTGATTGAATTTATTTATACCAATTGATGTTATGTATGGTTGTTAAAACCTCATCACTGTTATTCATCGCTATACGTAATCAAGCTTCAACATCCAGTTATACTGATTGAATTTATTTATACTAATTGATGTTATGTATGGTTGTTAAAACCTCATCACTGTTATTCATCGCTATACGTCATCAATTTTCGATATTCAACTATACTCATCGATTATTTATATAGTTGTTTAAATTTCAACACTGTTAGTCATCGTCATCAATTTTCGATATTCAACTATACTCATCGATTATTTATATAGTTGTTTAAGTTTCAACACTGTTATTCATCGTCATCAATTTTCGATAGTCAACTATACTCATCGATTATTTATATAGTTGTTTAAATTTCAACACTGTTATTCATCGTCATCAATTTTCGATATTCAACTATACTCATCGATTATTTATAGAGTTGCTTGTACAACACTGTTATTCATCGTCATTAGCCAATGGAAGCATGTATTAATATTTTGTATCATCGACTATCACGTCGTCATTGGCCTTGTGAGCCAAATAATACTCATAATTAGACGGTTTCTTTGTTACATCCTCTGGTTCTATCATCGTCGTCACAACAAAAAATCATACAGTCCACTGCCGAGCCAGAGGCGTGAACATTTTGGTCCTTCGAGCCGGATATAGGGGGCGCTGACACCTGGATTCATCAATACAAACATCAGCTTCAGGTATCTGCTTTACGAGCAGTATTTTATTAAATTATATTAAAGTAAACTCTAAATTTGAGTTTAATAATTTCCAATTATAAATTTTTAGTCTGAGTCTTGCAATACTCTACAATTATCTTAAAGTAAACTCTAAATTTGAGTTTTATAATTTCTAAACATAAATTTTAAGTCTGAGTCTTGCAATACTCTACAATTATATTAAAGTAAACTCTAAATTTGAGTTTAATAATTTCCAATTATAAATTTTAAATCTGAGTCTTGCAATACTCTACAATTATATTAAAGTAAACTCTAAATTTGAGTTTAATAATTTCCAATTATAAATTTTAAGTTTGAGTCTTGCAATACTCTACAATTATATTAAAGTAAACTCTAAACTTGAGTTTTATAATTTCTAAACATAAATTTTAAGTCTGAGTCTTGCAATACTCTACAATTATATTAAAGTAAACTCTAAATTTGAGTTTTATAATTTCTAAACATAAATTTTAAGTCAGAGTCTTACAATACTCTAGAACATTTTGAAGCTAAAAATATAAGTTACCACATTACATTTTAAATTTGAACTCTCATCTTTTAACGGGGTGTGAATGATTTAAGGTCGATTTATATAAGAGTTTCTGTTGTAATTGTAACTCCTTTTCGCGTGTATCAGTGAATTGCTGGGTGTACTGTTGTCAAATTAATTGATCTTAGCTGAGTGTTGGTCGTTTGTCAATCATATATTTCTTTTCGTTTATTTTCGTCGATGCTTTGCATAATTCTATGTTTAATCAAGTATATTTCTTCGGTTGCAATGCACATTTCTTGATTGAATCAATAATTCATTTAATAATTCTATGTTTAATCAAGTATATTTCTTCGGTTGCAATGCACATTCCTTGATTGAACGTTTATTTTCGTCGATGTTCTGCATAATTCTATGTTTAATCAAGTATATTTCTTCGGTTGCCATGCACATTCCTTGATTGAACGTTTATTTTCGTCGGTGATTTGTATAATTCTATGTTTAATCAAGTTTATTTCTTCGGTTGCCATGCACATTCCTTGATTGAACGTTTATTTTCGTCGGTGATTTGTATAATTCTATGTTTGATCAAGTATATTTCTTCGGTTGCCATGCACATTCCTTGATTGAACGTTTATTTTCGTCGGTGATTTGTATAATTCTATGTTTAATCAATTTATCTTCCGTTGCTACGCACATTTCATGCTTGAGTGATTATGCGTGTTTATTGAAACATTTCTGTTACCACAATTTTCGTCTCAACGCAATCTTTGTCTCAGAGTGTTCCTCGTTGTGATGTCATTCTTTGTAATCATTCGGTGTATATCAAATTCGGCGTAAAGCCACATTAAAAATCGTGTCATCATAAGGTCTGCCTATGCAGTCAAAAAAAGTATTGCAACTTTGGTCGGTCCAAAAGTTTAAAACATCCTTTTTCTTCAAGACCAACTGAGGTATTATAACGTCTGAAGTAATTTATGTATCAATGCAGGTATTTACCTAGTACTCCAGACGACGCGTCCTAGGTTTAGCAAGTCTGTGTATAGTCCTTATAAACGTCAATTAAGCAGAGTCCTGTCTGTCAATGAAGCTCTTAAATTAAAGTCTGAGTTGCTTGCCTTACCATCGTCGGGAGGATTTGAAGTAAGAAAATTTTCATCTAACGTCAAACTTTTAACTTCGACTGAGAATTCAGATTCTTCGACTACCCTCGTATTGGGTCTCCGGTGGAATACAACGTCAGACCAATTCGAAATTCAACTTGATAAATTACCCACTACTTCGGCCACTTCTAAACGAACTATTCTGTCTGAAATTTGTCAATTGTTTGACCCATTGGGTTTGTGTGCTCCAATTATATTAACAGCTAAGTTATTTATGCAATCAATGTGGCTACACAAGGAAATCGGTTGGGATGACAATCTGCCATTAGAAATAATCCATAAATGGAAGTGTTACAAGCATGAGTTATCCGAATTACAACAAATAAGTTATCCTCGGTTAGTTGGTACATCCGACAACACAAACATTGAACTACATGGATTTGGCGATGCTTCAGAGAAAGCGTACGGCTGTGTTTTGTACACTCGCACTCTGATGGTAAAAATCAATATAATGTTCACTTGTTATGCGCTAAGACTCGAGTATCCCCGTTGAAGAAGGAAACAATTCCCAGACTAGAACTATGTGCAGCAGTACTTCTTGCTGAGGTAATCAATAAAGTTGCTACAATAATGAACATACCTTTTCAATCTACATTTCTATGGAGCTATTCAAAAATTTCACTCTTTCGTATAAAATCAGAAGCATATAAATATGCAACATTTGTTGCCAATCGAATAACTAAAATTCAGGAACTAACTTCACTATCAAACTGGTTTTATGTCAAATCAGCTGAAAATCCTGCGGATTTAGCGTCTAGAGACATTATGCCATCTCAATTTACATCAGCTTCGCTTTGGGGGAACGGACCTCAGTTTCTAAAAAATCCATCATCAATGTGGTCATTAGATGTGCCTCAAGAGGAATCGGAAGAAATCACGTTGTTAGAATTACGACCAATCCCAATTGCAGTTTTGCTTCAACAAGAAAGCAACAATGATTTTATTTTTCATCGTTTTCATTCATATTCCAAACTTCTTCGTGTCGTGGCTTACATTCGTCGATTTTTCCATAACGCCAGACACATAAATATTAGAGTGAGTTCAAAATCAATACATCTTCAACCTATTGAACTAACTAACGCTTCGATGTCATTAATAAAATTAGTTCAAGATAACCACTTTTCACAAGAAATCAATTCCTTAAAAAGATTTCATCATCTTCCCATGAAAAGCCCTCTCCAGCCATTAGCTGCGTTCCTCGATAGAGAAGGACTTTTGCGAGTTGGTGGACGTTTGGTTAATGCCACCATTTGTGACGACCAGAAACATCCAGTACTTTTACCCGGAAGTCATGTGTTGAGTTCCATGATCGCCAACAATGAACACATTAGATTGCTCCATGCTGGCCCACAGGCCCTACTGTATAATCTTCGTCTCACATATTGGATCACTGGTGGGCGGAATTTATGTCGGAAAATTGTTCATTCGTGTGTTCGGTGCTTTCATGTAAAACCACAGTTGCGTCAGCAAATCATGGGTGATTTGCCCTTTGATCGAGTGAATAAAGTTGACCGACCCTTCACCATCGTGGGTATTGATTTCTGCGGACCGTTCACTATCAAACCAGCTACCAGGTCGAAATTGTTTCAAAAATGTTATGTGTGTCTTTTCATTTGCTTCGTTACTAAGGCCGTGCATCTTGAGTTGGTCATGGATTCTTCGACTCAATCATTTTTAGCGTGTTTAAAACGCTTCGTTTCGAGACGCGGTGTTTGCACCAAGATCCATTCCGACAACGCTACTAACTTTATTGGCGCTCGATCGGAACTAGCCGACCTTCGACAGCTCTTTTTGTCCCAGACCTTTATTGAAGCAACGACTCGGTTTTGTGCTAATCACAATATTATTTGGAATACGATCCCCCCTCGATCTCCTCACTTCGGTGGACTGTGGGAATCTGCTATTAAGCTTGCTAAACATCATCTGACTCGCGTCATCGGATTATCAGTCTTCACTACTGAAGAATTTCTAACTCTAATAGCTCAAGTGGAATCATGTCTAAATTCGCGACCGCTCACACCCATGTCAAGTGACCCTTCAGATTTGTCAGTGCTTTCACCAGGTCATTTTCTCATCGGTTCTCCTTTAACGGCACTGGCTGAACCATCACTGATCGATTTGAACACCGAAAGATTGTCCAGATTTCAAAAAATTCAACAATGCATGCATCGGTTTTGGGATCGTTGGCATGCAGAGTATTTGTCTGAGCTTCAACATCGGAACAAATGGACCCAAGGTTCGATTCACTTATATATTGGGGCTCTCGTTCTCTTACACGACGACAACCTTCCACCACTGAAATGGAATTTGGGTCGAATTACCGCACTTCACCCAGGAAAAGACGGTATTGTCAGAGTGGTTACCATAAAAACCGCCAGCTCGGTTCTCAAAAGAGCAGTAAACAGAATCAGTTTGCTTCCACTCGATGAGTCAAACGGACATGGCAAAGGTCAGAGTGAATCAACACCTAAAGTTTAAGTACCATTTGTCAATCATTATTTCTGCGTCAGCCGATCAAACTTCTATAAATTAAACGGCCAGAAAGGAGTCGCATTATATCACCACAGTGATTCTGCTTATGCTGCCACCCAGATCGTCATTTGACAAAGTAATATCAATATTTCATCGCACAATTTTAACAAAACAATCATTACAATCAATCCGATATCAGATGGCCTTCGTACTGATCAAGTCATACATACCATTCATCGACTTTGTGGGCTCTGCCTGATCAATCCAGCTGCGACCCAATATGATTAAACTATTCACGGCATAACACACTTTCTCCAGTCGTCTCATGCTACTAACCAATAAGTGTGTCCAAGAAACTCGTGTCGGCATGTGAATTCACTCAATACTTAGAATTATTGAGATGAATAATGTGGTCGAACATTACCTATAGTCAGTTCTATCTGACCTCTTAATTCATATTGTTCCAGCTCGTCGAATAATCTTTAAGTTCAGTTATCTTCGATTTATGTACATACTATGATCCACGTCTTCGGTTATTAGGATCAGTTATCTTCGATTTATGTACACACTATGATCCACGTCTTCGGTTATTAGGATCAGTTATCTTCGATTTGTGTGCATACTATGATCCACGTCTTCGGTTATGAGGATCAGTTATCTTCGATTTATGTACATATTATGCTCCACTCATTCGGCTACAAGCATTACGTGTCGCCGGTCTATTTGATATCATCATTGCCATCACTTTTCAACTGGTTTGCACATCATCCAGTAATTCACTGATTTCGGTTACTCATTGACTAACCCCATCTACAAGTTTCTCAAAAGAAGCGAAACCCAAAATACAATTAAAGTATCATCGTTCAATTCAAAATGTAGTCTTGAGTACACTTGATTAAGTTATTGTTTGGAACTATTCATGTCAATGCAATCTTTTAAAGAATAATAAATCGAAACCACAACTCTTGTTGTTACATTTAATAAGTTATATTCGCAAATCAAAAATGATTACACTTAAATTAGTCTAACATTAATTTAAATTTAATTAGTTGAAATCACATTATTATTTGTCTAAGATTTCAACTCTCTGCATTGTAAATGACTAATTTCCAGATTAAGTAGTCCTAAGTAATTAATCGTCATATTTAATAATAATTTAAATGAAATATTAGCGTCATATGTTGTTAAAGATTCCTTTAACGCCGGGAATGTGTTAATGCATCGCATATTTCCCTAAAAAATTAGTAAAAAAGCATTAGAAATAGTAAATCAGAATTTAAGATATGATACAAAACTTAACTTATTTTGTTGTTTTTTGTGAAATGTCACAATGTATTACTTCATCAATTTCATCCAGTATGTTGATGGTTCACAATTTCCTAAAAATAACAAAATAAGAATTAGTGTTTGGAAATATTATTTAATGTTCTAAATAAGGAAAAATAGCAAAATAAGAATTAATATTTAAAAACTATTACAATACAAAAAATACTTAACTTCATTGTTGATGTTATTGTTTTTAGAAATGTCACAATTTGACAATACGATGAGCTCTCCACTCAAAGTTGGAGAATTAATTTTGAATGCGTTCAGCAGTTTTTTTGAATCACAAGATAATTTTGAATGTGGAACTTATCTGTTGTTTTGTTGTCGGCACTGACTCAGATTAGTATATAAGGAAGACATTTTGATGTCTTCGTTCTCTTGTTTTTTGTACATTATTTGAGTGCATTGTTTTATGTGAAAACCATACATATGGTGTTATTGTTAAGTTTGCTTAAAAATAGAATTAAATTAAAACAAAAATGTTAACTAAAATAATAAAGAAATGTTACCTGTATCGTAATTGCATAGTGATTTGTGTTAACTTATTTTAGTTGTTTAACAAATATAAATTTGTATGTATTTTTGTGGTTTATTAACTGTTAAAAATAAAAAATCAATAACTTTGATGGTGAATTTGAAGTTTTAACCAAATATAGTCGTCTTGCTGCCTGCATTTGGAGTTTTGGGTTTGTTCTTAAATTTGCGGCTCTTAAATTGTTGTTTATTTTGTAGGCATTATACCGTGCAAATGGTTTGTCATAGTCATCGGATTCAGTTACCAAGTTGAACGAATTTTCAAAATCCAAATACTCGCATAGTCATCGCCATATGTAATCAAGTTTCAACATCCAGTTATACTGATTGAATTTGTTTATACTAATTGATGTTATGTATGGTTGTTAAAACCTCATCACTGTTATTCATCGCTATACGTAATCAAGTTTCAACATCCAGTTATACTGATTGAGTTTATTTATACCAATTGATGTTAGTATGGTTGTTAAAACCTCATCACTGTTATTCATCGCTATACGTAATCAAGTTTCAACATCCAGTTATACTGATTGAATTTATTTATACCAATTGATGTTATGTATGGTTGTTAAAACCTCATCACTGTTATTCATCGCTATACGTAATCAAGCTTCAACATCCAGTTATACTGATTGAATTTATTTATACTAATTGATGTTATGTATGGTTGTTAAAACCTCATCACTGTTATTCATCGCTATACGTCATCAATTTTCGATATTCAACTATACTCATCGATTATTTATATAGTTGTTTAAATTTCAACACTGTTAGTCATCGTCATCAATTTTCGATATTCAACTATACTCATCGATTATTTATATAGTTGTTTAAGTTTCAACACTGTTATTCATCGTCATCAATTTTCGATAGTCAACTATACTCATCGATTATTTATATAGTTGTTTAAATTTCAACACTGTTATTCATCGTCATCAATTTTCGATATTCAACTATACTCATCGATTATTTATAGAGTTGCTTGTACAACACTGTTATTCATCGTCATTAGCCAATGGAAGCATGTATTAATATTTTGTATCATCGACTATCACGTCGTCATTGGCCTTGTGAGCCAAATAATACTCATAATTAGACGGTTTCTTTGTTACATCCTCTGGTTCTATCATCGTCGTCACAACAAAAAATCATACAGTCCACTGCCGAGCCAGAGGCGTGAACAGTCAATAAGCCAAGAAAAATTCAAGAGCTAAAGGAAGAGATAATTCGGCACATTAACGACATTGAACCTCAATTATGTCTCAGAGTCATTGAAAAATGGACCATCGGATAGAGGTTTCACACATAATTGTCATAGATCCTTCTATCATAATAAAAAATATTAAGATAATTCTCTGAAAACTTTTTGTTTTATTTACAATTAACATCGTGCGTTTGGGTTGAACGGTTGAAGATCATTGTAGCCTTTTACGAAAATGGGCGTTCAAATCAAAATGCATTTCGCGCACTTCGTGATTTTTTTGGTTAGCATAATCGACCAAATGTGTCTACAACCGTGAGAATTGTGCGCAAATTTCAGCAAACCGGGTCTATAGGAAATGTAAAAACACCTGTGCATGCTCGCCCAGTTCGTTCTGCGGAAAACATTGCTGTTGTTCGCGATAGTATAGCAGAAGAGCCGTCAACCTCGACTCGTCGTCGTGCCCAACAATTGAACATCTCACGAACATCACTGATGTGAATTTTGAATAAAGATTTCAATTTACACGCTTACAAGGTTCAATTGACTCAAGAGCTGAAGCCTACTGATCATTTCAAGCGTCGTCAATACGCCGAATGGCTGGTTGAACAGGCAGAAGTGAATGGTGACTTCACAAAGAAAATCATCTGCAGCGACGAGGCACACTTCACCTCATCACCTCAGTGAATCGTTAACAAGCAGAATTGCCACATTTGGGCAAATGAAAATTCACGAGTGATTGTTGAAAAGCCGAAACATCCACAAAGAGGGACTGTTTGGTGTGGTTTATGGGCTGGCGGCGTCAACTGACTGTACTTATTCGAAAATGAGGTCAGCCAAGCAGTTACCGTGAATAATGTTCACTATCGCGAGATGATAACAGACTTTTTGTGGCCAGAAATTGAGGATATGGACCTGGACGATATGTGGTTCCAACAGGATTGGTACCACTTGCCACACAGCCAACAAAACAATAGCTCTTTTGCGCGAGAAATTCAATGGCCGGGCTATCTCACGTCGTGGCGATGTTAATTGGCCTTCACGATCATGTGATTTGACACCGTTGGACTTTTTTCTTTGGGGATATTTAAAAGAAAACGTGTACGTCAATAAGCCAAGAAAAATTCAAGAGCTAAAGGAAGAGATAATTCGGCACATTAACGACATTGAACCTCAATTATGTCTCAGAGTCATTGAAAAATGGACCATCGGATAGAGGTTTCACACATAATTGTCATAGATCCTTCTATCATAATAAAAAATATTAAGATAATTCTCTGAAAACTTTTTGTTTTATTTACAATTAACATCGTGCGTTTGGGTTGAACCACCCTTTATATATATGGGTAATTCTTTTACAAACCGAACAGATGTGGACAACATCTGACCGACACATTTTTGATTTGGCTGAAATTTTTTTTATGGGTTTTATATAAAAAAAAAGATATATGTGTTCGAGGATTTTTATTTTGGAAAATATAGCGGTTCTAAATTTCGAGAAATTCGTGATTTTTGGTTTGACGAGTTATTTTCAAATATTTATAGGTTCGGTTATAGTAAAGATAAAAATCTCTAGTTTGTTTTATTTAAAAGTTAAAAGACGGTTATTTACAACAAAAATTAATATTAATAAAAGTTATTAACAATTTGCTATTGTTATAAACAAATAAAATGTTCAAATCGATCTGTAGTCATTCCCCACCCACGGCAAAGAAATAAATAATTAAACAAAACACTTTCCTACTGGGTAATTTAATCGATGAAAATATAAATGAAAAAAAAACTTATCGTATTTATTGACATCTAACCCATCCTTTATTTGGATATAAATACCCAAACTCAAATATAGAGGGTCTCTTATTTCATTGATTCTCTGATTGGATTTTGGTTTTTGACGTTTGCACGCGTGGAGTCAAGATAAAACCAAAATATGTGTTTTGTAGTTTTTTTCAATGTTGTGATTTAATTTTTGTAATGAAGAGCTTTCTCATTGGCGAATCAATGAGAATGGCATAGCAGGATGCGTACCTAGAGTAATTTATCGCCGTAACGACTGAAGCTCAGCCATCGTGGATTTGATAGATTTTTACCTGCTGCTTCAACACAAATGCAGAAATGTACGCAATTTACGAAAAGTTACAGAAATGGAAAAAAAATACAAGTGGAAAATGGAGACTCTGGCGACCCCTTTTGCGAAAGACCTACGATCAGCGCGTCCAACCCACACAATCATTCCCAGACGTCCACACACTCACGCTTCATACATGCTAACATTCACCCACACATTCAGACTGCGAAGCAAGACAACCAAGCGCTAAGACCCACAGCAAGTACCGAAAGGGGTAGTAATCAAAATTACGTTGTATGGCTGTCATCTGACCCATATGATACAGCTCGTAAACCACTGCCATTGCTTGTACACAGCGAATCAAATCTTAGAGCACTGGAGAACGTCACACGCTGTATTGAAAGTCTTTATTGATTATTTCCCTTCTTCTTTATTAATAACGGTTTTAACAATTTATAAAACGATAAGTAATTCCCAAAAAAAAATATTTACAACTCAAAAAAAAAGTTATGAGTTTATTTGTAAGTTAAACAAACATGTCCAAACCAGTTTGTTTCCATACCTGTGATTTACAGTTGGTTAAGGTAGTATATAATTAATAAACCTAAAACATGACAAGAATTTGGTTTTCTTTTTTGTAATACAGGTTATTTGAGAATGATTCTTGGTTTACTTAAAAATATAAATTCACAAATCCAGGCAATATAATAAAAGAAAAGGTATTTGGAAAACGAGACGTTACCTCGAAGCAAAAAAAAATATTTTGATTAAAATCATTTCCAATTTAGACTAAATGCGTCTCGCTACCCGCGCCGCCAGTTCACACACACACACGCAACGACAAGCACGCCCCCATTCAATCACTGATACACCCTTTCACACGCATTCACACTTCTACGTTAAAAAAAATAAATAACATAAATCAAGTTCGCTCACCCCATGTTTAAATCCTCCCGGCTTCCAAGACTTGCGGCCTTAGCCCTCCATCAGCGATGACCAATCCAACAGGTAAAGTACTACGGTTGAAATTGCATAAATAACTCTTGAATGGTGAGGTGCAATTTGGTTGTAATAACACAAGAAAAGTGTATATCAAGGTTGAGTTGAACGTCCGTTGTAATCACACCACAATTGGATATCAGTTGAAATAAGTAAAATATCCAGTAGTAACAGCAAAAATGTTTTATAAATGTTGAGTTGAAGTATATAAAATATACGATAGCACCAGCAAAAATTTGATATAAATGTTAAGTTGAAATATGTCAAGCATACGATAGCAACAGCAAAAATTTGACAGAAATGTTGAGTTGCAATAATATACAGTAGTAACCGCAAAAATGTGATATAAACGTTGAGTAGAAATATGTCAAATATACGGTGGTAACAGCAAAAATTTGATATAAGTGATGCGTTTCAATATGTATAATATACGGCCGCAATAGTAAAACTTTGAGATCAATGTTGAGTTAAAATAGGTAAGATATACGATAGCAACAGCAAAGCTTTGATACAACTGATGCGTTGAGATAATATACGATAGTAATAGTAAAACTTTGACACAAATGTCGCGTTAAAACAAGTAGTAATCGCCAAACTCGGATATCAATGTTGAGTTGAAATATGTAAAATAGATGATTTGATATAAATGTTGATTTGATAACAGCAAGAATTTAATATCAAAGTCACGTTGAAATATGTATAATACACAGCAGTAATAGTAAAACTTTGATATCAATGTTGACTGGAAATAATAACAAAACTTTGTTCCACAAAAAAAATGAACTCTATTGCCTTACTGGCATTATATTTCACTTTATAAAATATTTCAAATTAAATTTTATTTTTATCAGAACAATTCACAGAACATACAAATATATTTTTTTTTGTAAATTAATTCACAATTTTTTGTAAATTAAGCTAAACGATAACTATGTAGTAGAATTATTTTTTTTTATTTAAGACATCACTAGTTACTGTTATTTTATCTAACAATTTATTTAACAATTTATTCTTTATTTTCAATAATAAAACTATCAGTATTATAAACAAACAACAACATTCATAATTTCTATTTAAAATTTGGTAAGGAATATTTTTAAAATCAGAAAAATAACAAAACGAAAAAGGTTTAACATACCAAACAAATATTACATGCAAACGTTTTAAATTAGACTACGAGACGTCAAACACGCACAAAATTCCAATAGGAAACAGAATAGACTAAGAGAGAGAGATAGTATAGTCATCTCTTTTTATAGCATTTTTAATACCGAAAAATTCGACAAAGTGGTTCTGTTGAAAGGAAATTAATTTATATTATGTTAATAAATGTTAGGACCTTTTTCGTTAAAACAAAACCGCTTGTTAC
The DNA here is from genome assembly GCA_963693315.1 of Diogma glabrata. Lineage (NCBI taxonomy): Eukaryota > Metazoa > Arthropoda > Insecta > Diptera > Cylindrotomidae > Diogma > Diogma glabrata. The sequence goes on along the minus strand of OY856186.1, from coordinate 451,515,001 downwards.
TTTGTAATACACAACATTGTAAGATGATTCCACGAAACAAGTCACTTCCAACACATTTGTAAGAAACATTAAAATGAATTAAACGCAAGTTTAACCAATCTTATGATGTTTATGTGTTATGAAATAACAGCTTACTATAGTATTACAGTAAAACGTAGATCTATAACGGAGAGACAAATTGATAAACAACAATATCCATATAAGAAATCGAATACATAACTAATTGTAGCATAATAATGTTTTTCTATTGCGACGATCGGACAAATATGCACAGCTGTTTGAGGTTTGAAAACATTCAGGGCAATTACGGTTTGTGTCCGGAGAATTCAAATTTATGACGTATGGTGAAATAACGCTGGTGAAAACACAGTGTGAGTCAATAATAGGGGATTGCATAGGAAATATTATTGTTATTTGTTTTATGCGAAGAACAAATTTATGTAACGGAAAATATATATAAAAAATATGTCTATGGATTGTGGATGAACGAGAAACTATTATGAACTACGTATGGCAAGCAAAATTGTGACATATGAGAAAACAGACATTATATAAATCTGAAACCCTTCCGCTCGACGTTATCATACTCCAGTCTACATAACATTTTTGTTGATTCACGTTTCGTGTGTTGTCTAAGTCTTTTCTTTCTAAGAAGTTGTGGTGAATTGTTTATAGGGGGAAATAAGCGAAACAAAAAAATAAGTTCAGTGTGCGAAACTTAAAAAGTAAAAACTCCTAACAGTGTAAAGAATTAACGAGGAGAAGTTTTTCTCTTCGTAAGAATTAGAATTAATTTATTCTCGCGACGAAAAGTCGCATTTCAATTTTCCATTTTTTGTGTAATAAAAATAAAAAGTAAAACCACATGTTATGTGATGGTTAAAAACATGTATCAGTTTTCATTTTTGTGAACTAAATTATGTGAACATAATAAAAACAATATTTAGTAATAATTTTCATGTTTTATTTATTTGTTAGAAGTTATTCGTGGAATTATATAGAAGTAAAAGAACGTACCAAAAGTTGGTCCGTATAGGTATTGGTTAGTAAAAGTTGATTTGGCATCGTGTTGATTTGCCTCCACAGTGATCTAACCTGAAAATAATGAAAGTAAAATACGTTAATAATTATATCGAATGAAGAAGAAGTTTATGAAAAGAATACTATTTATCAACAATTTGGTGGACAGGTTAAATTATCTTATGAAGTCAGATTATGTACGTCCATCAACACACTTATACATCATAATAACATAAAGCCAGACAGTTGTTATTGAACAGTAAACGTGTTACTCATGATTGCCATAAGGTTGTGGCTACCATAAAGCATCAGCATTTTTAATGGTTTTGGTGAGTGATAAAAATATATGCGGTTGACAAAAGTCAAACAACCAATAGTGGAGGAATTAACTAAGAAACGTTTGATTTGGATTTACACGTAAGTTTATTGTCATTATATAGAAGAACAATCCAATAAAACAAAAAAATTAATAAATTCATAAACGGTAATTAATTATAAGAGTAGTTAATTTAGTTACTTTATTTATGAAAAGAAGAACATATAAAAACCTTTTTATTACAACCCAACTTAAAAAATCTACTTTCGATGTTTGTTCATTGCATCGAAAACTTCTTTTTCGTCACCGGCGATAAAAAAAACCTATACGAATTACTTTCGTACCTAGTGACGAAAGTAATTTTTTAAAAGCTATCTATTTTCTAATTTCTTAGCTAGAGTAAAATATGTTACAATAAAAATAATTTTGTTTGTGCTAATTTGTCTCGGTTTGGAGGATGATGTTAATTTATTTTTGAATTATTTACGGACAATTTACATTAAAATTGTAAAAATAATAATAGTTATATAATATTCATATATATTCTTTTGAAATAGTATGATAAAAAACAGTTGGTGTTAAGATATTTTTAAAAAATATTATTTCACCTATTTATTTAACAAAAATGAAATAAAAAATATTTATTTTACGTAAAATAATATAGGTTGTGTTAAAATATATCAAGAATTTACGTAACGTCATACCCATTCAAAAACTAAATCAAAACTGATATTTTTATTTTAGAAATAAGAATTATGACAAAGTACAAACCGTCTTTAGATATAAGCCTACTAGACGTGAAATGCAAAAAACAATAAACCTTCAAAAATGTGTTATATATGTATGGATATGTAAAAAATTCACGAAAAAACAATAAGGCTTGTAATTATAGACAGTTATGTTTATGACATAAAAACTGGATAATTTATTCATATTGAGTCATCTATTTTTTAATAGCAGAAATATAAATACACATATACAATTTTAATTTGTAACAGTGTATGTTTTAAAATGTGAATTGTATGTAATTATAAATGAAAATGTTTAATAATTAATAATAATTTTTAAAAAAGTAGTAGAAAAAGTACAGTCTTCTCCTCGCCGAAAATCATATTTTGAATCTCGCGACCATTACCAACCTCGGCTATTGCCTCGGCTGGTAAACTGTCCTCTCGTTTCAAAATATGTTGTTTTCGACATCGTTGAAGAATATACTATTTTCTATTAACATCTGTGATACAATATGCTTCAGTGATCAGAAAAACAAAAGACCAAAAGAAAATAAACATGATTTATGTATGTATATGTCCTAGTCTAATTCACTTATATTTCGGGTAGAATTAATTAATATAATAAATGATAATGTTCATGTTAACCTCGATTTGACTTTTTTTTTTCGTGTAAATTACTATCATATGTGAGAAAAACAATACAAAAAAAACAATTTTATCTTTCTTATACGATGTTACTTCTACCAACTACTGTATAACAAGCCACGGCGATATCGAGTCGGATTAAACAGGTTGGTTTTTGTCTGACCATTGAGGTAATGATATCACTATAGTCGTCTACCGTTCCTGTTTATTCACCGTATTCAACCATACTATCAATTTTCTATCAACTGTGTTATATTCATCCACCATTGCATGAAACAATAGAGGTCATTACAACCGTTGCTAACCGTTTCGTGAATGTGTAAACGTTACGTAAATGTACGTCCACCAGTGTATGAATCATTAGAATTTACTTCATTGCTATCGTTGCTTACCGTTCATTTACCTGCACCATATTCAACAATATTATCCATTTTTTTCATGCCAGCTGTTAAATGTTCGTCCACCATTGTATAAATCATTAGAATTTACTTCATTACAACCGATGCTTATCGTTCTTTTACCAGCACCATATGCAACAATATTATCAAGTTCTGCATGCCAGCCCTTAAAGTCACCATATTCAACTATCTTACAAAAATTTGCATACCAACTGGTCTATATTCATCCACAATTGCTTGAATCAATAGTGTCTATATCACCACAGTCGCTCAACGTTCATCCACATTCGACATATTAAACCATATTAACAATTCATACTGGCTGTTACATATTCATCCGCCATTGCATGATTCTCTTCCTGTGATTGGACGGAGAGAGATGATTGGCTGATCCAGCGGACACAAGGACGTGGGACCTGATACTAGTGTGGGGTGAGTACCTTTAAAATACACATAGGTATAGGTTGGTGTGGGTATGTGTATGGACATGGATGTAGGTATGAGTGTATGTGTGCATGTGTGTGTATGTGTTGGTGTGTGAGGTGCGAGTTCGGATGAATGTGAGATAAATTATGGGGGTGAACGGCTTCTTCGACCTCTAGGTTCGCCAGAGTCTTCCTTTATCACTTTTCTTTTGATTGATTTCTTTTGATAAACCATACACACGTACAATTCTGCAATTTGTACTAGGCAGCAGGTATACTTTCTCGTTCCCGCAGACTAGAGCTAGTTCAGGGTTCAATATCGAACTAGGCACACGGCCTGCTATAACAATTACATTGGTTTTCCAATGGAGCTAATTCTCCCTTAAAAATTAAAACGTGTTCTAGACCGAGTTGTGAAAACTTGACCATTTTTGATTTTTCTGAAACTTGGCATATAAGTAGTATGGACAAAATGCAACTTATTTTACAATTTTTTTAAAGTGCATAGTTTGAGCATAGGAGACCCCAACATGCATGAAAAATGAAAATTCTGCCAATCCAACCTTACTTTGAAATTAAATTGCTCAAGAGCGGCTATACCGATTTCAACAAATTTTTTTGTTCGATAGATGATTAGTTAGCCGTTTGCAAAAAAATTAATTTATATTTTTTGTAATTAATTTTTAAATAAAAATATTAAAAAAACTTTTTTAAAGATGGCGCTAGGGTCGAAGATCAATTGGAATTTAATTAATTTTTTTCCTGAAAATATTTCTATCCTTATTCTAAAATATATCAAATTAACAAAGTGGCGTTAATTCGTGTTCTTGAGATATTTAATTTTAAAAAATTCTAGTCCATCTAAAATTCTAATTGTTCATTATTTTTTCGAACAATTTTTATCAACAAAAAATTTTAACCACTGAAGTTCGAAAAAATGATGAAAAATTCAAATTTTAGTTGGACCAAAAATCTTTAAAACTAAATATCTCAAGAACACGAATTAATGCGCCTTTGTAAATTTGATACATTTTAAAGTAAAGATAGAACTACATTTAAAAAAAATATTGCGACGCTGATGCATAGGCTGACTTCACCACAGCTCTGGAAACATAGTGTTCTGGATATATAATGAGCTAATATCCATAAAATACTTTAATTAAAAGCTAACCAATATTATGGACTTCGTAGTTCTAATAATAAAAATATTAAAGCAGGCAGTAGTATTCCAACAAACATAAATTCTGTTGTACGAAAAAAAGTAAAAAAAATTTTATCGGAAGTGACAAAGCGGAAGTTAGGATGCCGAACTGTTGTAAACTTTACTAAATGGGTATGTACCAAATTTCATCCAACTCGATTATTACGTACAGAAGTTATTGAGCTTCCAAAATAACAGGTGCTTGGAGGACCCCCCACCACTTTGCTTACTATCGCTAAAAAAACTAATCAGTTCCTTGCCATACATATTTGCATCTTTTTGCAAAGTGTAATCAAAATTACTTAACGAACGAATGTTGTATGTTTCCAACAAACATTGAAACAATAAACAGGTGTTCGGGAGGACCCCACCACTTATCCCAATATTGTCCAAAAACTAGTCAATTCTTTGTCAATAAAGTCTTTATCTTTTTTCAAAGTGCCATTAAAATTGATTAATGAATGAAATCTGTATGCTCCCAACAAACTTTAAAAACCAAGTGTAAAACGTCAGCAGTTGTATGGTAGATCCCCCGCCACTTTGATCAATGTGTCCCAAAAGATGATAATTATCTTCTTACACTAATTGAAATTTTTCCATAAGTTTTATCATAATCACTTCATTATTGTAGGCTGAAGTGTGCATAAAGATACTGAAAAAACTGCCAACAAGTAAATAAAATTTTTTTTTTACCGGAAGTGAAAAACCGGAAGTTGGGATGCAGAATTTTTGTAAATCATACTAAATGCTTATGTACAAAGTTTCATTCAATTCGATTATCAGATACAGATGTTATTGAGCTTTCAAAAAAACAGGTGCTCCAGGGACCCCCCACCACTTTGTTCACTTTCGCTCAAAAACTAATCAGTTCTTTGCCATACATGTTTGCATCTTTTTCCAAAGTGTCATCAAAATTCGATAACGAACGAATGCTGTGTGCTCCCAACAAACATTGAAAAAAGTGTGACACATTAAACAGGTGTTCGGGAGGACCCCCACCACTTATTCCAATATTATCCAAAAACTAATCAGTTCTTTGTTACTTAAGTCTCCATCATTTGCCAAAGTTTCATTAAAATTGAATAATGAATGAAGTCTGTATGCTCCCAACAAACTTAAAAAACAAAGTGTGAAAAGTCAGCATTTGTATGGTAGACCCCCCACCACTTTGATCAATGTGTCCTAAAACATAATAATTATCTTTTCACACTAATTGGAACCCTATTCCATAAGTTTCATCATAATCACTTCATTATTGTAGGCTGTAGTGTGCATAAAGACACTGAAAAAACTTCAAAAAAGTACAAAAAAATTTTTTTTACCGGAAGTGAAAAACCGGAAGTTGGGATGCAGAACTATTTTAAACCGTACTACATACTCATGTACCAATTTTCATCCAATTCGCTTATCACGTACAGAAGTTATAGAGCTTTCAAAAAAACAGGTGCTCCAGGGACCCCCCACCACTTTGTTCACTATCGCTCAAAAACTAATCAGTTCTTTGCCATACATGTTTGCATCTTTTTCCAAAGTGTCATCAAAATTCGATAACGAACGAATGCTGTGTGCTCCCAACAAACATTGAAAAAAGTGTGACACATTAAACAGGTGTTCGGGAGGACCCCCACCACTTATTCCAATATTGTCCAAAAACTAATCAGTTCTTTGTTACTTAAGTCTCCATCATTTGCCGTAGTGTCATTAAAATTGAATAATGAATGAAGTCTGTATGCTCCCAACAAACTTAAAAAACAAAGTGTGAAAAGTCAGCATTTGTATGGTAGACCCCTCACCACTTTGATCAATGTGTCCTAAAACATAATAATTATCTTTTCACACTAATTGGAACCCTATTCCATAAGTTTCATCATAATCACTTCATTATTGTTGGCTGTAGTGTGCATAAAGACACTGCAAAAACTTCAAAAAAGTACAAAAAAATTTTTTTTACCGGAAGTGAAAAACCGGAAGTTGGGATGCAGAACTATTTTAAACCGTACTACATACTCATGTACCAATTTTCATCCAATTCGCTTATCACGTACAGAAGTTATAGAGCTTTCAAAAAAACAGGTGCTCCAGGGACCCCCCACCACTTTGTTCACTATCGCTCAAAAACTAATCAGTTCTTTGCCATACATGTTTGCATCTTTTTCCAAAGTGTCATCAAAATTCGTTCACGAACGAATGCTGTGTGCTCCCAACAAACATTGAAAAAAGTGTGACACATTAAACAGGTGTTCGGGAGGACCCCCACCACTTATTCCAATATTATCCAAAAACTAATCAGTTCTTTGTTACTTAAGTCTCCATCATTTGCCAAAGTGTCATTAAAATTGAATAATGAATGAAGTCTGTATGCTCCCAACAAACTTAAAAAACAAAGTGTGAAAAGTCAGCATTTGTATGGTAGACCCCCCACCACTTTAATCAATGTGTCCCAAAACAGGATAATTATCTTTTCACACTAATTGGAACCCTATTCCATAAGTTTCATCATAATCACTTCATTATTGTAGGCTGTAGTGTGCATAAAGACACTGCAAAAACTTCAAAAAAGTACAAAAAAATTTTTTTTACCGGAAGTTAAAAACCGGAAGTTGGGATGCAGAACTATTTTAAACCGTACTACATACTCATGTACCAAGTTTCATCCAATTCGCTTATCACGTACAGAAGTTATAGAGCTTTCAAAAAAACAGGTGCTCCAGGGACCCCCCACCACTTTGTTCACTATCGCTCAAAAACTAATCAGTTCTTTGCCATACATGTTTGCATCTTTTTCCAAAGTGTCATCAAAATTCGATAACGAACGAATGCTGTGTGCTCCCAACAAACATTGAAAAAAGTGTGACACATTAAACAGGTGTTCGGGAGGACCCCCACCACTTATTCCAATATTGTCCAAAAACTAATCAGTTCTTTGTTACTTAAGTCTCCATCATTTGCCGTAGTGTCATTAAAATTGAATAATGAATGAAGTCTGTATGCTCCCAACAAACTTAAAAAACAAAGTGTGAAAAGTCAGCATTTGTATGGTAGACCCCTCACCACTTTGATCAATGTGTCCTAAAACATAATAATTATCTTTTCACACTAATTGGAACCCTATTCCATAAGTTTCATCATAATCACTTCATTATTGTTGGCTGTAGTGTGCATAAAGACACTGAAAAAACTTCAAAAAAGTACAAAAAAATTTTTTTTACCGGAAGTGAAAAACCGGAAGTTGGGATGCAGAACTATTTTAAACCGTACTACATACTCATGTACCAATTTTCATCCAATTCGCTTATCACGTACAGAAGTTATAGAGCTTTCAAAAAAACAGGTGCTCCAGGGACCCCCCACCACTTTGTTCACTATCGCTCAAAAACTAATCAGTTCTTTGCCATACATGTTTGCATCTTTTTCCAAAGTGTCATCAAAATTCGTTCACGAACGAATGCTGTGTGCTCCCAACAAACATTGAAAAAAGTGTGACACATTAAACAGGTGTTCGGGAGGACCCCCACCACTTATTCCAATATTATCCAAAAACTAATCAGTTCTTTGTTACTTAAGTCTCCATCATTTGCCAAAGTGTCATTAAAATTGAATAATGAATGAAGTCTGTATGCTCCCAACAAACTTAAAAAACAAAGTGTGAAAAGTCAGCATTTGTATGGTAGACCCCCCACCACTTTAATCAATGTGTCCCAAAACAGGATAATTATCTTTTCACACTAATTGGAACCCTATTCCATAAGTTTCATCATAATCACTTCATTATTGTAGGCTGTAGTGTGCATAAAGACACTGCAAAAACTTCAAAAAAGTACAAAAAAATTTTTTTTACCGGAAGTTAAAAACCGGAAGTTGGGATGCAGAACTATTTTAAACCGTACTACATACTCATGTACCAAGTTTCATCCAATTCGCTTATCACGTACAGAAGTTATAGAGCTTTCAAAAAAACAGGTGCTCCAGGGACCCCCCACCACTTTGTTCACTATCGCTCAAAAACTAATCAGTTCTTTGCCATACATGTTTGCATCTTTTTCCAAAGTGTCATCAAAATTCGATAACGAACGAATGCTGTGTGCTCCCAACAAACATTGAAAAAAGTGTGACACATTAAACAGGTGTTCGGGAGGACCCCCACCACTTATTCCAATATTGTCCAAAAACTAATCAGTTCTTTGTTACTTAAGTCTCCATCATTTGCCGTAGTGTCATTAAAATTGAATAATGAATGAAGTCTGTATGCTCCCAACAAACTTAAAAAACAAAGTGTGAAAAGTCAGCATTTGTATGGTAGACCCCCCACCACTTTGATCAATGTGTCCTAAAACATAATAATTATCTTTTCACACTAATTGGAACCCTATTCCATAAGTTTCATCATAATCACTTCATTATTGTTGGCTGTAGTGTGCATAAAGACACTGAAAAAACTTCAAAAAAGTACAAAAAAATTTTTTTTACCGGAAGTGAAAAACCGAAAGTTGGGATGCAGAACTATTTTAAACCGTACTACATACTCATGTACCAATTTTCATCCAATTCGCTTATCACGTACAGAAGTTATAGAGCTTTCAAAAAAACAGGTGCTCCAGGGACCCCCCACCACTTTGTTCACTATCGCTCAAAAACTAATCAGTTCTTTGCCATACATGTTTGCATCTTTTTCCAAAGTGTCATCAAAATTCGTTCACGAACGAATGCTGTGTGCTCCCAACAAACATTGAAAAAAGTGTGACACATTAAACAGGTGTTCGGGAGGACCCCCACCACTTATTCCAATATTGTCCAAAAACTAATCAGTTCTTTGTTACTTAAGTCTCCATCATTTGCCAAAGTGTCATTAAAATTGAATAATGAATGAAGTCTGTATGCTCCCAACAAACTTAAAAAACAAAGTGTGAAAAGTCAGCATTTGTATGGTAGACCCCCCACCACTTTAATCAATGTGTCCCAAAACAGGATAATTATCTTTTCACACTAATTGGAACCCTATTCCATAAGTTTCATCATAATCACTTCATTATTGTAGGCTGTAGTGTGCATAAAGACACTGAAAAAACTTCAAAAAAGTACAAAAAAATGTTTTGTACCGGAAGTTAAAAACCGGAAGTTGGGATGCAGAACTATTTTAAACCGTACTACATACTCATGTACCAAGTTTCATCCAATTCGCTTATCAGGTACAGAAGTTATAGAGCTTTCAAAAAAACAGGTGCTCCAGGGACCCCCCACCACTTTGTTCACTATCGCTCAAAAACTAATCAGTTCTTTGTCATACATGTTTGCATCTTTTTCCAAAGTGTCATCAAAATTCATTCACGAATGAATGTTTTATGCTCCCAACAAACATAAAAACTTTGTGGAAAAAACCACCTGTTGTATGGTGGACCCCCCAACCCTTTATCCAATGTGCTCCAAAAGCTGAAAAAATCTTTCTCATGTTATTTAAAAGCTTTTCGCAAGGTTTCATGAAAATCGATCAATAATTGTAGGCTACAGTAGGGATAAACACCTGAAAAAAAACTTTTTAACCGGAAGTGACAAACCGGAAGTTGGTATGCAGAAATATTGAAAACAGTATTAAAACCTTATATACTAAGTTTCAATAAGATCATAGCTCGAGATCAGAAGTTATTCAAGATTTAAACTTAGAGGTGTTCGGGAGACCCCCCCGCCATTTTGTCCAAATTTAAAATGAATCCAGATCTTCTATTTTCAAGTGAACCTGTATCATTTGCCAAAGTTTCATCAAGATCCTATGCAGAAAACTCACCCACCCACCCACCCACCCACCCACCCACCCACACACAGACGTACACCAAAATTTTTATTGGCTATTTGGATAGAGGATGGTCCAAAACAAAAGAAAAAACAAAATTTGGGGTATGTAAGATTTTTTTTTTTCACGATAGATTGCATTACTTCACACAATTTAAAATTGTGGTGAAGTAAAAAAGAGTTAAAATTTAATTGAATTTAACATTTTTTGTTAATGGAGTTGTTTGAAAAAATGATGAAAAATTAGAATTTCAGTCGTACTAAAAATCTTTAAAATTAAATATCTCAAGGACCAAAATTAGAATAAGGATAGAACTATTTTCAGGAAAAAAATTAATTAAATTCCAATTGATCTTCGACCCTAGCGCCATCTTTAAAAAAAGTTTTTTTAATATTTTTATTTAAAAATTAATTAGAAAAAATATTAATAAACTTTTTTTCAAACGGCTAACTAATCATCTATCAAACAAAAAAATTTGGCTGAAATCGGTATTGCCGTTCTTCAACAATTTAATTTCAAAGTTACATCGGATTGCCAGAATTTTCATGCATGTTGGGGTGCCCCCTATCCTCAAGCTATGCACTTTAAAAAAATTGTGAAATAAGTTGTATTTTTTATTTTGACCATACTAATTATATGCCAAGTTTCAGGAAAATCAAAAATGGTCAAGTTCAAATCTCGACTTTTTCACCTGCGAAGATCACGTTTTTCATCTATATATATATAAAATGTCATACACAAAAGCAACAATTTCTTCACAAATATTTTGCAATAGCATAAATTTTATTTTATATGAAATTTCTTTCAGTCCATTTTCATCATATCAATTCTTATCTATTTTGCGTGGGTCTGTGCAAACATTTAAAAACATCAAGATTTAAATTTATATTTTTTTACACAATCACACAGGGAGGTTGATCCACGCATAAAATTTTAATCAAATTAATTTTTTCATGTAAAAAATATTAAATTTCATTCAAATGTTTTGCATTCATGTTTGATGTAAGTATTAAGTATGAGAAGAAATTGATATGATCCTTAAAAACAAAATTAAATTAACTAAGAAAAAATGACAGACTTAAGCGATTAAAATGTTTACATCTAAATATATAGAACTTGATGATTAGTTATAGAGAAAATAATTTTAAATAAGCTGGGATTAATCAAGTTGTAACCATTGGCGTTTATTTTGGTTTGCATGATCTATTTCTCTCAATAACACAATATTTTCGACATTTTAAATATAAAATTGTAATTCTGTTGTCAATCAAATCTCTTTCGAAATCTTTTGATTGTAATTAAATTAAATCGTATCACTATTATTGAAAATTACGGTTGAAATTATAAATTAAATTATATTAAAATGGATTAAGTGCGTAATTATAATGTACCACCGACAACCTTCAATTAATTATAATTGTTGACATTGAAACGTTAAAAGCCCTTAAGGTAAATGTTAAAATAACAAATAAATCGATTGAATTGCGTGAAGAAGTTAAATGATCTTCGATCTAAGTTATAGATTTTTGTTAGATTATTAATTTGTTGATGGGATGTTTTGTTTGTATATTCATATTTGCTAGGTCTCTTTAACTACTAAGCCTAAAATTTTGGAATTACGTATGTATTTTATAAACAAGAAACACTGACCTTTTATTATTTCACTCTAAAAATTGATCAGCTTAAACTAAGTTGAATCATAAAGACAACTAATTGATTCCATTATAACAATCTATTGGATTATCAAAAATAGTTAATTAAAAAAAATAATTAACTAACCAGAGTTGCAATTCAAGTATAAATTGAAAATAAATTTATAGTTGCAATTAAATTAATTAAAATAATATTTAAAATGTTAACGTACAAATATATTGTCTGCCAATTTTGTTTTACTTAGTATGGTATAGTTCAGGACATCATTAAAGTAGTATACAAATGAACTATAACTGATTTGGTTTGTCGCAATTTATAATAATGTCAATACTTTGTATTTAAAAGAAATTAATTAATTTGTAAATACAATAATTGGTTTTCGTTTAGCAGGTTTATAAGCTTCGATTCGATTCTATGGAAAGAAGGAGAGTAAAGCTAGATAATTTTACTCTTTAATGTGATAAGAAGATATTGAATGCAGTTTTTTTAATTTTTTACTGTAACTATACAGAATTACAGTCATTTCGTTATCGTAACAATATTGAAGAACTTATTTTATACATCAGTGTGATATTCTATCGGTTCAATTGAACAGATTTTCAAAAATCACAAAACAACGTTCCAATCCAATCCTACAATGACATCAGTACATATCCAGATTATTGTTCAAATTTTAAACGATTAAAGTATCTGACATAGATTCTCTTCAGTTTATTCTCCTTTTGACATTCAATTGAAATGTTGCATTTATGTAAATCCATACAACTTACATTAATTTAATAATTTACGATCACGATTATTGTTAAAGGGTGTAAACAATAAATGTTAATTTTTTTCTTGCATACTGCCTAGAAAAAAATCAAACTTCATAGCAAATCGATAAAACTATCAAAATGTTGTAACTATCTGCGAAGAGTTTATATTCGATCGTTAAACTGTCTAGTTTTTTGCATTAAAATCAAACTAAATTTTCACTTTTAAATTTAAATAACTAAAAATAATTATATCATTATTATTGTATTATTATAAAATAGTTCAATTTTATGGTTTAGAAATAAGAATATCGAAACAGCGAAATAATTAAACGGGTAAACGAAAAACTGTAGGATGATGATCAATAGGCGCCACGTAAATCAAATTGTAAATACGATTTATAAGAAAAACAAATATTTTAATTTATTTTTATTATGTTAAATTAAAAAGAAAAAAATATTATAAGACGAAAAAAATTTCTATAAAGAAAATGAGAGTAATAATAAGAATTTAGATGTCAGCTAGACTTTCTGACAGATATATATTGTATTGTAGTTGTAATGTTTTCATTTGATTCAGAAAAATTTGTTATTTCTGGAATTTTTATTCATTTCAAATTAATGGACATTAGGAATTAAATGTTTAAATTAGGAATTTAGATTTGTTTTTTTTTATTTGTTATGGATCGAGTAGGTGAAAAGATTTTGTTCTTTTTGTACTAGAATTTAATGTAACTCAAATTGGACATGCTGAAATGTTCAAATTGGAGCATTTTTTTCTGTTTGTTGTAATGAAGAGCTTTCTCATTGGCGAACCAATGAGAATGGCATAGCAGGATGCGTACCTAGAGTGATTTTACGCCTTACGACTAAAGCCCAGTCCTCGTGGATTTGATGGAGTAATACGTGCTGCTTCAACACAAATACAGAAATGTACGCAATTTACGAAAAGTCACAGAAATGAAAAAAAATACAAGTGGAAAATGGAGACTCTGGCGACCCCGTTTGCGAAAGACCTACGATCAGCGCGTCCAACCCCCACAATCACTCTCAGACGTCCACACACTCACACTTCATACACGCCAACATTCACCCACACACGCAGACGGCGAAGCAAGACAACCGAGCTCCAAGACCCGCAGCAAGTACCGCTAGGGGTCGTAATTAAAGTTAAGTTGTATTGCTGTCACATGAGCAACATGGTACAGCCCACAAACCACTGCCATTGCTGGTAAACCGTAGATCGAATCTTAGAACACTGGTGAACGTCACACGCCATATTGAAAGTCTTTATTGATTATTTCCCTTTTTCTTTATCAAAAAAAAATTATAAAACCATAAGGAAGTCCCAAAACAAAGTATTTACAACTCAACAAAATTATCCGTTTATTTGTAAGTTGATCAAACATGTCCAAACTAGTTTATTTCAATACCTGTAGTTTACCGTTGGTTAATGTATCATAGAATCAATAAACCTAAAACATGACCAGAATTTGGGTTTTTTTTTTGTTGTTTTTAATTTTTTTTATTACAGGTTATTTGAGAATGATTTTTTTTTTTTTGGGAAATATAACTTCATCAATTTAGGTAATATAATAAAAGAAAAGGTATTGGGTAGGTTAAGTTTTACCTCGGAGCAAAAATATTTAGATTAGCATCATTTCCAATTCAGACTAAATGTGTCTCGCTACACGCACCGCCCGTTCGCACACACACGCAACGACTAGCACGCCCCCATTCAATCACTGATACGCCCTTTCGCACACATTCTCACCTCTACGTAAAAAAAAATAAAATAAATCAAGTTCACTCACCACATGATTAAGTCCTTCCGGCTTACAAGTACTACGGCCTTAGCCCTCCATCCGTGATGACCAATCCAACAGGTAAAGTTTTAGGAAGATTGAATATCGATGTTGAGTTGAACTTCGGTTGCAATCACACCCAAAACTTGATGACAATTGAACATATACGACCACAATAGTAAAATTTTGAAGCAAATGTTGATTTATAATATGCAGTAACAGCAAACACTGGATATAAAATGATGTTTTTCACAGAATATAATATATGACCGCAATAGCCAAACTTTGATGTAAATGCTGATTTATAATATGCAGTAACAGCAAAAACTTGATATAAAATGATGCTTTTCACAGAATACAATATTGACAGCAACAGCAAAAATTCAATATAAATGTTGATTGGATATCAGTCAAAATTTTAATATCTATGTTGCGTTGCAATATGCATAATACACAGTAGAAATAGAAAAACTTGGCCACAAATGTTGCGTTGAAACAAGTAATAATAGCAAATAATTGATATCAATGTTGATTTGAAATAAGTAAAATAGATGATAGCAATAGCCAAAAATTTGATATCAATGATGATTAGAAAGATGTCAACCATACAGCAGCAATAGTAAAAACTTGACACCAATGTTTGTTGAAATATGTGTAAGGCACAGCGTATGTGTTCCAATAAATACAATATGCGACAAACAATAGTAAAATTTTGATGTAAATGTTGGTTTACAATATTCAGTAATAGCGATAACTTGATAAAGATGATGTATTTCAATGAATAAAAAAAAATCTGATAGCAATAATAAAACTTTGATGTACAGGTTGATTTGCCAAATATAAAATATGCAGCGGCAGCAGCAAAACTGTTTTACCAATGTTGAGTTGTCGTTTAGAAAATATACGATAGCACCAGCAAACACTTGATACAAATGATGCGTTTCAATATCTATAATGTACGGCAGCAATCGTAAAACTTTGATATCAATGTTGGTTGAAATATGTTATGTTAAATACACCGCAGTGACTGTAAAACTTTGATCTCAATGTTGAGTTGAAATAATAGCAAAACTTTGTTACACCAAAAAAAAAAAATGAACTCTATTGACTTGCTGGCAGTATATTTCACTTTATGAAATATTTCAAATTAAATTTTATTTTTCTTATCAGACCAATTCACAGAGCATACATATATATTTTTTTTTTGTAAATTAATTCCCAACTTTGGTACATTGAGCGAAACGATAACTATGTAGTAGAATTAAATTTAAGACGTCACTGATTACTGTTATTTTATCTAACAATTTATTTAACAATTTATCAAACAAGTTAAAACTATCGGTAAATTTTTTTATTTAAGACATCACTAATTACTGTTATTTTAGCTAACAATTTAGGTAACAAGTATCAAACAATTTAAAACTATCTGTAAATTTTTATATTTACGATATCACTAATTACAGTTACTTTAGCTAACAATTTACGTAACAATTTAACACACAATTTATTCTTTATTTTCAAGAGTAAAACTATCTGTATTACAAACAAATAGCAAATCACAATTTCTATTTAAAATTTTTGACAAGGAATATTTTTTTAACACCAAACAAAATATCAAAATGAAAAAGGTTTAACATACCAAACAAATATATCACAGGCAAACGTTTTGGAAATTCGCCTCCCAGACGTCAAAACACGCACCAACATTCAAATAGGAAAAAATAGAATCTCCTCAGAGACGTCAAAACAAAAACGAATCCAAAAATGTAATCGACTAAGAGATCGAAAAATGTATAGTCATTCCTTATATAGCAATTCTTTTAATATCGAAAAATTCGAAAGAAGGGTTTCTGATGCAAGGAAATTAATTTACATTACGTAAACCAATGTTAGGACCTTTATTCGTTAAAAAAAAAACTGTTTGTTACTTTGTAATACTTAACATTGCAAAAATAATTTGACGAAACAAATTATTTCCAACACACTAGTAAGAAATATCAATGAATTAGAATGGATTAAACGTAAGTTTAATCGATTTTATGACGCTTACGTATAACAAAATAACAACTTACAACAGTAATACATTGAAACTCAGATTCATAACAAAAGATAATTTGATAAAAATACCCATATAGGAAATCGAATGCATAACGAATTGTAGGATAATAATTCTTTCCATTATGACAATTGGACAAATATGCACAGCTGATCTGAGTCTTGAAAACTTCGTTGACCAAGTACGGTTAGTGTTTAGAGAATTCAAATTTTAGCAGTATGGTAACGTAAGGCGGGTGAAAACGAAGTATGAGTCAATAATAGGGGATTGTAAAAGAAATATTATTGTTAATTTATTTCATGCTAAGAACAAATTTATGTACGGAAACTATATGAAAATATGGCTATAGATTGTGGATGGATGAGAAACTATTATGAGCTACGTATGTTAATCAAAATGATGACTTATGAGGAAACAGACACTGAATAAATCGGGAATTTTACCGCTCTACATTATCATGCTCCAGTCTACATTACATTATTCCTATTTTGTTTGAAACTGTTTCGAAAGAAATTCGATATTGTCGTTTCAAAATGTCTAAACTTTAAACAAATGGAAGGAGTTGTGTTGTATCTTTTGAATTGATAGAAAACCTTTGAATATCACCAACATACAGAAATGTGTGTTCTTGCTAATAGATTTAAGTTTATCCCGTATTACGCAATAGCCTTTTTTGCTGATAAGAGTTTTTTTGTTTTTTTGATCGATCGATTATAATTCAAATTGGTTTTAATTGTTTGAGTTTTTTCTTGCTGGCTAAGTTAGTTCATGTGTCATTTACCGTTTCAGGACATTTTTTGTTGGCTGCGTCTTAAGCGTTTATTACATTACGTGACATCATAAGGCAATTCGTTCAAAGGGAAATTCTTTAAACAAAGTATTAGTCGTCTAATCGAAGTTTGTTTCTTCGATAATGCTTGTCGTTTAACGTATATCCAAATATAGGTTTCCTTATAAGGTGAAAAGGGGATCACCAGCATTCGTTGTGAAAATATTGAATGTAATAACATCTAGATTAACATGAAATTGGCGGTCTGTAACCACTATTGTTTACTATTAATTTTGCATATTGTTATTATTTCTGAAGTAAAACTTCTTTAGGCGCGATATGATAAGTAAATCAAATCTTTTTTGAACGGAAGTAACATTTTGGAAAAAAAAACAAATAAAGTAGGTGACCATGACCAATGCAGAATGCAATTGATAAAAAGGAGCGAAGATATGTCCAATCCAAAAGATATGTTACAATCCAAAAGAACTACAAAATCGCTACAGTTTAATGTGTGGTAATATTGCCGCCTTGCAAGTTTGATCATGTTTTCAACCTGGACGTGTTTTTATTTGGTTCGTTCACCCTTTTTTCTTTGCCGTTTTGTTAAAGTTTTTTTTTATAGACAAAATTCAAGATACGATCGATGTAGTCAGACATATCGGTTTCAAATCCGTTTAAAAAACCTACTTCCGGCATAGATTTAGTGGAAAATCATTGAAAAATTTTTTAAGCGGATTTGAAACCGATATGTCTGACTACAACGATCGTATCGTGAATTTTGTCTATAAAAAGTACTTTAACAAAACGGCAAAGAAAAAAGGTGAACAAACCAAATAAAAACTCGTCCAGGTTGAAAACATGATCAAACTTGTTCAATGTAGGCAAAAGTGTGTTATTAAATTTTTTTAAAATCAACTAATAGCAAACTATTATTTTCAGACTTTCAATATCACTGCAGTTCAAAAAAAAAAATAAAAAATAAAAATAAAAAAAAAAAAATTTTGTGAAAAGATGATAATTTTCCCAATGAAAGTCCGTTTTTCGGTGATTATTACTCCGTGGTATGTCTAATTTTCAATATTTTTTTTTGTAAACCATCTATGGCTAGATGTCGTCTTACATGCAAAATTGAATTTTGATATCTTTAATAGTTTGGGAGGAGTATGCGGACAATGGAAATGCCGAATCGGGTGAATATGGAGCTTCGCTCCAATAAAAAAGAAATTCAAACAAGAATGAAGTAATAAGCCAAACGAATATTATGTTCTTCAAGTATGCGATACAATATGTGTATTGTGTCATGTGAGTGTCAATTGTCATTCATTTGTTAATGTTATTATATTTTTTATTCAGTCTCGTACTAAATGTTATATGAGTTGGATGTGTCGATGTTGACTTAAGTTATTTTTTAAATTTATATTTTGAATTATTTTAGTTTTTTAACTGACTTAAAAAAAGTGGAGGTTCTGTGATTCATTGTGGTTTTTTTTTGTGTATGTTGACCGATTTCTCAAAAACCGCTCGTTCGATTTGGATAATTTAAATCGTATTCTATTTGGGTTGATTTCAAGAGGGTCTCATAATTTTTATGATGTGAAAAATGCGGTTTTCAGAAAATTTGAAAAACCCGTATTTTTATGTATCTTAGGGAATTTAATCAAAACATCTTAATCTGTTTGGATAGTTTGAGTCTTATTAATTGCTACAGATGTGGAGGTGTTCGTATATAATTTTCTATGAGTATGCCGAATGAGTATGAGTATTTTATATGCCGTTTTTATTTAAAGTTTATTTTTAAAGAAAAAATGTTTGTTTTGATTAAATCTGTTCTGTTAATTAAAAAAATTAATGCGTGTATATTTGCTCGCGGTTGAATTAAATGTCTTTGGCTACTGTGGCAGGTATTACTAAAAAGATTAAATATAAAATAAATATGTCATATTGCAATTGAGAGGAGCATTTCTTGATAAAATAATTTACAACATGTGTATTAAAAAGCAATATTTACAGAATGTATAACTAAGTCAATTCAATTATTATCATAATTGAAATATGAAAATATGGAGGGGCTGAAATCTCACAGCTCTGAGATATCAAGACTTCGGTCTGGGTTAAGGATTTTGATATAGTTTTCGGCAAAAAACTTTTATGAGGACATGGTTTTTATTTTTGGGCAGCGATGTATATCAAACAAAACTCTTTGTTAGAGTACAAGTATTTTTTATCTCTGTTTGAAAATTTATTACAAAACTAACACGAATTATCAATACGTTGCCGGAAAATTATAATCAAAAATCAAAAAATATTGTTAAATTAAATAAAATCAAACTTTTTCAAAATTCCAAAAATATTCCAAAAATTTGAATAAAATCAAATATTTATATTTTTTCTAAATTCCAATAATATTCCAAAAATTCTTACAAAATCGAAAATTAAAACTTTTGCCGAAATTCTCAAATTATTGCAAAAATTATTACAAAATCAAAAATACAAACTTTTTCAAAATTCCAAAAATGTTTCAAAAACTATAACAAATTCAAAAATGTCCATGTCCAATTTCATTTTAAATTACATTTACGTCATAAAAACAGCTACATTTTTTTCCAAAAAATTGGCTAAAAAAATAAATGAAATAATTTTTTGACACACTTGACATTATTTTTTGACAAATTTATAATGCCATAATTCTCTATAATAATATTAAAATATCATGTCATACAAACTATTAATTTTATTTTTTTCTAAAAAAATTGGGTAAAAAAATAATCTTTCTTTTGACACACTTGACAACATTTTTTTGACAAACTTATGATGCCATAATTCTCAATAATAATAATAAAACTTCATTTCAAACAAACAATTAATTTCATTTTTTTTTCCAAAAAATTAGGTAAAAAAATAAATAAAAATCTTTCTTTCGACACACTTGATTATAACTAAAGTGAGAAACATAAACTTTACTTTGAAAATTTTTTAAATTTCTTGAAAAACTGCATCATTTGTAGTATCAGTTTATCCAAGTATCTATTTATCCAAGGGGCTTTATTTTAGATGATACTTGAATGAAACGGACTTGTGCGCGGACTCTACCAAAGAAAAAAATCTCTAATATAACACGAATAATTTAATTTTAATTTACAAATTTAAAAATTAGAATATGAAAATAAACTTAACTTAATTTGTTGAGAGTTTACTTCATGTTTTGATGCCCAGATAATAAACCAAAAAGTTCCATTTATTTTTCTATTAAAGTATAAAAATTATCAGTGATTTCTAACAGTGCTTTAATTTTTATATAAAAACACTAGTATCTGTCACGTTATTCGATCATCCGGGATCGTGATGATTTTGTTTTCTTTTCAGTCCAAAATGTGCTTTTTCTTATTATTTATCAACGAGCACGGTTGACAAAAAAAAACAGTTTAATATGTAATGACGTATTTAAGAAACAAAAATTAATTTTTTTTCCTTTTCTTATACTATTATTTTTTTTATTTTTATTCATTCATTTTTTTATTTTGTTAACATTCTAACCAAACATAAAGGACACGAAACCTTATTAAAATTATTTCCATTTATAAACCTTTTTCTTTTCTTTTAAATTTCTTTAAAATCACATTTATTAACAATAATTATAATAAATTTAAATTTTAAATATTATTCAACAACAAACACAAATATTTATTTTGAAATGAACAACGCTATCAATACATGTATATATTTTTTAAGTAATTAATCACATTTTAAGTAATTAATCACATTCACAAATTACAACTCCTGATAAATTGAAAAAATGTAGCTATTTATGTATTTGTTGTTACTCTAAACAAGAAAGAAGAAGAGTTGATTGCATATATTCTTAACTCGTCGTGCATATTGTTGTAAACAATACATTTATAATTTATAACGAAACCAGTATTGTTTAATTTATAACGAAACAGATTGTTTCATTTTTCCACAACATTTTTTCTTGTTTTTCTATTAATTGTAAAACATAAACTGAAAATAGAACCCTTTCATCAACGAATAATCATACCATCTCATCATCTGGTTTATTGCACACATCAATCGGCAAAAAAAAAACATTTGACACAACGAAAGGCTTCAGAAAAGAAATTTAAAATCAGCATACATACTTTGAGTTTTTTTTCTTTTTTATATGTTTCAGTACAACAAAATTATTCAAAAAAGAGAATTCATATATTATCATCTCTTTTGTTTCGTTTTAATTAAGCCAAGAGATAATGAAAGAAAACAAATATAATTCGAAACGTTTGTAAAGAGAATGCAAGTATATAACAAAAACAATTATAACCTTGATGTCTCTACAGTGAGTCTAAAATTAGGTACGCTGCCCAATTATAATAAAAAGTTGTTAATGAAAAATATGATGATGTGATATCATAGATGAAAGAATGAAAAAGTGTGGTTTGGCTAGGAAGTTAGTCTTTGCTGTTAGTGCAGTTTTTTTGGCTGTTTTAACTGTCAAGCCTTAACTTCCTGTCAACCCATTTATACAGAGCCTCAATTTCTTTTGGATTTTATTGTAGATTTTTATTAACGATACCTGTTAGACATCACGTAATTTGGCTGTAATAACGAGTATCCAAAGAAGTTTTACTTTAACAGCGGGTAAAAATTACGCACTTCGATTTTTTTTTGTGGCGTTCATGCTCCATGTAGAAGCGTTGCCAACCTAATTAGCTTCGAATATTCACCACGGTCATTTGCATCAGCGACATACTTACCATGGCAATAGATTTTTTTAAGGTCGTTTATTAAATCCGTCTCCCATTGCTGTCGTGGTCTACCTCGTGGTCGCCCACTCCCTGAGGTACTAGAACATGCCCAAATCAAGCAATCCTGTTGGAATGGATACAACCTATTATATCTGGACCCTAATAAAAGTCTCTGATCTCAAAGTTATATTGCGCTCTGTACTCTCCATCATCTGTCTTAAGTGGACCAAAAACGTAGCGTAGCATCTTACGCTCAAATACATATTTGTCATTTTGTGTAAGGATCCACGTTTGTGATCATATTAATACATTCATAAAACAACAGGCCACAATCAATACTCTGTGATTCAGATTCCTATGGAAGTCCTATGGAAAGTCGTCAGTCTTTCAGATTGTTTTGGCATACTAATTTATTATTTTCCTTCAACCAAAAATGTGTTTATCCTGGTTAAAATTGTTGTTGTTACAGGCTCATTTGCCATCACAAGAGTTCAAATATCATTTTCAAACTCGTTAACCCCGAGTAGATTTTTAAGAAATACATATTAAATAAATAAATTTAAAAAAACAGTATTATTATTTAGAGGAGATTTTGTGAGCAATTAAGCTTAAGTACATATTGGAAATCATTTGAATTGCGCAATTCGAAATCATTTTTCATTTTCTCTTAGAAAAACTCATTTAGAAACATTTGTGTGTCTTTTGTGCTGCGATTCAAACTCACACTCATCAGAGACACCTGTTCACATCCCGTCATCGGGTTCATCATCACCGTTGTGGCTAAGGGTGTACGACACACGGGATTTGAACAGGTGTATCTGATGAGTGTGAGTTCAAATCCCGGCACGAAACACACACAAACTTTTTTAAATGAGTTTTTCTCAGAGAAAATGAAAAATGATTTAGAATCGCAAAATTCAAATGATTTCCAATATGTATTTAAGCTAAATTGCTCACAAAAGCCACCTACAAATTAAAATTCCCCTAATGTTGTCTATATTTCTATCCAAATATAGCAATAAATTGACCGTAAATCATATATTAGTTTCGCATTGATTAACAACAAACAATAATGACTTTACACTCGTGACTTAGGATGTGGATTAGAATGTTGACGAAATAAGAAAACAGTTTCTGGCAGGCAAATAAGATTTCGAGAAAATTCCGATTTTTATTTTCGCGAAGGTTTTTTCACCATGTTTCATCACTGGTTACACCTAAAAGTGAAAAAATTTACAAATCAACAAAAACTGATCACTCTACGCGGGATCGGTTGTTTTAATTATCTTATTTCAAAATAATTATACCTTGAATTGACATACATATTTCCATACCTCATGACATACTTTTTGTTTTAAATAAATATGTCTTTGTCGGAATGTTAACTTTAAATTATAAATTTAAAATCATCTTCAACCACAATAAAAAATTCTTCGGCAATTACATGAAGCTTGAATAAAGAAAATTGAAAAAATCGTAAATTAATTGAAAAATATGTAAATGTTATTCGTACAAACTACATTTTGATTTTACTGTTGACATAAGTTATTATTAAAAAGAATTAAAAAATCTCCAACTGCCAACAGCTCCCTCGTCTTTAAATTTCATATAAAAATTTACAATAATGGTAAACACCTTATGGTACTCGTATGCATACTTCTTAAGAGTCCTTGATTTTTTTTACATTAGTGTAACAATTTTTATTGTTTCTTTTTGAACTTTATTGCAGTTTAAATGATTTCTTATGTTTTTCTTAAAATTTTATTGCAATATTATTACATTTATGAATATATAAAGATAGATAAATAAACGGTGGAAGTTAAATGATCGAGAATAAAAATTTATTTTATTTAGTTAACAAGTCTCGTTAACCATTGACTAAAAATCAATTAATCTTTGTTGATGTTGCATTATTATAAATGAATTTTAATTTTTCTAGATTTTTATTGATAAGTGAAAAAAATATAATACTCATTCTAAAGTATTATATTTTACGTCTACTAAATTAATATTCATCTTGATTACAGTTTAAACAGATGGAGTATTTCACGTTAGTAAAAACTAAAAGCAGATTTGCTCGAGCCTATGTAGTTTTCCTTTTGGATAGAAACACCCGTTGCAGGTTGTTGCAGTAAAAAGAATAACATAAATTATATCTTACCATCTAAAAATAAACAATGATTTGTTATTTATTTGTTGCAATTTCTTTTTTTCTACTTAGTTCAAAACATCTTAAGAATCATTTGTTCTCCTTATGTATCTTTTTTTACTATTCGCTTTTGTGGGAAGTGTTAAAATAGATATACATATTTTGTACATTTTATAGAATTACGTATTTAATTTTTTTCGATTTGTTTATTTTAACTTGTCAAATGCTTATATACGACATATTATCGAAATCGAAAGGAATTTTTTTTTGCATTTGAAATGAAAAGTTTAAAACCTTATCTTATAGATAATTACTTAATGCTGTCAATCATTTAAATCTTAATCAAAGTAAAAATCAAATCAAAATATTTCAGAATTTTTCTTGTAATTGCAATTATTGCTTATTTTGTGAATTAAAATGAGGATAGTGAAAAACTCCTAAGGGTGTTTTAATAGACATTTCAAACAATTGAGTTTGGTAATGTGTAATTATCTTTCAAAAGAAAAGTTAATTAGTTAAGATAAAACGTTCAATCAAATCTTCTTTCCCTTTTATTGCTTGGATTAGATTTTTATTATGTTAAACGAAAGTAAGATTTGTTTTCATAGTCTTTCCGTGTAAATACAACCAGTTACCAACACACAAAATCTTTATAAAATTATAATCATAAATTGCAAATATTTTTTTTAAATTTGCAATAAATCAAAAAATTTAAACAGTATCATGATGTATAATCAAAACTTACATCACCCCATCAAAGAATAAAACCGAACAAACTAATTTATACTTCCAAAAATTTCTCACGAATCTTACATCACAGGAAATTAATTATACTTAGGAAGTACAACCTGTACGGAATCAAAATGACCAGTTTAGAATTTTCATGGGTTGAAAAGGATTATAACTTGCATTAGTTTATGTTTTACTTATTATTGCTTTATATCAGCTATTTTTTTAATTTAAACAACGAAGAAATTAATAATTTATTAAATGTTCAAATGTCATGTTTTGTAATTTTGTACGAAAGTTTTTTTTGACTTAGTGCTTATGCTGAAAATAGATTTTTATTTTCAATAGCTAGGTTAAGAAACTATTAATATCGAATTGCTGTAGGTGGACGTTTTTTGTAGAACCGTAAAATTTGTAAACAAAAATGATATATTGATAAAGTGACAACTATTAATGTTCTAGTGCGATATAATCAGTCCTTGAGAACTGAATAGAAAAAATGTTTGAACCTTTACAGTTTCAACTTCAGTTGGGCAATGAATTGTAGTGTTATCAGAAATGGTGTCTATCAGCCTTATTTTGCTGAATGGCAGTGCTTTTTTCCAAAAACTTTATCATGGTTTAAACGCGATGCAAAAGTTTCCAAAAGAGTTGGCTATAAAAAGGCACGATCGCGAGGAATATTCTTTTAGCTTATGACTTCTGCTAACGGTGAGACGATCGAACTATATTACCGAGTGTTAAAATAACCACTAATGTTTACAGTCACATTGTTGATCTGTGAAGTGCGAGAGGGCCATATAAGGGAAAACAGAAAAAGTATTTGTAAATTCATCTAAGCAGATGTTATTTTTAAAGTAAATGAATATATTTTAGCCATTTAATCTTATTTAACAATTCTTTTGTTTTATTCAATTAATGATATTGATAATATACTAAAAAATGAAAGAATGGAAAAATAAAAAGTAGTTCTACATTTTATAAAACGGCTCGTTTCATTTAACTTTTTATGAAATAATATTTTCAATGAATTTTAATTTATTTTCATCTAAAATTATGTGCGAAAGAAATTTTTTAGTGAATGCAATAAAACCAACACAAAAAACAAACGGGAACTTTGAATACTTTCAATGAATTTTAATTTATTTTTATCTAAAATTATGTGTGAAAGAAATTTTTTAGTGAATGCAATAAAAACAAAGACAAAAAACAAACGGGCACTTTGAATAATTTTAGTGGAAAAAAAATTATAATGTTTTTTAATATATTTTGTTTGCCTTGTTTCATGTCGGTTTGTTGATATTCAAATTTATTTTTTCATAATACTAATAGAATTATTAAAATCTTATATTATTTTGCACACATAAATTAAATATTTAAAATTTTTTGTCTTTTAAATTGTACCAATAAAAAATGGTACTATACATTTTAATTTACAATTTTTTAAACGATCTCTATATTCATGTAAGACTTGGGTTTGATGAATAAATCATTGATTGAATGATTTAAAAGTATAATTATCATAAAATTGATTTGAATGAATTAAAGAATGTAATTTAAGAAATATTAATTTCTTTAAATTAATTGGACAAACAAAAGATGATTATCATCTAATTTTTATTATAAATTTTAACGAAACTAAATGTTTGAAACATTAAAATATTTTAGTCAAATTTTAGAAAACTTTATATGAATCATACATTTTCAACTCATAGAAATTAAATAAGATGCAAATGTGACTTTATTTTTTCCTGTGTACTTTGTTCCATTTACTAAGACCTAGTTGTCGGATTCTATTGGACTTTTTTTGTTTAAAGGGTATTAAATAAGGCTTTATTATAGAAATAACCCTGGAAAATTTTACTTATAGTGAATTCTTTTCTATCTGTTCGGTACAAGTTCCAACACAGAGTTGACAAACTTTGTATTCTTTTGTAAAAAAAGCAATACAAAAAAAACAAATTTCGATAATCCGGAGTCGGAACTTGTACCGAACAAGTAGAAAAGAATTCACTATTATAATAAATTTTACTAACTAGTTTTAATTTTCCAAAAACCACAAAACCATTTTTTTTCTTTTTTTTTGTTTTCTAAGGATTTAAAAGATTTAGTCTTTTGACCACAACTTACTAAAATTACAGACAGGCTTTGTGTTTTGCTGGGTTTTTCCAATTTCAATTATTTAAACTTGTATATATTCACTGATGTTTTACGTCTCTACTACAGTAGTGCTCTTGCTTTAATACTTGAAATAAGCATGATGTTTAATGTATGTTCACAAACTCCTTACCTATATTATTTCAAAAGTTTTACAAATTTTGAAATTTTTTAAAAATTACCTAAAATCTTACGTAATATGAGTTAATTAGTTTTACTAAATTTTAATCGTACTTTAAGTAATAATTTACCATCTGTAATGAAAACTGGACCTGCTAGTAAGTCACTAACAGGAAGCAAACGGAGGACTGCATGCCTATCGAAGTTTTTGCTCCATCGAGCTTCAGCCATGTGTGTCCGAGAAGTAATTTCCTCCAGGTCAATACAAATAATCAGATATACATGCCAATGAGACTGTGTAAACCGAATGAAACCGGCAAAAACAAAGAACCGGGACTCTAACGACTCCAAAGTCCGAAGAAACCGAGATCATCACATACAACACTATAACTAGAATTATTAAAAAAAATATTAGATAAAGGTTTCAGTCACCTCATGATTTGTTCCGGATCCAACTCTTCATGCTCACGTAATTTAATCAAGTGAATCATCCTGTGTAAATAAATTGTTGACCAAGGAATGTTCCAAAAGAACAATTTATTGACAAGGTTAACTTATTAGTTGTTCAAATAAATTGTTGCCATGATAGACCTATAAGTTTCCAATAAATTGCTGACAATGTTGATCAATAAATTTTCCAATAAATTGTTGACAAGGTTGACCAATAAATTGTTCCAATAAAACGTGAACGATGTTGATCAATAAACTGTTCTAATAAAATGTTGACAAGGTTGATCAATAATTTTTTTTAATAAATTGTTGACAAGGTTGACCAATAAATTGTTCCATTAAATTGTTGACGGTGTTGACCAATAAATTGTTATAATAAATTGTTGACAAGGTTGACCAATAAATTTATCTGATTAATTGACCTCGTTGTCAAAATTTAAACTTTTTAAAACACTAATCACTCCAAAATTAACAAAACATTTAAGCATCAACCAAAAAAATGATGCAGATGTTTCAGTTTAATGTTTTTATTTACTTCTAACGTTTAAAAATGCAATTTTAAAAAAAATATTAAGCTTCAAGATACTTACAGTATATCAATTGCGGTTTCAAGTGAATTCCTTAGTTCCTCCTGAATTACTTAGTTATAGTAAGAGATGAAGATTTAAACTTTAGCAACAAGGTTTAAATTAAAAGTTTTTTTTTTTAAATTTGACCAATTTTAAACCACAAATTACTTATGATAGACATGGCGGCACCATCAAATTACCAACTGAATAACTAGAAAATCACTTGCACTAAAAATGGTGATCTTTGTTAAATAAAAGCAAATATTTATTATGTAATTGAATCTATGAATCTTACTCACAATTTTAAACTCGTATTACTTCGGTTTTGAAAAAAAAACCCAAGTATTGCATTCATGAGCCAAAAGTGAAATTCTTACCCCAATTTTTTAGAATTTTTCATCGTTTTAGGACCTACTGATTCTAAAAAAGCAACAAAAAAATGTATGTCTGTCCGCCGTCACGACCGACGAAATCTAGAAAACCGCTGGACGGATTTCAAAAGTTTTTTTTTTCTAAAAATAGGTTTACTTAATAGAAAGAGCCAAAAGGACGATGTTTTCGATAACTGTACCAAAGTTTGTCAAAACAAGGAAATTTGCATATTTTTACATAAAAAATGTTCATTTTAACTGATTACGAATGGAAACATGGAATTTAAACAAATTTTGAAGGTCGGGATTGGTATGTGAGACCAAAAACTAGATTATTGCATTATAAGTTTGTCAAAAAAATGTTGGTATGTGTGTTAAAAGAAAGATTTTATTTATTGTTTTACCCAATTTTTTGTAAAATAAAATTAACTATTTGTATGACATGAAATTTTATTATTATTATAGAGAATTATGGCATTATAATTTATAAGTTTGTCAAAAAAAATGTCAAGTGTGTCAAAAGAATGATTTTCATTTATTTTTTTAGAAAATAATAAAATCAGTTATTTGTATAAAATAAAAATGATATTATTATTGAGAATTTTATTGCATTATAAGTTGTCAAAAAATATTATACAGTATGCCAAAAAAATGATTTCATTTATTTTTTTTAGCCAAGTAGTTGGAAAAAAAATTTAGCTGCAGTATGACGTAATGTGACATGGAAATTTTAGAATTTGTTATAGTTTTTGAAATATTTTTAGAATTTTGAAAAAAGTATGTATTTTTAGAATTTTGGAAAAAGTTTTAATTTTTGATTTTGTTATAATTTTTGCAATACTTTTAGAATTTTGAAGAAAAAAAATAGAATTTTTGAATTTGTAAATTTTATATGTATATATATTTTTAGAATTTTGAAAAAAGTTTCAATTTTTGATTTTGTTATAATTTAATATATTTTAGAATTTTTGGAATTTTGAAAAAAGTTTGATTTTATTTAATTTTTACAATATATTTGGAATTTTGAAAAAAATATGAACTTGTGATTATGTAATATTTTCTCGAAAAATAGGGATAGAGATAAAAAGAGATAAAAAAATACAGATAAAATAGAGATAAAAAAATACATGTACTTTAACAAAGAGTTATGTTTGATATACATCACTACCCAAAACTAAAAACAATGTCCTCATAAAAGTTTTTTGCCGAAAACTATATCAAAATCCTTGACCAAAACCGAAGTCTTGATATCCCAGAGCTTGAGATTTCAGCCCCACCATGTATTTTCTAATTAAAACACCGAGCATAATAGATTTTTAATGTTCTTTTGATATTGAATATATACGCAGAACTGTCCTATTACAAAAAAAAATAAATAACCAGTTAATTGGACGACGCTTATTTAATTTGTCATTTTTCTACTATATACATATCCATACGAACTAAATAAATGGTACTAAATATTTGGTAAAAAATGGTACTAAAGATAATAATTTAAAAACTGAGGATGACGTAAATTCGAAATCGAATATTCAATAAAATAAAAAATCAAATTCAAATTGATACTATAAGGAAGTTTATACTATTATTAATAAAATAAAAAATAAACATATTAAAAAGTATATTTTTAAATATTGCATTTTAATTTTAATTTTAACTAAATATTTGATCCGTTACCAATTACCATTATCACTATGAGTTTGATAATAAATATGACTAGTAATGATACAAACAAATATAATTTTTTTTCTTTCTTCCATAAAACTTTGATGTAATTTAATAATTTAATCTAAATAAAAGTGTGAGAAAATAAAAGATTCAAAATACTTTTTTTTTGTATTGTATCTGGTATTTTCGCGGAACTATACAAAAATAACAAATATCCATGTACATGTATAAAAAATCATGAATCAAAAATGTATCAAAATGAGACAGCAATCGAAAGAATAAATATCATTGCAAACAGGGTTGTAAATATGATTAAAAAACGTGAGTTGTATTGAAGGCGCCGAGTTGGCTTTAAGAACTTGTATTGAACGCGCAATAAGAAAGTTGTTTAGACAAATGAATTTTTACGGGTTAAAGACCTCTGTAATAGATGTCAAATTTTGGACAATTCCAGACCTTTCATGTTTTTTGTTATAGTAATAATTCACATGAGTTTTTCTTGTTAAAAAATCCAAAGAACTTTAGTCTGTTTTGGGTAAAACATGGGTAAAAACTGGAAAATTTCATATAAAATAAGTAAAATATCGTCCGGAGTTATTTTAAAGTCTTATTTAGTACCTCTTAATACCGCTTAGTACCTCTGCCAATATATACTTAAGCCTAATTGCTCACAAAAAAC
The DNA here is from genome assembly GCA_963693315.1 of Diogma glabrata. Taxonomy (NCBI): domain Eukaryota; kingdom Metazoa; phylum Arthropoda; class Insecta; order Diptera; family Cylindrotomidae; genus Diogma; species Diogma glabrata. The sequence goes on along the minus strand of OY856186.1, from coordinate 451,483,811 downwards.
CCCTCTATACAAAAAAAAGCGTTTTTTGTTTTGTAATTTTAGTATATTTTGGCCAAAAAATAAATATTTAAAACATAAAATAAAATAAAATAAAATAAAATAAAATAAAAAAGTACTTTTTGGATTCGCCATGTTTGAAAAATTAAAATTAAAAAAAAATATTAAAATATAAATTATTTTATTGGTGCAATATTTTTATAAGGTCTTACTTAGTATCTTTTAAACAAAAAAAGATTTATTAAAATCGGTTTTCCCGTTCGAGAACAATTAAACTTTAAACTTCCCTTTCGTCTTAAATTCTTTATAAATATTGAGTCACTCTGCTCAAAACTAGTGTAAAATAATAAACACGTAGTAATTAGTTTCTTTTCTTTAATGATTACCAAGAATTCAAGAAAATCGGAACTGGTCGGGTTCATATCATCATCAAAGCTTGATTCAATTTTTCACACTTTAAATTTGTAAAAATCTGGAGTTCTAGAAGTTCTGTGTTAGATATTGTAAAATGGGAACTCGTTAGTAGTAGTATTTCAAAAACTGCTAGATGCAATATTAAATAAAAAGGCAATAGTCCTTAAATTAAGTCACTCGTTTAGATAAAAAAAACTTGTTCTACTCTTCTCCATTTCCATCTCCTTAAAAACATAGAATTATTAATACTAGGATGGCCGGGCGTGCTTCGCTACGCTTATAAATAAAGTTTTTGCGTAGACATTTTGTTGACGTAGAAGCAATGATTTTAAAAGGTGGTAATGAAAAATGCTAGCATATAATTTTTAATTTTTCTTTTTAAATATATGAATGAAAAATAATCAGAACTCTAATCAGAACTCTGATCAGTTCGGATATATGAAAAATTAGCGATCAAATAAGTTAGAGATCAAATAAGCTTACTTGAAAATTTATTTGATCGCTAATTTTTCATATATCTGAACTGATCAGCTAGAGTTCTGATTATTTTTCATTCATATATTTAAAAAGAAAAATTAAAAATTATATGCTAGAATTTCTCATTACCACTTTTTGAAATCATTGCTTCTACGTCAATAAAATGTCTACGCAAAATAATTTATTTATAAGCGTAGCGAAGCACGCCTGGCCCTCCTTGTATCTATTATCAAGAGATGCACCACGTACATCAACACTCATACCATTATCACGTCGACGATACAAAGGATAACCATTCACAGATTCTTTAGTATTTTCAGAAAAAGCTTTTGGAAAATTCTTACTACATTTACCATCTCTCATACAAACAGAATTGGGATTTAGTGCACGACATGGTCCATGCATCATATGACGTTTCACATATTCATGTAATTTAGGAAAAAGAATGGGATCAGAGATTTCAGTACATACAAATTTATTAATCATTTCATTTCCATCAATTCTATCTTCATCTGACAAACTTAACAAACACATCAGGCAGGAATTAAAGCACCAGTACGATGATAAAATATATTAGGAATTTTAAAATGATGAATACTACGTGCAATTCATTTCTTCATTCACAACATTCATTTCACCATTAACACCATTCATGACGCCATTCATTTATTAAGAAAAAACAACAAAATTTTCACATTCATTCACTTCAATGTACATAAGAAGACTAAAAAATTAGTGAAGGAATTGTAATTTGGTACATAAACTTATAAACTACATAAGCATTTATTATTGTCTTTATAAAATCTCTACTTACCTAACTCCTTACCTTACCTAACTCCTTATCTTACCTAATTCCTTACCTTACCTAACTATTTACCTAACTACTAACCTATCTCCTTACATTACCTAACTTCTTACCTTACCTAACTACTTACCTAATTCCTTACCTAACTCCTTACCTTATCTAACTACTTACCTAACTCTCTACCTTACCTAACTCCTTACCTTACCTAACTCCTTACCTTACCTAGCTCTTTACCTTACCTAACTCCTTACCTTACCTAACTACTTACCTAACTACTTACCTAGCTTCTTACCTTACCTAACTCCTCACCTTACCTAAATCCTTACTTTACTTAACTCCTTACCTTACCTAGCTCATTACCTTACCTAACTACTTACCTAACTACTTACCTACTTTATTTAAAAAATCAATATAGGGTCCTGTTAAAATATAATGTAAAATGCCACTCACAAATAACATTAACTTTAGTTGATACATAAATACTTGTTGTTTACATCAACCTGTAAAAGCCATTTATGTATATAACTTATACATTTACTTTATTGTATATATATCAAATATTCTTGCATATAAATATCTGTTTGTTAAGCTTACAATTAAATATACTTTTATCGTTCAAAAAGATTAGTCTTGTTTTTATTTACAACAGGTCCGCGTTGAACCCCGAAACTTTCTCACAACCCACTACATCGACAATGACAACGAAACGTTTTTTATGTTCTAGCTAAAATGCATTTTACATATTATGCTTAATACATTCTTTTCTGATAATTCAGTTGTTTCAGTCAAATCGAACACGGCTATTATAAAATATTTCTCTATAGCAGGCTACAGACCTACAATCAATTTGTCAATCAATTCGAAAACGAAAATAAACGAAATAAAATTTAGTGTAAAAATCCCTTAAATTTTATTTCGTTTATTTTCGTTTTCAATTGATTGACAAATTGATTGAAGGTCTGTAGCCTGCTTATCTTGTTTTGCACAAAAAAAAACAAATCAATTTTATGAACTGTTTCTTTAATTTCTAATCAATAGAAAATATTTAAAAACAAAGAAAAATAATAATTAAATCAAAGAAAATCAAAGAAAATAATAATAATAAAAAAACAAAGAAAAATAATACGTCTATCGTCTCCGAAAGCAATGCATAAACTAAATTGAAATTTTAAAAGAAAATATAAAATACTAAATAATAATAATAAAAAAACAAAGAAAAGACTTGGGAAGTCCATTTCATATTGTATAGAGGGGTCGTTAAATTCAAAAATACATTTTAATTCGTCTATAGGTTTTTCATTTATGATCCGATTTCTGTGAAAAATCTTTAAAATCTAAGTTACACTAATATCAGTTAGCAGTGAAAATTTGAAAGGAATCCATCTTCGAATAAAAAAGCCTTAGGCTCCTCAAAATTTTTCGTTAGCGTGTTAATATATAAGATTTGAGAGTTTGCTATATTTTGGTTAAATAATTATTAATTTTTCTATCATTCAAAATATTTTTATGGTTTTTGATCAGTAAGGATCGGCACTAAGCGCGAAAAAAAACTGGAAAGCCGCACATATTCAAAATTATATAAAATACTGTACGGTGTAAAATTCTTTTTGTTATATTAACTTTTTATTGTTTTTTTTAATTGTTTTTAAATTTTGTGTTATTATTTTTATTGAATAAAATGTTAGACCAAAAAGTTAAATATTCTTCGGTTTTCCCTAAAATGTACGACATTTTGGGATATTTTCATAAAACGATTTCGTAAATTTTAAAATAAAATATTTTCAATTATTTCTTGAATACACTATATCGTATGTCTACAATTCAAATTTTTTTTTTCAGGTTCAGCTGATATTTATTAAACTATAGATTCCTAAAAGAATAAATAAAATCTAATTTATTTTACCCCTGTTTAACATATCTCACTACATTGCATTGTAAATGTTAAATTAAAAATTTTAATCCTTTTACGCGAAACCAACAAAATCTAATTAACTACTAATTTAATCTTTTAAAACGCATTTATATTCAATTCCTAATCCAGTCAACAACCTTAAACATTTTCTAATTAATTTCAACAAAAAACAACAACAAAATGTCAACATTCTATAAAAATCGAATAAATTTTATTACATCACCCGTTCAACACATATGTTATTTGTGTTCTGTCTTTTGTCCAATCCAAAAGTAAATCACTTTAAATCTTATATTATGCCTCATTGTATCTGTATCTATCTGTAAGAAATATATTATTTTTTCTAATATTATAAATTAGTTTTATTTTTTGTTTGACCATAAAGTAAAGCTTAACTAGACATAAAGAAATCAATTGTGAGATATAAATGACATTTACCTATTCGTGTTTGTTATTTTTGCATCGACAATAGCGGTAGCGGTAACAGCACATACCAGTAATGAGTGTGATACATATTCTATTTATTTTGTAATAAAAATTGAATTGATTATACTTAATTTTAAATTTGGTACATTAGATCGACATCTTAAAAACATGGATTTAAATTTTTGTTCCAAGATCCTTTTACTCCGCAAATTGTCATGCGAAATTCTCGATTAAGGTTCACTGTGATTTTTTTCTCAACATATTTCGTAACAAGTCATGATTTATTTAGATTAAAATATTTATACGATCAAGGGTTGATAAGTTAGTAAGTATATCGAATCATGAAATCAAAGTTTCTTAAAAATGTTTGCTCTACCCATTTTTGTTGTGTGACTTAAGATACTTTCCAGTCAACCTCCTTTTTCCTTACCCGTAAACCTCAAACATCTTAATGTCACAATCATAATATTTATTCAACAATTCGAAAAAAAATTTGGTTGTCATTAAAATGGAGATCAACACGCGTTTAAAATCAATTTTCTTTGAACGGTTGTCAATTTGATGAATGCTTTGTGCAAAATACTTATGTGGGTTGTGAACAGATTTTGATTAATCTTAAGCTCTGGATAGTTGGCATTTGAAATGATTAATTATAAATAAGAGTTTATGACTCATCACATTGAGAAGTTGTGTCTGACAATTTCTGGAATATTAAAGTGAAATCGATTGATTTTAATTTCGATTTTATATTTTATAAAATTGCATAATTTTAAAAATTAATATTGCACATGTGTGCACCAGTTCGGAATAATAAAATTTTCTTTGAACTAATTATTAAGAAAATATGTATTACGCAAGGATATGTCATATCTGAGAGCAGTTAATCAAGATATAAATGTGTAATCGATTTCATAGATATACATGAAAAACAATTTGTTCGACATGATTGTGAAATGTTATTTTATATGTGTAACAATTGAGTTGACATCGAACAAAGCATTTAAATTGTTTTTCACGATCTACAAATATGTTGATGACAAGCACATATATAAATTAGACAAGTTAATTTAACATTTAAGAAGTAATTCGGCAGTTTATTTTGGTTTTGGTTAATGAAAGTAAAAGTGTCAGGTATGTTTTCTAAAAAAATGTATTCAATGAGAAGGGTAATTACGGTAATGGCAAAGCTAAAAGTTATAGTCTTGAAGGAGTGTTGAATAAATTACTTTTTAATAGCATGAATCTAATAATTCTTACTTTTAATCTAACAATAAATAGTTTCTTAATTCTATTGATTAATAACTTCGATTTAATAACTTAATTTTTTTTCTTGTTGTTGTATGATTATTTGTATATTCATACAACAAACACTTCAAGGTACTTACATATAGTTTTGATCAAAAAAATTCCAATATATTTCTATAATTGACCCAGAAAACAAACTTTTTTTTATAGTGGAAAATGTTAAATATGTACCAGGTAAAGTTTAATAAATGATTCATTAAATTGTAATTGAAAACATAATTTAGGTTAGTTAAGATTATTATATGTTTGAATTAGAAAGAAATGAAATTTTTCGTGTTTTAATGAAAATAAAAGGCGTGACTTTTTGTTTGAATATTTAATGAAAATAACGTAAACTTAATAATTTCACAAGAGGATGCTTAGTTTAACACTAGAAATAGAATTCATAGCCTCAACAAACATAGTTGAAATAATAGTTAGTTTTCCTTTATACATTCAAGCTTTTGTCTACCAGTAAGTTGCTCGTAATGACATGACCAATATTTATTTCATGATAAGAGAAAGAGATGAAAATACAATAAAAGAGTAAAACGCAACTTTTTTAGAATATTTGGCTCGAACTAAGCAAAAATTAGTTTGCCAATAATCAAATTAGTGGCATATTCCATGTGACGTTGTAACGAAGAAGACTGGTGCTCGACGACGCAGTTAGATAATTCCCGGTATTATGGATTCACTATTTTCCCATAAACATCAAGTTTGCATTGGCTGAGACTAGGGTTTCTCAAACGGGATCCCGGGATCCCGTTTTCCCGGGATCCCGGGGGTAAATTTTCATCCCGTTTTCCCGGGATTTCACCCCGGGATCCCGGGTATCCCGCTAATTTTTATTAACATATTTTTTTACTTTTTTCAAAGATATTAAAAATTTTCTCACTGGAAAATCGAGTAGTTTTTAATTCTTTTCCCCTCTGTAGTAATTAATTTCGTTCAAAATTAGGAAAATGTTTTTTGACACATATGGTGTCATGGTTTTTTGGTGTGGTTTTTTTTTTGACACATAGGAACACAACAAATTAAAACCAATAAAACTTAAAATAGGTAGATTTTTCTGAGAAATCTACCTAAAACTTGCGCTTCATTTCTCTTAATTTATGTTTAATGGTTCTCTTATGAAGGCGATTAATAGAGGAACGAGCCATGTTTACAATGTGATTTGCAATGTCGTCCGGATTTATTTCATTGTTAGCACGAGTAACTGAGTTTGAGCCATCCGGCTTCCGAAGAAGATTCCAAGCTGCCCTAATAGAATGGGAAAAATCAATGTTTTCAACAGCGTTAATCCACTTTTGTTTCCTCGCGGTGTCCAGTGAGTATATTAAGTCATCAACCACGTCTGCCTCACTACTACTAAGGTGCTCCTCAAATAATATATATATATCGCTCTCTCTACTCCAACCAGGAATGTATTCTTCACCGGAAGTCTCTTGGGATGCATTTCTTTGCAGTTAAAATGATGGTTCCTACGAACCTATCGTAATTTTTAGGAATGGGTTGGATCTAGTGAATCATTGCATCCAACTCCGACCCATATTTAGCCCAGCCAGTTTTGTGAAAATTGCATCTAGGTTGAGGATTAGAGTTTACGTGTGGGATTTGAATACCTACCTCAAAAATTACTGAACGATGTTGAGAGCGTGGCAAACCTTGTAGGACAGCCCTTGATATTGCAATAGGGTTACGTTGTTCGTTTTTTGTGGAAAAACAGAGGTCGGTATTGTAATAACTTGGCCATCTAGCAGATCTAAAGGTTTTCATGTCTTTCGTATCATATACCAGAAACATGTTGTCGATTGGTCCCGTCAGTTAGTTGTATGCCATTGGGATTGTTATTTGAGTAGGATCACTGATTGTGATGGCTATTAAAGTCACCAACCTATATTGCTAGGTGGTGAAATAATGGTAGAGTATCAGCTGGCCACGCTGTATTTAGTGGCTTATTTACGTTAACAATCTTCGTGATCGATATATCAACAACAATAAGATGTATATCGTTGTCCGTCTGGTGTCAGTAAATAGGTGCAATTCATGATTTCTGACTTAATATACGTGCCAGATCCATATGTTTGATGGTAAATAGCACTAATTAGTTTACAATTACAACAATTTTTCCTCTAGAGGTAAGTTGATCTTCATCTGTTGCATGCGTTTTCTGCCAGAATTACAACGTTGATATCGAAATAATAACTTTAATAACGTTCAGTTTTTGACTTGCTAATGCTTTCAATGTTCAATTGCAAAATACGGACTGAGGGTCCAATATTTTTTGTCTTATGGGGCTGAGAAGTACCGTTGTTATTGTGATTATGGTTTGTTTGTTTCACAGAACATGTATCATATGACGTTAAAAACATCACGAAAAATTGGTAATTTTTGAAGCAACTAAGCAGAGTACAAATAATTTAGATTATGCAATGCACTAATGACTATCACACCGACATCTATTGAATCGGAAAGAGCTTTTCCTGCGGTAGGACATTTCGTCACGAAAATTCGGACAAAATTGAGAGATGGCGCCGTTGACAACCTAATTTTTTGAAAATTTTTTTAAAAATTAGTATTATGAATTTATTTTTGATTTGTTTTTATGTATTCTTTTATATTTAATTTTTGAAATTTTTCTAATGAAAAATAATAGAAATTTAAAAATCAATAGCGCATTTTTTGTGCTGTTTTAATTTTACACATTTTTCTACCACCTAATTTGAAAAATCTAGCTTTTAGCGTTTCCCGGGATTTCCCGGGATCCCGGGAATTTGACATTTTTTGTCCCGGCTTCCCGGGATTTGAATTTCTACGGGAAATGAGAAACCCTAGCTGAGACTTTCTTAAATATTTTTTTTTTGTACTCGATCCATGGTAATCATTAACTATAGTTTCCACCACAAAATCTACCATCCTCAAGTAGTTGTGTAATATTTCGCAATGTGAACTCCTATATATAGTTTAGATTCGTCAACCACTACAAAAATTTATTAAAATAGCTGGGTAATCTTTGTCAAATTGTATTCATGGTTCCGCTAATCAATATAGATTTTCTACAATCAATCGTCTATTAATTAATAATATCCCCCCTCCCCCCCCCCACGGTAGCTTCCTGTGTTTTATTTATAATCCTTAATCGCTGAAAAACCATTAAAAAATCGGTTGTTTTTTCTCATTAATCCATACTCATGTCATTTACATATATAATTCGTTCAAATGTTTTGTAAATAAATATTTTCCAATTTCTATTACAAACTAGCCGACCTACTTCTTAATGGGTAAAATAATTGACGATTAACGAAAGTACGAAAAACTACCTTATCGATTCGATATTAATTGTATATAAATAAGAGTTGACAGGCGGCCTCGTTCTCTTACATTATTATTTTTCTATTGTGACTTTTAGTCTATTATTGTCATTTCACTCTATTTGGTGGTTAATTAAATTTTGACATCTGCAGATGTGTGATATTTTTTGATGGCTGGTTTTTTTTGGACGACTAGAGGCTGGTAATGTGTAATCTGGGGGGCTTTTGTTCTGAGAGAATGCAAATCGCCGTGGAGACAAACGAGCTGATTGATATTAGATTGGTGAGTTAGATGACAATTTCTTTTGCTAACATAACTTGTGATCCTAAAACATTTATGGTGATCAGAACAAAGTAAAGTGTAATAGACAATCCATGTCAAGTGTGATTTTTTTTGTAATAGTACAGTATTTTTTTTGTGTGTAACGAATTCTGAATTCTTGTCCTAGTTAAAATTTTTAGTAAATTGAGTGCGCGTTAGATTAACTTTGGGCGTGTCGATAATAAAATGGCCTATGTGTCATGTTTGTATAACCAACAAATAGATATCCAAACCGTATGTCGGACGAAAAGATAAATTCGGGGCTAGAACAATGATAACTGCACTCGGTGAGTTTTTTTCATTTGTAAAAATCGTGAACGCCAGTCTCTGGCATCATTAAATAAAATAGAGAAAACAGAACAAAACAAAAGAAATCAACCAAAAATAATTTATTTGTTATTGTCGGCTAATATACTTAAGGATAGCCTATAGAAAAAAATTTATAAATGTAATTTGTGTATGTCCCGTCGAACTATCAAGAGAAAAACAAAAAGGTAAATTGATTACGTGGTAACCTTGGACTTTTCCGTTTTAGTTCTCGTATATTGACTCATTCAGCCATTTTTTGTTTTTCTTCTTGGCGATATGAACCTAAATTATAATGAGAAATGATACATAACCTACAATAAAATAAAATTTAAAAATTAAATAAAAATATAAAAGAAAACAAATCTTTTGCGCATGTTAAAATAAGAGTTAATTAGTGTCCAGTTAATTTAAACTAGAATAAGAAAGTCATAGAACTAATGTTCGTGTGTGAAAATAAAATTTACCGAAACAATGAACTTAGGTGTCTTGCATTTTGTTTATTAACACGTTGGTTGCAATGACGTTGGAATAGAGTGTATAGCAATTTATCCGCGGTCGATCGGTGGTTACTAAGATCTTGATTCCGTTTTTTATTTACGATCCGGGGATTGTGTGACGTGGAAGACTGCTCACTATTATTGGTTCAATCACCACCTGGCGGTTATATTACTAGAATCTGGCAATACCGACATTTTATTATCTCGAAGCAACATTCGGCTGGAGATATCATCGTTTATTGAGCGTGCTTGCAGTAGCAGCCTTATCATTGTTATCGTTGAACTTAACTACACCAGCACCCTATTATTTGTAGCAACCTCTGACTGGATTTATCATTGTTTATTTAAATTTTATTGCAATATCATCCTAGTCATTATTGTTATGGAAGTTGGCTGAAAATATATCATCGTTTATTGAATGTGATTGCAATAGCAGCCTGTCGATTAATATTATTGAACTTAGCTACCCCAGCTCTCTAACATCTGAAGCAACATCTGACTGGACGTATCATCGTTCAGTTAATATTATTACATCAACATCTGTACATTGTTATTGAATTTAGCTGAATATATCATCGTTATTCTAATATTGTCGTGTCAACCACCGTATAAATATTGTTCTGGAATTTGGCTGTGTATTCAAAATTTTATTCTACGTATGCCTGATTGCGACATTTATTACATCTACTGGAGTTAACAACCCGTATATTTAGTCAAGGATTAATCGGGGAGAGATGAACGGCTGATTCGACCAGGGGGAACTGGGATCCGCTATTGCCATGGGGTGAGTTATATCTGAATTTTATTTTTATTGTGCAGGAATAAGTATGGTTGTGTATGTGTGGGTATGAGTGGGTGTATATGACTATATGAATGTGGATACATTTGAGTATGAGTCCGAGGCGGGTGTGTTAGATTGAATGGGTTGCTTACACGCATCAGCGGTGTTTGTGGTTATCTTAGGTCACAAAGACTACCTTCGTTTTGATTTATTTCAGAAGTCAAACCTGTTCTTTTTCTGAGTATTTCCATCACATCACACCAAGACCTATCGTTATATGTAGATTCTGATACTATAATGGAATTTAATTTAAAAAAAAAGGGCGGTTGGCAATAAGCGATGTTGAGATTCGACCTTGCGTGAACGATGGATTGATATTAATAGTAGTTGGTAATGGATGACAAACGCATCAATTAAAAAATTTTTTATTAAATTTAAAACCAACCAAAGTAGTATTAAATGAAATAAATTTAAATAAGACACCATCATCATCATCTTCTGCAACAACTATTGATTCGATAGCAAATAATCGTAGCGGTAATGGCTGTGGTAGTGGTTGCGATAATACAACTAATTTACATTATTTGAGAAAATCATCCGACAATAATTCTCATATAAAAGCAATGCAGTTTTCAGATTTGTTTTCTTATAAAGACCCATTCGTTCTAGCTGCTACCGATAAATTTTGAAATAATTTTCAATTCAGCTCGATCATTGATAAGTTTCTGGAATAATCAATTTAAGGATATACAAGACCTATTTATTGTAAATAATAACATATTAATTGTGTTAACGAGGGATTATAAATTATATTCAATGAACCTGATTCAGTTGAACGAATTATCATACATTTATTTTTTATAATAATAATAATTATAATGAATCATATAATTTAATAAAAGGATAACGTAGAATGTTTTTTTTTTTTAAATTAAAGTACAACCCTATGATAAAAATAAATTTAAAAGTAGTTTTAACAAAATTAAATTGTAGCGTAGATAATGGTATAAACTGATTGTTAACTGAAATTGATTTAAATAATAAAATTGAAGATAACAGAGTAGTAAACAAAGAAAATGAAGTGAACGATGGTGGAATACATGTGGTGTCTAAGTTACATCGTCAAAATTGAAGATAATCAAAATGATATCGTAGTTAACCCAAACAGTGTATCACTGAAATATAATAATAAAATATTATTTTCACTAAATAACGATGACGTAAATAATCATAAAATAACAATTAATGAAAATGAAGAAAAATTTTATGGAATTTATATATGATTTTTAAGTAATATAATTTTTTTTGAACGTTATTGGATTATTTCAAGTGTGTATGAATGTGGGCATGGATGTGAATATGGGTGATTGTGTGTGAGGGTGTGAGAGCTTAAGAGGTGTGAGAGTGTGAGAGTATGTGAGTAAATGTGGGGTTAGACGGGGTGATAGTGGTTCTTTCGCCTAGGGGGTCGCCAGAGTCTCATTCTTTCACTTGCTTTTTTCGCATTTCCGTATGTATCATGTATATCGCATACAATTACGTTATTTGTGTTGAATTGGCAGGATTTATTACTCGATCCCAGGGTTGCTGCTAGTCTGAGGGCTATATAAATCTCATCCAGGTGCGCGACCAGCTAAGCCGCTTCGTTGGTTCGCCAATGAAACAGCGCTCAATACAATGTATTGTCTTCTTCAATGATTAAAACCTAAATATAGAGTTCTTTTCTCGTTTTTCTAGCAAGAAGGTATTTATATAAGGTATCTAGATTAGATATAAAAATCTTACAAATCGTTTCTAAATTGAAATTGTTTCTAAATTTCATGAATTCTTCGATGATCTTGATTAAAAAATTTTTTTCTCTATCGGAAAATTAAGTAAACTAAATTCCTTTGCAACTGCAACATAAACCACTTCCAATCGGACTAATTGTTAATTACCAAAAATGGCAAAAAATATAATAAATAAAAATCCTTTTATTTGAACATCAAAAACTGAAATTTTTTATAATGTCTATTTAATTATTTTGTGTATTGCAATAATGTAACACCATGGGTGATCCTTCTTTTATAAAATATTTAACCGCCGATCACAGCAGGGAGAAATTCATATTATTATTTTTGTTATGCAAAATTTTCCATATTTAGTTTAACTATCCCTTTCTTACCCTTTTTATCATACATCTGATAACAAAGAACCATAATATTGTTCTTCGCAAATTGAATTCGATAGTCTTACAACAGCAAACAAACAAACAACAAAATCATCTTTATGCGATTGATTTTCTGTTATTTTTCGATTTAACTAAATTATTGATATTAAAAGTCTGAGTATTCGTTACGTTGTATGATATCACGATGTGATGTAAATTATCGATGGCATAAATTATGAAAAGAATTGAAATAATTCTAAAAAACACGAAAAATAAGATGAGTTAGCATAAACTAGCCAGACTCGGTATCAATTTCAGTTCAAGTTGATATGAAATATTTTAATGAGATATGAAACTCTGCATGTGCCTTAATTCACATTAAATGAGGCAATTTGGTTTATTTTTATTGTAAAGCTACTGTCGTTAGTTATAGTTTGTTTTTCATTTTGTTTAAATTAAATGGTTTCGATGTATATGATATAATGGTGTGATTAAATTTAATTTAATGCTTCAGATGATAATTACTCACCGACCTACTGTTTAATTGTAAAGCTCTTACTAAATAGCCGGCAATTTTATCTACAGAATATGTGTTGTTACATTACTTGTTTTACACATACGTTTATTAGCATTTAAAAAAGACACAAATTCGCAAGAAATACCACGCAAGAACATTTAATTAAAATTAAATTCATTGAGGTGAATGTCACATTTATTAGTTTTAATTAGCAATAAATCAAAATTATACAAACTGACATAAAATACTATGGGAAAAATTAAATATTTTGTAATATGAAACGTTTTGTGAATTGGCAAGTTATTTTAATTAAAACTTATAAATTATAATTAATATTTGTTTTGGTGTAACTATTTATTTAATTCACATTTTTCATTTATATCGATATTGATGACGTCTCTGGTTCAGCAGTGGACTGTATTGATGTTTGAATACGAAGAAAATAATGAACTGGAAACGCACCAATTATCCCCCTTTTTTCAATCTTATTTTATTCGAATTAGATTCAAAATCAGGTGTACACAATTAATTACTGGCACGAAGCTCAAATTTATTATACATTTTCCTTACAAAGAAAAAATGATGAATGATGATTCAGCATGCGATATTCAATATGGCAACATCTGCGTATGATGAATAAATGTATAGTATCTTGCAAAACAAACTTACTTGAAAACTGGCAAATCTGCATGTAGTATCTAACATTTTGCCTCACAAACTATGATTTGAAGAACGATGATTAATTAAATATACAGTAGTGTGTGAGGCTGAGCTTAGAATAATAAAATGCAATCATGTGCCAACCATAAGATATGGTTTCAAGGCAAAATTATGCGTCCTTTATTTTAAATCTGTAGCGATAAAACCTCCAAAAAGATCCATGTCCTCATGGCCATGACCATGACCATATTTTGTTTTATTTAGCCTTATTATTCATGATAAGATAACATCCATCGGAGTGATCTTATATCACAAATAATTCATTGAATTAATTGTAGATAATGTGTCGATAGACACAAGTGAAGATGGTGATCTTCTTCTCGCCGATACAAGTTTGTTATCAAATTCTAACTTGTTAAGAGTATAACAATAATAGTGATCAACTAGAGAAATAAATTGATTAAACCTGAATCTAATAAACATATGTTTATGAAAGTTTTTTGTTCTCTTATACTTCGCTAGAACAGTAGACCAATTTTGGTTTATAAGCGTTCACTATTTTTGGTAGTGTATCTAGTCGGCTAGCCCTGATAAAAATGATATACTTTTTTAAAGTTTAATAAAAAGTTCTAATCGGTTCGAAACTAGATCGATCGACAATTGTATGTATAGCAAAAAAATTTCATAAATTGCACATCATATTTTGTTAGTTTCGGTCTTATTATTCATGATGGGATAGCTTCCATCGGAGTGATGTTATATCACAAATAATTCATTGAATTAAGTGATTTTATTAATCGACTTTATTTAGGAAAACACCTTCTATCTGTCTCTGTCACTGTGGCTTAAATATTTATTAAACAGCAAACAGTTTTTACTCATACTGTGCAATTCTATCGTGTGTATAAATAAAATAAATTAAACAAACAGAGCATGGTTTTCATTCAATAATACATAATTTGCTTTAAAATTTAATCAGTTATTGTTATTTCAAACATATAACGGCCAAAACTCATAATATGAAGTACTCTATCAATAATTCAGCATCAACACTTCTACGCATGATCAATTTACTTTATTTTACCTTTTGTTTAAAACCAGAAAAACTAAATTCATTTCAAAATGACAAAAGAAAAAAATAATAAAAAATATATTTAATGTATTTGATGTATGCGAAACAAGAACAAGTTAAATGTTTTTTAAATAAAACAGTGAAACGTTGTATATATTCAGATATTATTTTATGAAATGATTTTAGGTTGTTTGATAGTACGGAATGTATGATTTATAGTGTAAACATTGTGAGGTCTGTGTGTTTAGAGTTTAAAAGAAAATGCCTATTTAATAGATGTTTGTTGGTGGTAGTGATGTAAAAGTGTTTAATACTATTGTATAATACGCGGTATTATACGTAAAATACCGTATTGTCCAAAACGTAGTAAAATACCAGGTATTTAATTATAAAAATTTTTTCTATTGTGGTGGCGCGCGAATCAGTAATCTGCCATTTTATTGAGATATCGCGTGGATTGCTTGAAGAATTTATAACTGCGAAAATATATACTACTGGTTCTCGAATATATGAACGATACAGAAGAAATCAATGAGTTATTGCCCCTTGTTACTAACAGTTAGAAACGCATTCTTAGTGATTCGCAAATTTCTATGGCAACAAAATTTTTATAATATCAACAGAACATAAATTTGAAACATCGAATGCTGCATCATTACTATTCACCGTTATAGGGAATTTTTGTTTATGCAGCAAATTAAAATTATGAGCCATGAACTCATTCCGTTCCACTCATGTCTTCAATTTAAATAAAAACATAAATACAATAGCTCGACGCGAATGAAAGTGATTAATATTGAAACCAAGCAGAATCAGATGAATAAATAGATCTTATTAGCATTTGTTTAAGAAATATAAATAAAGATAACGATAAGAAATCCAAATGTCGGGGCAGATATTTAGAAGAAAATGAATTAGTTGTGATTGAAAATGGTGATGGAAGTAATTATTTGCTGTTATACCACTAACACTGTTGCACTTTTGTACAGAATATACGGTATTTTATTTTGTATTATACAATGTATAATACGCTGTATTATACAAAAAAAATAAAATGCCGTATTTTAACATCTCTAGTTGGTGGTTACAGTTCTGCATCGTAGGTTTAAAGATTGTTGTGGCATCCATATTGATGTTTTGTCAGGCTCCCATTTCCTACTATAACTTGTTCTAATTTTTTGCATATTGTTTGTTCCAGAATTTTGATAACTTTATCTAACATGCAAATTGGGTGACATAAATATAGTATATTTGGCTGTCGGTTCCCTTTTGGCAATATCACCCACTGTTTCTGTTTCTATTTTCCATGAAAAATTTCTACTTTTAAACAAGACTTGTAAACATTGTTAAAGATTTCCATCTGCGGTTGAATTGCAGTTTTAAGAGCATAAATCATTGCATTAAGAGCACTATCTGAAACGAACGCTATCTTGTTTCGTACTCCACGCATGACATCAATTACTTCCTGCTGCGTAACTGGTGGTATCTCTTTTGCTATGAAAATCTCAGAAAATTAACTTTTACCTGCATATGGTTGCTGTGAGAATAATACGGTCACTTTTCTCTTCAACAAACCCTCTTTGTCTACGTAGTTTTGAAATTTTCTCGTTCCACTAGTAAGCTGGTGGATCATTATTATTCAGCACTCTCCTAGAAATAGTAGCTTCGCAGCCTTTAATCACGCTATTTAATAACATTGATGCCTTATCAGATGCTCATCATAAATAAGTGGTATCGCAAAATTTTTATATCATTGCTTCTGATAGTTACGACTGATGGCGCTGGTTGCTAACTTTTATTGCAACTTGTTCCTGGTTCAAAAGCGGTTAGGTCTTACAAATTTACTATTTTCTTGTTCATCCTTTCATTTTCCAAACACGCAGATTTACAGTCTGCACTTAATAAAAACACTAATCACCTAATGTTGTGATGGACATTTGACCTTTTAAGAACATCAAAAGTTCTGTTATTTGATCACCTAAACGAACCTGAGGTTTCGTTCCACTAGTTTGTTTCAAAGGTTCAACATCAGATCACTCAATTATTTCACTGGCAGTAATAACGAGTCATGTAGGTAAGTGCTGTTTCCAAATTGTTTTGCTTGCACATTCGGAAATCTTCAAATTCTTGAGAATTTCATGGATTATAGTGAAAACACGCTATGTGTTCATTGAAATTTGATCCAGTTTCTATTTTTGGATAGAACCGAATACCGAATTGTATTCCTTATCGAATTTCGCCCTTGCATATTTCACACCACTATATCACAGCAGCCACTTGATATCGACGGCTGAGAGTCCGCTTGCTCACTTCCTGAAGCTGCTTTTTTGAAAATCGTCTCCCTACACCATAGGCATCATTCTTCGTTCCCCTTCATGTCAATCTAATATTAAGGTATTATTCCACGTATACGAGGTTTCATTAAAGTCTTTCTAGTGGAAAATACTAGAAGGCTAGCAACTCCAATATCCCAAATGCAAAAAAATAGAGTGTAAATTTTCCTCTCAAACGTCGAAAGATAGTGATATTAATTTAAAAAAAAGTCAAAATTGATTGACTGCAAAACCCATGATAACATCTAACTTTGAGCTTCTAAATGAAGCAATATTTAGAAACGACTGAAGAGCAAAACACGCTGTATAAGATTATATCCAAGAGAAGAAATGATTGTAAAAACGGAAACCGGCTTTCGTACTCAACGGTAGTCCGCTCTCTCCTGACTTGTCCAAATGTTGGACTTTCTACGAGAAATACAAGCAAAAATTAAAGACTACTGAAATGAAAATGCTGATGATGAGTCTCGGTGTAACTAGCAAAGACAGACTACGAAATGAGCATATAAGGAACAAACTGAATAAGAAGACATTTTACAGAAGATTGAAATGGAACGCGTTAAATGGTTCGAGAGCATAACTGAAAAAGAAGAGACAAATGTTATTAAGAAAGCTTTAGTTACGCCTGTTACACAGCATCAAACTCGTGTCAGACCTCCGAATAGCTGTCTTCAACAAATGCAAAAAAACACCAAATACTTTATGGTATCACTGAAAAAGAACGACAAACAGTAACCAATAACAGAAGAATCCTGCGATCAAATAATGCTAACCCTTCTGATTAAGCTAAAGCGACATAATAAAGAAGGAATTTTGAAATTCATTTATTATTTTGAAATAATAAAGCAAAGATGCCTTTAGCTTTTATACTTTAAAAATAGCTAATCAGTTTGATCAAATATAAAATTAATGATTTGATCTATTGAATGTCAATTAAGGATTCGATTTGAACAAATGAATAAAAGATCAGAAAAATGTTCTTCTTCATTTGGAAGTATCTTGAATTTTGCAATTGGAAATAATTTTTCATTTTCTCTAAAATTCCTTTAGAAAATTTTTTTGTGTTTCGTGCCAGGATTCGAACTCACATTCGTCAGAAACACATGTTCAAATCCCGTGTATCTTACACAAAATTGTCTATATTTCTTAACCAAAAATATAGCAATAAATTGACCTTGCGTCAGATATTAGTTTCGCATGGAATGACAACAATCAATCATGACTCTACATTCGTGGCTTAGGAATTAGGATGTTGATTAGAATGTTGACATAAGATATTGACAAAATATTCTCTCATCCTATGAACTCATACATAGTAATGTCTAGAAATTTAATACAAAAAATACCAAAGAAGTTTTTGTTCGTGTTCTTTAATGATATTAAAAATGAATAGGACTAGTTTTATTAATAAAAGTAGAATAATTAATTGATAATAGAGTATAATATAGCTAGAAAAGCTGTAAGTGATTCGCTTTTGAAGAACAGAAGATATTGATGCTCTGTGTGAACGATAAGTACTTTCAGCATCCTAACTATATCACTATTGCTGCTTGACAAAAGTTTGAGACCTATTAAAATAAGATCAACATTAACCATTGATTTTCAAAGCTATAGCTTCCTGTAACACAAAGTTTAATACTACCAAAAGTTGTATAGATAAAACCCATTTCTCCTAAATATATTTATACAAATTTAAAAACTCACTCAAAATCTACCAACCAAAGAAAGTAAGGGAAAGTAACAGCTTTTATTTAATTTTACGAAAACTTAATAAAAGCAATGAATCGCCCGAATGTTTTCTTTATTTATTAAAAGAAAAGCTTTAACCTAAGAAAATTATAAAAAAAATTAAAATAAATTAAATATATAAATTTTATTAAATAGTTTAAAATTTCATATAATTTATTTAAATCATTTTTAACATTGAAAAAAAAAATAAATTTATCATATGACGTGAATTATAACAACAACAATGATAACAAAATATTAAACAAATATCATCTGTAGAGTTAAAAAAAATCATTAATTTTTATTCATTAACCTTTCAACAGTAATCTTCGTTACCCGGCATGTAATATATGTTTTTTGGATATCTTTCAACAGTAAACTAATTAGTTTAATGCCAAGTTTTCTTTTTCTTATAAATCTTTAATTTTTTTTACTTAGATATAAGTAATAATACTTACGTGAATTTTTATGAAAACCAATCCGAATAAATTGAATAAATACTGTGCGTTTTTTAAAAATATTTTTGGTGTAAATTAAATTGGGATGTTTGTTTATATAAATGAGCATGAAACGATTAACGGTTGGATAAATGATTGATGGCGTTTAAAATATGAAAAATGGAGCGTTTTTGTGCATAGCGGGTGTAAAAATAACTCATCCAATTTGTTTTAATAAATACAGAAGTTTAATAAATAATAACCATCAAGATGGTATAAAAACAGAAGCCTAGGTACAGGTGCTTGGAAGGAGGATTGGTCATTGTTCAATTTTATCGTGGCAAGATTCCTGTATCTGGCCTTTCTGGATTATATACTTTTAAGTTTTGTCAATCAAATAATAATTTTTTCCCCATGGAGAAATCAGTGTTTGTTGATTTGTAAATTTTTAATTTAACCATTAATCAGGTGTGTTCATCACAACCGTTAAAGGTGTAGATTGACCTGGGATGTCGTACATTCTTTTCAATTTTTTCATAGTTAATGTTGTTTCTACTAGAAGTTGCTTTCTAGCAAATGATCACTCCATACAATCGACTTCAGAGTAGGTCTGATTCCGGAAACGTCAAATAAAATAAAGCTAACAGCAAAATTATTGTGTGATGAATGATCCATGTAAATTGTAAGTATCGAACTTTTGGTGGTCCCCCAATCCCAAACTTTGATCATAATATTCCCATTAGAATTTTTTTCTCATATTGAAGCCAACAGTTGGTATCATATCTTCACTAAATTGTCCAGATACAAATGTTGTTTTTTCAGTATATTTTTGGCTCTATATATAATATCAGAACAATACATTCGATTGAACATTATCACCAAATTAACAATAAATTTATTTCGGTGTGATATTAATAATTTTTCGTCATCCTCAGAAATAAACATATATGCCTTCTATTTATTAAGAAGATCGATATTTCATTATATCTCCCTGCTCATCCACGGTACATATACCTGAATTTACCTCAATTATAAAATTGTAAAATAAAACACCTTTTGCACAATTAGAATATTCATTGTTGTAATAATTTACATTTATTTCATCTTTTAATTTTACATAGGTCAGGTGGCACGATAACCATTTCGGTTGATTAAAAATTTACATAATGATTCGATCCCCACAATTGATCGAGTATAAATAGTAAGATTCTCCAGTTTTTGTTTCTTTTGCTATTATAATTGTATATAAATTAATAATTTCCACATATCTCTAAATAAAATGCCAGTAAACCACTTCCATATATCATCTCACCAAACCAGTTTTCTACAACTACATAAATTTGAACACATCTTGAATACATCTTATACTATGACTATGGCGTTATACTATGACTAAGCTTTACAAACAAAAATGTTTAAAATTTATGTACACAAAACAAAAACATATTTAATTGATTGACATTGTTACGCATCAAAATAATTAACTGAGAAAAAATGTTAAAATATTATTAATTAACTTGTGGCGCATATAAATGCTTTTATGTTTGTTTTAATTTAAAGGCCGGAACAGAAACAAATTAGCAAATTATAAGCGCATTTCTTTAAACATGAATATTCTTATTTTTAGGGCCGATTGCATGAACAACGATGGATAGAAAAAATCCGAGAATAAAGTTATATTTTCATCCGATAATTTCAGTTTTCGTCGATTGTATGAACACGGATGCAATGTTTTGTATTTTTGTTTTTATCGCACTTTTATAGCAGTTTTTTATAAGGGGAAATATGTTTCCTTTTACTTTTCTATTAAATAAATTTATTTGAAATTTAAAAAAAATTATTTGATAACTTTAATTAATGATATTAAAATTATATTAATGATATTAAAACATATCAAAATTATATTAAAAGTACACATGAGTATATTATACACAATCTTCGAAGCCATAGGAAAGAAGAGAATACAGAGGAGAAAGAAGAGATGTCACCTAACTTAGCCCCGCCATTTTTAAGAAAATTAAAAACAAAGATTGTGCTGTATTGTGCTACAGT
Organism: Diogma glabrata; assembly: GCA_963693315.1. Lineage (NCBI taxonomy): Eukaryota > Metazoa > Arthropoda > Insecta > Diptera > Cylindrotomidae > Diogma > Diogma glabrata. The sequence goes on along the minus strand of OY856186.1, from coordinate 451,462,325 downwards.
TGTGCTGGATGTGCTACTCAGAAAGAATGCCATATCACCAAAGTAAAAAAGTTGGCACGCTGAAACAATTTTTCGAGCAGAAGTTAGCCCCGCCATTTTGAAATATCTGAAAAACAAAGGTTGTCCTGTATTGTCCTCGAGTTGTGCTGGTTGTGCTATTTAGAAAAAAATTTCATATTCCTAGCGGAAAAATTTTATAACACTAAAATCATTTTTTCGAGTAAAAGTTAGCCCCGCCATTTTGGAAAAAAAAAACAAAGGGTCAGCTGTACGGTGTCAGAGTTGTGCTAGTTGTGCTATTCAAGAACAAATTTGTACCACCAGCAGAATAATTTAAACACGCCGAAACGATTTTTCGAGTTGAAGTTAGCCCTGCCATTTTGAAAAAAATGAAAACCAAAGGTTGTGCTGTATTGTGCTCGAGTTGTGCTGGAGGTGCTACTTAGACAAAACTTTCGTAGCCCTAACAGAATTTTTTACAAAGTTAGCATCATTTTTTTCGAACAGAAGCTAGCCCCACCATTTTGGAAGAAATCAAAAACAAAAGAAGCGCTGTATTGTGTTATAGTTGTGCTGGTTGTACTACTGAAAAAACATCGTATCACCAACAGAATAATTTAAACCACGCTAAAACCATTTTTCGAATGAAAGTTAGCCCCGCCATTTTGTAAAAATCAAAGAAGAAATGTTGTTCTGTATTGTGCTACAGTTGTGCTGGATGTGCTACTCAAAAAGAATCCCATATCAACAATGAAAAAAAGTTGGCACGCTAAAATGATTTTTCGAGCAGAAGGATATTTTCGAGCAGAAAGCATTGGAGCAGAAGATTAAGCAGAAGTTAGCCCCGCTATTTTGAAAAAAAAAATGAAAAACAAAGGTTGTTATGTATTGTACTCTAGTTGTGCTGGTTGTGCTACTCAGAAAGAATTGCATATAAGCAATGAATAAAAGTTGGCAGACTAAACCGATTTATCGAGCAGAAGTTTGCCCCGCCACTTCGAAATAAAAAAATAAAAAACAAAGGTTGTACTGTATTGTGCTTGAGTTTGGCTGGTTGTGCAACTCAGACAAAAATTTCGTATTCCTAACAGAAAAATTTTATAACGCTAACATCATTTCTTCAAATAGAAGTTAGCCCCGCTATTTTGGAATAAAAACTAAATTGAGTGCTGTATTGTGTTAAAGTTGTGCGAGTTGTGCTACTTCAAAACAAATTCGTACCCACTGACGGAAAAATTTGCAATTTTTTGTTAATATCATATATTTTTGTGATTTCCTTATTAGGTAGATTTCATATAAAAATCTACCTATTTTATATATACAAAACAGGCAAGATTTATTTATGCTATCGGACACCAGGATGCCGATTATGGAATGCGATTCGCTTTGAAAGCGATTTTGCTTAATATTTTGTGTATTAGTGTATTAGTAACGATTTTGATCTAAAATCCATTACTTTTTTGTAAAACTACTACATTTTTATAAATTATTTTGAAACAAAAATTCGTTTGACGTTTCAACAGAATTGTTTGTGGTTACTTGTTTAACTTTTATAAAAATCGTCGTGTAATCTTTAAATTGGGAATGAAAAGGCAATTTGGTGATAAATTAGGGAAATTAAGAAAAGGTTGGCGTACATTGAAGTTATAACTATTAGTTTGAAGTGCAAATGATGTATGCGAATGAAATATTGGTGATTTGTTGATATATATTTGTTGTAGTTTCTGGATAGGTCATCATTATTTTCGAGTCAACGAAGTTTTGATACATCTTTTTATTTAAGGACAGGCAGAATTCGCCTATATAGGAATTAGTGGCTTATTTATTTTATAGATTGCAATTTATTTTATAGATTGTTTTTTGTGTCTTGCAGTTTTTGTTCTTTGGTGTTAAATCTTTAAGCTCAGTAAACATGTTTTGGTAATATAGGTTTCATGCAAGAATGTAATTTTGATTTTGTCTGGACAGGAGTCAATCAAATATTTGATAGGTTATCCACAAAGATTAGTGAGGTATATACTAAGGGGGTATAAGACGTTAGTAGATCGGAACTGGATATAGTAGTGGGGAGACGATGGATTTGGGATGCTTCTGGGAGTTAGGACAAAAGATTTTGTTCCCCCATGGTAAATTTGTTGATGTATTTGTCAATATGGTCTGCTGGGTAGTAGTTTTTGGTCCTTGTAGTAATTCTTATTAAGGAATACTGTTTCAGTTTTGCTTTTTAGTTTTTGGAAAACAATAGCGGTGTTAAAGTAAATCCTTGATAAAACCTCGTGTTGGCGTTTACTGATCAGTGAATACAAAAAGAGATTGAATGAATTATGTTTCTTGAATTGAGAATAAGACCAATTCGATGGATGATAGAAAAATGTGACAACATGTTTTGGATTTTTCTCAGAGAAAAACTCCATTTCTTTTATGTGTGTTTCAGACTGGATTAGGACCTTCATCATCAAAGTCATTATTTTATTCGAAGTTTATCCGACGTCTTTGGCATGTATGCTATCCACTACACGACCGAGGTATTGTATGTGTGGTATAGAGTTGTTTTGTGTATAACTCCAATGAGGTATAAGCTATCATTGAATGATGCACGCATATAATAATGTAATGAAGAGCTTTCTCATTGGCGAACCAATGAGAATGGCATAGCAGGATGCGTACCTAGAGCAATTTAACGCCGTAGCGAGTAAAGCTCAGCCATCGTGGATTTGAAAGATTTTTATCTGCTGCTTCAACACAAATGTACGCAATTTACGAAAATATACAGAAATGGAAAAAAAATACAAGTGAAAAACGGAGATTCTGGCGACCCCTTTTGCGAAAGAACCACTATCAGCGCGTCCAACCCCCACAATCATTCCCATACGCCCACACACTCACGCTTCATACACGCCAACATTCACCCACACACTCAGACGGCGAAGCCAGACAAATAAGCTTTAAGACCCACAGCAAGTATCACAGATGGTAGTAATCAAACAAAGGTAGTATTGTTGCCAGCTGATCAATCGGAAACAGCTCGTAAACCACTGCCATTGCTGGTAAACCGTAAATCAACGCTTAGAGCACTGGAGAACGTCGCACGCTATATTGAAAGTCTTTATTGTTTGTTTTCCTTTTTCTTTATTAATAATCTTTTTAAAAATGTTTCAAACCATAAGAAATTACCAAAGAAAATTACCTACAGCTCCCAAAAAAAGTTATAATTTAATTGGTAAGTTAAATAAATAGTGTCACACCAATTTAATTAAATACCTGTAGTTTACAGTTGGTCAATGCATAACACGGTTAATAAATATAAAACAGACAAGCATTTGTTTTTCTTTTGGGTAAGGTTAATAAAAATATAAATTAATAAATTTAGGTAATAGGGTTTAACATAATAAAAGATGTATTTGGAAAACGAGATATTGCCGCAGAACAACAATATTTCAATTATAATCATTTTCAATTCAGACTACATGCATCTCGCTACACGCATCGCCAGCTCACACACACACACGCATCGACAGGCAAGCCCCCATTAAATCACTTGCACACCCTTTCACACGCATTCACACCTCTATGAGAAAAAAATAAATAAAACAAATCAAGTTCGCTCACCCCATGATTAAATCCTCCCGACTTCCAAGTCTTACGGCCTTAGCCCTCCATTAGCGATGAATAATCCAACAGGTAAAGTACCAAGAAAATGTGTATCAATGTTGAGTTGAACCTCAGTTGCAATCACACCAAAATTGGATATCAATTGAAATATGTACAATATATGATAGCAACAGCAAAAATGTGATATAAATGTTGAGTTGAAATATGTAAAATATATGATAGCAACAGCAAAAATTTGATATAAATGTTGAGTTGAAATATGTAAAATATATGATAGCAACAGCAAAAATGTGATATAAATGTTGAGTTGAAATATGTAAAATATAAGATAGCAAAGCAAAAATTTGATATAAATGTTGATTTGAAATAGGTCAAATATACGGTGGTAACAGCAGTACTTTGATACAAATGTTGCGTAAAAATCAGTTTGAGATACAGTATTAACCGCAAAAATTTTACATAAATGTTGCGTTGAAATATGTATCATATACGGTAGTAATAGCAAAAACTTTGATACAAATGATGCGGTGAAACAATATACGGTAGTAATAGCACCAATTTAGTGTTGGCCAGTCTCACTTCCCGATAAAAACAATGTATTGGCCCGTTCTTCTTGAGTGATCAATGTTCTCGCAATCAGTTTTACACCATTTCACCAAGAGAGAGCTCTTCCGATGGTTGCATTTTTCACTTTAGATAAATTTGACACTATTAAAATTTTGTTTAATTTGTTTTTTTTCTTTTGCTTTTTATTTCACTATTTTAATTAATTATCTAGTCAAAGAATCAATGTTCGAGTATTGTACAGTTTATTCTATCAATCCTACAATCTAGGTTTTTACTGATCGTCACTCTGACGCACCAGCAATTTTAACATTAACGAGCTAATTTTACTATTATATTTTTTTTTCTTATGCGCTGAACGACTAATTTTTCTGTAATATTTTATGCTCTAATTTATTTAATTGACTACAGTTTAGATAACATATAATTTAATTTACTAAACATAAATTTATATTGTTTACAACCGCCATTATGACGGAAAAATGATTTAACAATAAAGTAGGACTTTTCCTGTTATTTATAAGCATCCAATGACATACGTCATTATATTAGGTTATTTAACAATTTATTTATTTAACGTTCATATGTATCTAATTTCATCATCTCATATGTATCTAATCATATGTATCTAATTTCATCGACATGAACCTAGATTTTTATTTCAATCGTCATTATGACGTCACCAAAACGATTTAACATTAAATTAAAAAAGTTGCTATTATTCTCAAGTGTCGAACGGCTGATTTTACTATTTTAATGTATTTTATAATTTATTTAATGAACTAAAGTTCGGAGTGTATGTAATTCAAGGTCAAAACACAAATTTAAAGTATTTAAGCTCGCCACTATGCAGTAAATACGCGGTTTTATTATATTAGAAATTCCATCATTAAAATTTTAGTTAGATCTACTATTGGGTTATGTTAATTAGCAACTTATTCAGCTGGTTTATATCCATTTGAAATACCCAAAATACGAATCTAATCTTAAAAGTGATAGACCGCCATTATTGATTTTCGCGTATCCACTCAACCCAAATTATACTATTCATACCCTTTTATTCGGCGTATGGGTGTGCAATTCCTTTTACACCCTCCTTTAGATTGTTCGACGTCAGGATCTATGTTCACAACTCCAAAAAAGACACCCACAAAAAAAATTTGACTACATAGCAAAAAAAAATTAATTTAAAACAAAAATAAAAATCACACACAATATGACTGACACTTCACCCGTCGCTCTTCAACTTTTTCTGCAAAGTTAATCAGCTGTGAAATGAAATAACAGACTAAGAGAGACAAAATCGTATTGTCATCTCTTTTATAGCAGTTTTTAATATCGAAAATTCGACAAAGTGTTTCTGTTGAAAGGAAATTTATATTATGTTAATAAATTTTAGGACCTTTTCCGTTAAAACAAAACCGTTTGTTATTTTGTCATACATAAAATTGTAAGACAATTTAACGAAATAAGTTATTTCCAACACATTTGTTATGATGTTTATGTGTTACGAAATAATAGCTTACCATAGTATTACAGTAAAATGTAGATCTATAACGGAAAGATAAATTGTTAAGAAAAAATATCCATATAAGAAATCGAATACATAACTAATTGTAGGACAATAATGTTTTTCTATTGCGACGATCGGACAAATATGCACAGCTGTTTGAGGTTTGAAAATTTTGTTGAGCAAGTACGGTTAGTGTCCGGAGAATTCAAATTTTAGTAGTATGGTAAAGTAATGCGGGTGAAAACGCAGTATGAGTCAATAATAGGGGATTGTAAAGGAAATATTATTGTTAATTGTTTTATGCGAAGAACAAATTTATGGAATGAAAACTATATAAAAATATGTCTATAGATTGTAGATGAATGAGAAACTATTATGAACCATGGGTAGTGAGCAAAATTGTGAATTGTGAGAAAACATAAATTATATAAATCTGAAACCCTACCGCTCTACGTTATCATACTCCAGTCTACATAACAATAACTAGCTTGAATCTGTAAAGAAAAAGAATGGCATCTGTTTGGATACCCAGCGGCTACTTCCAACCTCTACAATGAGTATTGGAAAAATTTTTTTAAGATAGCCTAACTCAACAACATCACACGGCGGTGGGTTCCAAGCTATAATGGCATTTCAGGCAACAAAAAAGCGGATTAACTTGCTAAGGCTGGAGTGGTTATGAAATATTCAGGCTCAGAACCCACCTTGGGGTTAACTAAAACTTTGCCCTTGTCATATATATATTATAGAAATATTTTAATAAATTTTTTAAGGTCAATTTTTTTAAAAATTTCTCTGCTTTTTCAAAAAATTTCCCTAGTCCCCAGTTATTTGGCATTATGTGGAAATATAATGATATTATAAAACTATGGGGGAAAATATAAAAAACAAGGGGAATATCAACTATCCAAACCCCTATTATATTTTTATAATAAATTATCAAAAGATATTATTTTAACAAATTACTATTTTTACCAAAAAAGACCTACTTTTACCTTTAAACACAAAAAAGAAATTAAAAATCTGTCAAGCAGTTCACAAGACACATTGAATTGAACATATACGAAACCCGTGGGTTTTCAAAACTGCTTCGAGATTTATTGAGAAAACCCATCGTGACAAAAAAATTTTCTTCTACGAAATGTTTTTTTTATTCTCTCTTCAACAGTAAAAATTTAAACCAATTCAAAAATGTGTGGCAACTCGATGAATTAATTCTTTGACTTTTATTTTCCAGGTAAATGATCAAACTAAATACATGTTTGTTAGTAACTTAAAATGAGCTCTGTTACTCTTTTTTTAGTGATGTTGGCATTAAACATGGGACAATGCCGCGAAGGTAAGTAATAAATATTTTGTTTAATTCACTTTAATTTTATTTAAATTTGTTCAATTTTTAAATCCCTTCAGTTTAAGAGAACAAAAAAAAACTATGATTGATTTATCTTTTTTATAATTCTTATCTGACAGTTTACTAAACGATTCCGTTTAACATTTTCTTAGTTTGAAATGAAAAGGCAAACAGGAAAATTGACGATAAAAACCAAAACGTATTAAATTAATTGTGTTCAATGAAAATCTTATATCTAGATCCAGATCAAGTTTTTTATGTTAACTATCGTAGATATTCTGACACCTTTGCTATCAAAACACTCAACACTTTAAAATGTCTTAGGTATATAAAGTTTACCCGTTTCGATCAACCATGACATTTTGTTTGAAGATCACGACTAGATTTTGAAATATTAAATTATTTAATTAAAACCATCACCATAAAATATAAATTAACATATGATCTTCAACTACAATAACTTAATTATTTTTTTTTGAAAGTACCAACTACCACCTTCCAGCTACATGTATAAATTCAATTTTCTTTTGTTCTTTTGTTTGATTTTAAATTAAGCGATTGTCACATATCAGTTCAATGTAGCTCGGCTTTTGATTTAGTTTTAAGCAAATCCTTGATCTTTAACGATGAACTTAAATTACTGCTCCCAATGCCATGGTTTTAGGCACAATTTTTCTTTTCGTTTTCACTAAAACTATGCATAAAATTACAGGAAGCAAACTTAAGTTAAGTTTAAAAAAGAAATTTCACATGAATTCGGATATAGAATTACAAAATGTGTTTTTATGTTTTAAAAAAAATTCATTTAATCGAAGGTTATTATTAATTTCCAATAATAAATTTAAACAAAATATTTGTTCGTTTTTTTAATTCGATTTTGATCGATACAAATAATGATTTTATGAATATATGTTCGGTTATGAAATAAGTATTTCAAATTCGTGATATAAGCGCGATGAAAATATTTATTATAATTAAGAAAGTCAAAATATTAGAATATGAATTTTTTTTAGCTGTTATGACATTTGAAGGTGGAATTTTAATTCAGATTTGTATATGAGTCCATGACAAAGATAACAATAACCCAAATTGTTAAATTCTTATTGCAAAAAATAAAACATGAAACTTTCAATTTCTTTTTCATTCACAAATAAATGCGAAAATCTTTCTTCACCATTAAACAACCCAACAATATAGTCTGATATAATAACAACTAATTTCACTTTCAAACTTTAAATCCCTTCTATTATACTTCTTATACGATTATAAAATCTCTCTATTCAATATTCGGAACAAACAAAAAATCCACTCCAATTTCAAAATTAACTATGGTACATAGCTAATCCTTCAAACATAATTAATTAATTGTATTACATCGATTATACCGACGATTGAAAATATTTTACGGGAATGTTTTGTCTATTTATCGATCGATCGAAATCCATTTGTTATGATTCAATTGAAAGAAAGTGAATTTTTGTTTGAATTTTTAAATGTTTTTAGATTGAATGAAAACGATTGAAATGATTTCGTCAAAGAAAAAAAAATTGTAGGTTAACGTTGAAATAAAATATTCAGTTTCTTATATTATTATTGTTATATATGTTATAATATTATAAATTTGGAGTAATAACAAAAAAATGTACCTATTCAAACATGGATCGTTAAAATATGAAAGTCTTATTATATAGATATATAATGCAAGGAATTACGTTGTAATAGACATTCGATATGTAAATTTGTTATGATGTTGTTAAATTGAGATCCTAATCAATTACTGTGATGAAAGTTAAATAAATGTTTTGTAATTGATAGTTGTAAGAACCTTTATAATTCATTTACAAAGCGCAGAGAATTATATTAGGATATACGCCTGATGTGGATAAATAGCCGTTCATATTTACGACAACACTACGATTGTAAGATAAATCAACTTGCCAGCTGGTTATTTGCATTCAACAAGGCTATATAGATGTATAAAACTAGTTATCTGCAAGCTCAAAATATGTCTATCTCTGACCTTCTCGCACTATTAAAAAACCTTTTCCAATCCTGGCTTATTTATAAATTAGAAGGTATTGAACAGATGTAATGACCGTTGAAACAAGACAGCGATCTTATAGTTCTGGTAATTCCCACTTAAGCTGAGATATGCAGAACGTTCGTTTGATTTTTTCTTTCTGAGAGATATTGAGATAAGTATCAATCGATTCTTTGTGTTTACCTTTTTCACCCTATTGTACCCATCTTCATAATAAAACATCAGATTTTACCAGCATTTTTACCAGCTATTTTCTTCATAATGTAGTTAGGTGTTTTCTTTCGATATTTAATTGCCATTTTTAGAGAAAATGTTTTCTTTGTAGTTTTTGGGCCAATCATTTATGATGATTTATATCACTTTTCTCTCCACATTTTCAAATTCGTAGATTTGGTATTGTAACGAGCAGGAGTTAGTTCAGGATACAAGAATAATAATCATTAGCTTCCTAAAACAGGTGGCCAGCACCCTAATATGGCTGCTGACCATACTTAGTTTGAAATGCATGCAATAACTTTCAAAAGGGGACGGAGCAAAGGTACAAAGAAAAGGCATTATGACGACCCCAAAACCCAGATTATCGCCACCACATCATCAACAATTAGGATTATATTATTTCATTTATATAAATAATGTTTCTACTCATCTGAACTGCTTTTTGGATACAATCTTCCATCCTATAATAATCCTAGCCCTTATCCAAACAAAATAGTTGCATAGTTGCATCCAAAAAAACCTACAGATGAATGTTGAATACTAAAACTTACTGATGCAAAATTAACAATTGGTCGTCGAAAATTATCGTTACGTAAGAAAAAATCGCTCGTCCCAATTTATTAAAAATGCCACGATCACCATGAGAAAATTGAATATAGTTCACGACTGAAATAAATCTTTTATTACACTATAAACACCATCAAATTTATTATTATGATCAATTTAAATTAATTGTTTTTAATAAACTTAAAACACCAACACTATAGAAACACAAAGTTTTATGTCTTTTTATTCCCTTTGATTATCTCAATTTACAATTCATGAGAAAGAATGAGCATCATCCATCCAATTGTATTTTAACAATCTTAATATTTTTTGGCCTTTTCCGCATCTTTGTAACTATAATATATGAACCACGGTGGTTTTTGAGATAGTACCATTATTTATTGTATATTAATTTTTTAATTAATAGAAAATAACCATTAGATACGACAATTTATTCCTTAACGAAACTATATATATATATTTTTTTTTTATTGGAGGGCCTTGAGACTTGCAGTTCAAGTGGCACTGCGACCTGAAGGTCTATTGTGCTTACCCTGATTGTTTTATTATTCAGTCATCGTCTGAGCCGTTACTGGTTGTATTCTGCCATCCAAGTTGAGACTTTTAATAAAATTAATTAGCTCAATTGGAGTGACGTTTTGTGGTAATGGAAGTGTTAGTCTTCTATGACCAAGTTGGTTGTATCTATGCCAAGTGAGTTCAGGATAGCTGCAGATGACGTGTTCCATCGTTTCCGCGTCCGAGTAGCAGAATCTACACCTGTCGGAAACAACAAGGCTTATTTTGTTAAGATGGTGGTTTAAAGGACCATGTCCAGTAACGCACCACGTTAAAATTCTTAGAGACTCTCTGTTTAAGTGGATTGTTTTTAAGGGTGAAACAGAGAGGTTACCTAGAAACTTCTTAGAGTGTACCAGTCCCTCTCTGCTTCTCTATAATTTAGCATTTTGTTCCCATGTTTGAATTGTGCTTTTGAGCGAACTCTTGGCCATTCCGAAGCATGGTTCCGGTCCAACAAACATTGAAAATTGTATATCGTTTAAATGTTTTGTATGAAAAAAAAAAATATTGCGACGCTGATGCATAGGCTGACTTCACCACAGCTCTGGAAACATAGTGTTCTGGATATATAATGAGCTAATATCCATAAAATACTTTAATTAAAAGCTAACCAATATTATGGACTTCGTAGTTCTAATAATAAAATATATACTAAATGTGTATGTACCAAATTTCATCAAACTCGATTATCAGGTACAGAAGTTATCGAGCTTCCAAAATAACACGTGCTTGGAGGACCCCCTACCACTTTGTTCACTATCGCTAAAAAAACTAATCAGTTCCTTGCCATACATATTTGCATCTTTTTGCAAAGTGCAATCAAAATTTATATATGGAATACGTATACTTACCTGAGATGTTTATAATTAGTTTGTATATTGTTTTGTTATGAAATGTCAAATTGTGACAATTCACAACAATTAGATTTAACTTTACCGGAGAAATGAATAAATGCATTCAATATTAATTTATGTTAACAATAAATGACTGTATTCATTGATTTCTTCGCTTGAGAAAGATATTCGCCTGTCCATCTATGATTGGAAATTTAATGTTCCGAAAGGAAGCGAATTGCATGCAAATTGAATGCAAGTCACTTCTATTTTTGCGATTATCAGAAGCATATTTAAATTGGGTGGGTGGGTGCTTGGTTGAGTTTTCTGCATAGGATCTTGATGAAACTTTGGCAAATGATACAGGTTCACTTGAAAATTTGGACAAAATGGCGGGGGTCTCCCGAACACCTCTAAGTTTAAATCTTGAATAACTTCTGATCCCGGGCTATGATCTTATTGAAACTTAGTATATAAGGTTTTAGTACTGTTTCCAATATTTCTGCATACCAACTTCCGGTTTGTCACTTCCGGTTTGTCACTTCCGGGTAAAAAAATTTTTTCAGGTGTTTATCCCTACTGTAGCCTACAATTACCGATCGATTTTCATGAAACGTTGCGAAAAGCTTTTAAATAACATGAGAAAGATTTGATCAGCTTTTGGAGCACATTGGATAAAGGGTTGGGGGTCCACCATACAACAGGTGGTTTTTTCCACAAAGTTTTTATGTTTGTTGGGAGCATAAAACATTCATTCGTGAATGAATTTTGATGACACTTTGGAAAAAGACGCAAACATATATGACAAAGAACTGATTAGTTTTCGCGCGATAGTGAACAAAATGGTGAGGGGTCCCTGGAGCACCTGTTTTTTTGAAAGCTCTATAACTTCTGTACCTGATAAGCGAACTGGATGAAACTTGGAACATGAGTATGTAGTACGGCTTACAATAGTTCTGCATCCCAACTTCCGGTTTTTCACTTCCGGTAAAAAAAAATTTTTTTGTACTTTTTTTAAGTTTTTTCAGTGTCTTTATGCACACTACAGCCTACAATAATGAAGTGATTATGATGAAACTTATGGAATAGAGTTCCAAGTAGTGTAAGAAGATAATTATCATCTTTTGGGACACTTTGATCAAAGTGGCGGGGGATCTACCATACAACTGCTGACTTTTCACACTTGGTTTTTAAAGTTTTTTGGGAGCATACAGACTTCATTCATTAATCAATTCTAATGACACTTTGGAAAAAGATGGAAATTTAAATGACAAGGAACCGATTAGTTTTTGGACAATATTGGGATAAGCGGTACGGGGTCTCCTGAACACCTGTTTACTGTGTCATCATTTTTTCAATGTTTGTTGGGAGCACACAGCATTCGTTCGTGAACCAATTTTGATGACACTTTGGAAAAATATGCAAACATGTATGGCAAAGAACTGATTAGTTTTTGTGCGATAGTGAACAAAGTGGTGGGGGGTGTCCCATACACCTGTTTTTTTTTAAGCTCAATAGCATCTGTACCTGATAATCGAATTGGATGAAACTTTGTACATAAGCATTTAGTATGATTTACAAAAATTCTGCATCCCAACTTCCGGTTTTTTACTTCCGGTAAAAAAAATTTTTTTTTAATTGTTGGCAGTTTTTTCAGCATCTTTATGCACACTACAGCCTACAATAATGAAGTGATTATGATAAAACTTATGGAAAGGTTTCAATTAGTGTAAGAAGATAATTATCATCTTTTGGGACACATTGATCAAAGTGGCGGGGGATCTACCATACAACTGCTGACTTTTCACACTTGGTTTTTAAAGTTTGTTGGGAGCATACAGATTTCATTCATTAATCAATTTTAATGGCACTTTGAAGAAAGATAAAGACTTTATTGACAAAGAATTGACTAGTTTTTGGACAATATTGGGATATGTGATGGGGTACTCCCGAACACCTGTTTATTGTTTCAATGTTTGTTGGAAGCATACAACATTCGTTCGTTAAGTAATTTTGATTGCACTTTGCAAAAAGATGCAAATATGTATGGCAAAGAACTGATTAGTTTTTTTAGCGATAGTGAACAAAGTGGTAGGGGGTCCTCCAAGCACCTGTTATTTTGGAAGCTCAATAACTTCTGTACCTGATAATCGAGTTGGATGAAATTTGGTACATACACATTTAGTACGGTTTACAACAGTTCTGCATCCTAACTTCCGCTTTGTCACTTCCGATAAAATTTTTGTTTACTTTTTCTCGTACAACAGAATTTATGTTTGTTGGGATACTACTGCCTGCTTTAATATTTTTATTATTAGAACTACGAAGTCCATAATATTGGTTAACTTTCAATTAAAGTATTTTATGGATACTAGCTCATTATATATCTAGAACACTATGTTTCCAGAGCTGTGGTGAAGTCAGCCTATGCGTCAGCGTCGCAATATTTTTCATTTAAAATGTATAATTTTCTTTTTATTTTTTAATGTGAAATTTTTTTCCGATTTTTTGATAAAATTAACCTACGGCTTTCGACAACCAGAGTGGTTATCTTGAAGAAATTCATATAAATGTCGATATCAGAAACACCGAACCTGTCCATTGGATCTCCCGGTGAAAATAGTACATCAAATTTGAATTCAGGTTTGAATAATCAGGAAGATGAAGAGGAAGAGATCATAGAATCAGATTATTATGTGGAGTACCGCCCTATCGGAGAAGACAATAAAATTTGTCAAATTAATGTAGAAGGTCTTACGTTAAGCAAATCTGAGTACTTAAGTAAATTAATGAGACAGAAGAAATTGCGGTGTGCTACTCCTCCAAGAAACACATATCGATAGTTATTCACGCCTAATAACAACTGGTTCTATCACAGATTTTACTTGCATTGATAGCATTAACAATCGCTATTACGGAATCGCTACATATGTAAAAAATAGTCTTGTATCACAATGTTCAATTTTATATAACATCCAAGACAATAATAAAGAAATTCTAGTAATACAAATCAATTCATTGGCAATAATGAACATATACAAGCCACCAATAGTAAACTGGAACACTACAACTCCATCACTACGCCATCCTGCTGTTTATGCTGGTGATTTTAACAGTCATCATTCATTATGGAATTACAATGATGATGATGCAAACGGAGAATATCTTGTGGAATGGAGGCTCAATAACAGACTCCATCTCGTTTTTGATTCTAAGCAAAAGCCAACATTCCATTCTGGAAGATGGAATCGAGGAACAAATCCAGATTTATGCTTCGTATCATCCGATGAACATTATAATTGTCTACCTACATCAAGAGAAGTATGTAATATTTTTCCAAGAAGTCAACATCGTCCCATTTTCATTGAAATTGGTATACAAATTCCAATTATCAATTCAATACAAAATCCGCGATGGCATTTCAAGAGAGCAGAATGTCCGATGGATCCCTCCAGTAGTCAATAATTATGATCGATTTGTAGGAGTTATATTATCAGCTGCCAAAAATGCATCCCTCGCGGTTTTCGAAAAAAGTACAAACCAACGTGCAATTCCGAACGTGAGTCACTATGGAGATCTTATAAAGAGTCTTATTGTCATGAAATTGGCTCACCACTTTTAAATGCCTTAAACAAAGCCAGGAAAGCACGCTGGAAAGAGTTAATTGAAAATATGGATTTCACACATTTAAGCCGAAAAGCCTGGAATCTCCTGAGAAAATTTTGCGGATCGAGTAAAAATAGTAATTCCAATGCGTAAGGGCAATTCCAATAATATTTGTCCGATCCATCCAAATAAAATTGCTTCTCATCTGTTTAAAAACTCAAAAGTACCAGTCTCTCGTGAAATATCTAGAAAAATTAAATCTATACTAAAAAATAAAAGACGAAAACTTTTAAATTCGCCCTATGGAGAGCCTATTTCCGTCGAAGAAACAGATGCGGCTATAAAACATTTGAAAATTGGGAAGGCCTGCGGATTCGACAAAATATACCCGGAATTCTTCCTGAATCTTTCAATATCAGCAAAAAAATGGCTAACAAAATTTTTCTCTAATAGCCATTCGTCTGGAAAAATACCTAATATATGGAAAAAATCTAATGTTAAAGCAATACTCAAACCAGGAGAGCCAAATAATGACCCAACAAGTTATAGACCAATATCGCTCCTTTGTATCGGATATAAATTATTGGAAAGGATTATATACAACAGAATATCTCCTATTATCGAAACAAATATTCCTGTAGAACAAGCTGGTTTCCGTCCCAAACGAAATTGTTGCGACCAAATATTATCGTTGGCAACATTTATTGAATCTGAACTTGAAGATCTAAGACGAACTGCCGTGGTATTTATTGATCTCAGTGCAGCATACGATACAGTATGGAAAATGGACTATTGTATAAACTGATTCAAATTCTGAAATGTAAAAACACAATTAATATAATCACAGAAATACTTTTAAATCGATCATATACCGTAAATCTTGGTTACTTAATAAGTAGACCGAGACGTTTAAACAATGGATTACCCCAGGGCTCAGTTCTTGCTACTCTACTTTTTAATGTTTACATCGCGGATTTACCATATACCACATCAAGAAAATTTATTTATGCAAATGATCTTGCGATTGCTGTGCAATATACATATAATTAATTGGGCGAAATAGAAGCAAAAAATAAGCTAACTTCGGATTTAGCTATTTTGAACGATTACTATAGTAAATGGGGGTTACGCCCAGATCCTAATGAATGCGAAATTTCTTCGTTTCATCTTTCTAACAGACATAATTTACCAGGAACTAATGTGAACTTTAACAATCATCCAATTCGTTATAACTCAACTCCAAAATATCTGGGAATTACTCTTAATAGATCCCTTTCAGAAATCATTGTCTATATATTAGTCATAAGCTAAAAGCTAGAAATAATATTATACATCAACTAGCTGGATCAACTGGTAAAAAATTTCTGCAAATTTGAAGGCCGGAACTGAAATAAATTAGCAAATAACAAGCGAATTTCTTAAAATATGGATTTTCCTATCCCTAGAGCAAAATCCAAAATAGCCAACAGTCACACATTTTTCGTGGTACACCTTGTCCAGATTGTCTGGTTTGATTCTATCCTACAGAACTTGTTTTGACAAGATTACATATTACATACCTCTCTCGTATATATTATACACATTATTGAATGCAATATGTTTCCTTTAATTATAAATGTGTTTTGTATCGAAATAAAAGAAACGGTTACGACCCTAACATGTAGATGAAGGTTATATTGGATTACTAGATTGGTTTTGTGAATATAGTTAATAATAATCATGTTCAGTAAAGCCGGGCATTCACATACAACAGAAACAGAAACAGAAACTGAAACTGAAAACTATTCGAAAAACTCTATTATCAAAATTTAAAATAATAATTAATATTATGTGACAGTTTCTGGTCATGTGACAGTTTCTGGAACAGAAACAATTAAATTTTAATTGTTTCTGTTTCAGACAAAACAGACAAATTTTCAGTTTCTGTTTCAGTTTCTAAATTCGGTTTCTGTTTCAGTTGCTCTCAAATTTGTATGAAATTCTGTTTCGGTTTCGGTTGTATGTTAATGCACGGCTTAATCGCGTTATTTGTTTGGCTTGCTTTGGTGAGATCAAAAAGAAGTATAAGAAATAATTAGGAATATATTTTAATAATGTGTAGGATTATGTCAACTGGCCATAATTAGTAAAACGGACTTCTTTTAAAATTTAACATGAGCTGTTGGACCTCCAACTCTTAAAGCAAATCCAATACGGAATATTTAAATCATGATCTAACTGAGATTTTTCTATCCCACCTGCAAATTGTTTTTTTATATCTTAGATAGTTCTATATTGCTGTTTTTGTATTTCATCTCTCTGCCGGCTAGATTTTGTGCTTTTTCCTCTTGAATCTGATTCTGTATAGCTAGAACCTATCTATTGAAAAAAAAAATTATATTTAATTTTCAAAACATCATTTATTGTACAACTAAAACTTGTAACAATTAAACCGATTTTATTTGTCCATATATTTAATGATGTTAGAAAATTAATCCAGTTACCTTTAGGAACATTAAACATTTGATATCTTCTAAACCTATTTCTCATCTTAATATCTTCTTACCTTTTTCAATAAAATTTCGTGGTTTTATGATGATTTTAAATGAATGAAATTTTTTTAAGAAGATATTTAAGCAACCTTGACGAAATGGGATATTGCAAAGATTTATGTCCAATGTTTAATTGAGTAGAAATATATCAGCATCAGTATGATGGATATAAATTTAGAAATTTGTCAGTATAATGAATGTCGGTGATTTGATTAAAGGAGTTCTATAATTTCAGGTAGATACGTAATTTCGGAAATTGAAAGTGATAAAAGCTAATGTTCTCGGTAAGCTTTTGTGGGATAAATTATGGAGGAATTCAATTCCTTGTTGACTTTTAAAATGACCTTCATCTACAGTAAGTCGAGTTCATATCCGGAAAAGAGTTAACACTCACTTTTATTTACGCAATTGTTTTGGTGTAGGTAAGAAGCTTGGGAAATTTAATCCAAATTGGCCGCACCTAGACACGATTATGTAAAATTTCCTACTAAACAGAATCAATTAACAAAATTATATCCAAATACAATAAATCCATAAACATAAAAATATTTCTACGGATTAAATTGCGTAATATAACTAATAAAAAAAATTCAATACAATAAAAAGTGAAATTTATTTATTTATTTATTTTGTTAAAAAAAAATTTATTTTTATTTGTTTTTTTTTTTCACAAATCAATAATACGAGAAGGGTGAATCTTCTCGATTCAACAAACATAAAATTAAAATTTAACTAATTTCTAATTAAGTTCTTAAACAAATTACCACTGACAATCTCATACAGCGTCTTACAAATTACCTATCGACATCGATAAATTATTATAACTTTGTTTTGTGTTTGCAAAATTAAACCGTGCCAAAATTTTAAAGATTCAAACAACAATATTGGGTTTCTGCTTTTCAACACTTGAGTGGTAGGAAAGTTAGCGAAGGCTTGACTATAGCCTATAATGCTTGTCTCGTCTATAATAAAAAGTCTTTTGTATATCAGTGCAGCAAATATAATTTTATTAGCTCGATTTGAATGTTAAAAAGGAATAAATTCAGATAATTTTGGTTAGACAAATTGATAAAAATATAATAAAAAAATAATTTAAATTAGATACGAACTTCTTGTAATTTAAAGAAAACGACACAAAATAAAAGTCGATTTGTCAAAATTCACGACGGGGCTGGGTTGAATTATACGTTTTAAAGGAACAATTTTGAGTTATGTTTTGTCTTGGGTTTATATATGAATTAATAATAGCTTTCATTACACAGCGGTAGGGCTTACTGTTGAAATGTATTTTTTTTTCTTCTGAAAAGTGACTGTAGGGATTTATAATTTTGTTTGGTGTAGGAATAATATGCAGGTTCTAAAATTGGAAGTACAAAGATGCTTGTATATGCCAGATTAAGCATACTTAGTTTTATTTTTGTTATAGTAACAAACTTATTGAAACAAGTTTACTTTAACCCAACAGCTCCGTTTGCTATTTCTGTTTTTAGCTATTCGTACGGTTGATGATCCTATCTGTTTTGGAGTGACACATATCTGTTTTGGAATGAAAGACATAGCTCTACTCAAAGCATGATTCTTGTGGAATTGGGAGAACTAGTGTAAAAGTTAAGCTTAATAGGCAATAAAAGTGCGACAAACACAAAACGTGGTTCGTTCCAAAAAGTCTTTTATCACATTCATCGAAGTGGATTCATCGAACAGTATATTTCAAAATGTGTTTCTTATTTTCGGTTTTCATGGACACAATCGATTATAACACAAATTTTTACATGAAGAATCTGACTATCTACAGAGGATGACTCATTTTTTCCATCTTTTTCAACATTGATTCTTGGAAAATAACAAGTCAGTACATGTAATCGACGTTGTTGATGTTATTCTAATTAATTCACTCTGCACTATCGCCTTTTCTCGGTCTTTTAAAAAAAACTACTTGCTGAAACTGGATGTTGTTAAGGAATCCGAAAGATGTCTAGTGCTACTTGTACATAACGACAATATGGAGTTAATCCCATCACCAAAAAAGATGTATGAATGCTCTAGGTTTTTGATACAAATAGTTTTCATACTCAAATTGCAACCGAGTTTGCAACTTGGACGAAATTGAGGCCTGCAATTTCTCTCATCGCGCCTCGATAATTGGTCAGCACGACTTCGTACTATCCAAACCTGAATTATAAACCATAAAAAAAACTGATACTAATAATACTAAAAGTGAACGTGATAGAGATGGGGATCAACCTGAGCTTTCACCCCAGCGATCTTCAGTTCTAACTAGCTGTGGCGGTTATCAGATTGGCTCGATCAGATACCACGATCCAGTCCTAATCATTATTGACGATCGGTTTGGCTCATTCCATCACTTTAAAATTGACTGGAAGGCGAGGAATTGTCACATCCTATGGTCAATCGACTAGAGGCGGACTGACCCCCCGCGTCAATAAGGCATGCTCAAACCCAGTTAATCTGTTGAGCATTTTTCAACATAGTTGAAATTGTTATTTATTCGCCTTGATCACTACGTAACTTGTATATATCTATATATATCTTATACTCTATTGTTCATAAAATATAACATGCTATAGGAGTCTTGCTCTTGAAACTTTCGAAATTGTAGATCCCTATCATGTCATGGTATATGTTGACTGTAGTAGTATAACAGATAACGATTTGTAATTTAAACCTACATTTATTTAAGGTTTCCATACACATAATTTTTTCTACTGTCAATTCCTCTGATGTCTTAGTCAGTAAAAGTAAACTGAAGACTTGTTGTTGCCAGCCGAGCCTTAAGTCTTCACGCACTTGGTGGAATAAGCACTAGAGCGAACTCCCTGGTATATTAAAGAGATTATTCCATCAAACAAAAAGTGGCTTTGTTTCTTCATTTTGAAGTGCAAGACGGCAACGGTGAGGGCGTGTTGTAAATACAGCAACAGCGTCAGCATCTTAAGTTATTGGATAAATATCGTTAATATATGTATTAATGTATTTCAAACTGAAAAAAAAGCAATGCCCCAAAATGCGTTACTGAAGAGAATTTTCTGAACAGAAAAGGAGAAAACTAATAAACATAGCTATAGTAACACACAGCGTTAACATCAAATTTGAAATAGGATTTTCATTTTACATATCAGCAAAACCGTTTCCACCTGACGCTTTAGCTGTGTTAGTATTGTCGCTTGTATTAAGATTATTGCTTATGACTCGATGATTACTTAGGGTAAACGGCCCTTTTTTGCATATAAATTGCCTATAAACTAAATTCAAATATGGCAGCTCCAATTTGCTGTATAGGTAATTTTTAGGCAAAGAGGTAAAATATGAAGAAATAATGCGTTGCATTGCATACAAGTGTGGAAAGGGCCATTAAGATTAATATCTAGATTAATATTGAAATCAAATTTAAACCATCTGTAATGAAGTGTAATAAATGAGAGTCGAACCATTTTCCCACACGCATTAAATTTACATTAACGGAAACTTTAATAGTTGTTTTCGTTTTTTCTTTGAACATGGTTTCTTGTACTCAATCCATGGTCGTCATTTACCATAGTTTCCGTTTAAAAAAAAAATTATCATAAACCAGTTGTGCAATATCATCGATTCGTAATCACGCGGTTTCCATATATAATTGGCATCGTTTCGTAATCAATATTATTTTTTAAAATTCTTTTTCCATCGTAACACAAATTGGTTGAACAAATTCTTTAATGGGTGCAATAATTAACAAAAAGGAAATAAAATTCCCCAACTACCTTACCGATTCGTTATTGTTAGCAAACGGCGTTAGCTGATTATAAATTGAACGCGATAGATAGCTTCGCTCTCTGTTACCTTGTGGCATTCGCTCGTGAATATCGAAAGGAAGGAATCTTAGATTCTCGTTTCCTGTATTATAATTAATTAGTGAACATTTTGTGTTTAAAACAAAAAAAATAATATGACATTTTTTTTTGTTGTGCAATTAGTTCAATTAGATAAATTTTTTTTATAAATGTAAATCTTAGTTCAATTTAAAAAAAAAGAATCTATGTGTTTGTGCTGTGTTAGAGCAAGTAAAAAAAAAATAAAAAGGCAACCAAATTAGATTGATTGCATATGTAATGATTAAAAATGTCCTTGGCGTTCAGTTAGTTCAGTTTTTTGTGTAACTACAATCATTAGTTCGAATTTAAAAGAAAATTTGTAAGTCTGTGCCGCGTTGGTGGTTAATTAAAAACAAACAAAAAAAAAATAAAAAACTTTACTACCCATGTAAACTCGTAGTCGACTTTTGGTCTACTTATGACATTACAGCTGTGATTGATATTTTTGTTGACGTCTAAGTGGTCAAATGTTTTTGTGTAATTTTTTTTCTTAATTTTAATTGTAACTTAAGAAAATTATGGTAACTAAGTAGACAAAAGAAAAATTAACGTAGATAAATGATTGTTAGTGTAGTGATAGAAAAAAAAATTATAATGATTAATGATTCCTGTGAATGTTACGGAAATAAACAAACAAACGGTAATGTTAACTGAAATTTTATCTGATAATAATTTGTCCTTCTTTGAACACTCAGATTGTTATAATATCTATTTAAATTAGTATAATTACACTGTGCGACAAATGGTAGGGGTCTGTGATCCGCTGGGGTTCTGACTACCGGGAGAAGTTATATCGGTAAAAAAAAAAGTTATACGTGTCCCGGCGTTTCACTGGGTCACGTCTAGGAATCGAGATATATCGATTTGAAGTTAGCATGTATCATATAGGGGAAATAGTCACGTTTTGTGGACATAACTCGAAAACGACTAGTCCTATTTTACTGAAACAATTTTAGAAAAATTAAAAATTACAATTCTTTTAATCTACGTTTACATTATTTCCTTACACAATCAACAGTTTCGTAGTTATAAATAAATTTATGAAGAAAAAAAATAATTGTTTGCCTAAAAAATAAAAAAATTATATTTTAAAAAATCATGAAAAATTCAAAACGGAAAAAAGTGTCAAGTCTTATTACTTTGACGTAAAGTCACTTAATCTGCGCACAAAACGAGACATAGATCATGAAAATCGATTAACGCATTTAGCTTTTATTTACAATTAACTAAAGGTATCTCATTTTCACAAGAAAACTGATTTTTCATAGAAATTTTTCTTAATATTTTTACTGGAATAAACTCCAAAATTTATTGTTTTAAATGTATTTGGACATGTGTCTATGTGTCTCTGTGTATTAATTTTATTTTTTTTTACTTTTTATTTATTATTTTCTATTTTTTCTATTTTTATTTTTATTTATTTATTTTATTTTATTATTTTACATTATTATTTTTAGCATAATTTTATTTTATATTTTTATATTTTTATTATATTTTATTATATTATTGTTATTATTTATTATTATTATTATTGTTTATTATTATTTATTATCATTATTATTTATTATTATTATTTATAATTATTTATTACTATAATTATTATTATTTATTATTCATTGTTTGTTATTATTAATTATTATTTATTATTATTTTTTATTGTTTATTTATTAATTTATTATTTATACATAATTTATTTATTATTTATTTATTATTTATTTTATTTATTTATTAAATTTTTTTTATTTTATTTTTTTATATTTTTATTATATTTTTATTTTATTATTTTTATTATTTTTTTATTTTACTTTATTATTTTTATTTCATTTATTTATTTATTTTATTTTTTTTTGTATTTCTTATTTATTTAATTTTAATTTGTTTATTTTTTCGTTACTTTTTCAGTATAGCATATCAGTAGATTAAAGGAATTGTAATTCTTAATTTTTAAATTTGTTTCAGCAAAATCGGACTAGTCGTTCTCGAGTTATGTCAAAAAAAGAACCCCAAACGTGACAATTTCTCCTATATGATACTTACTAACTTCAAATCGATATATTTCGATT
The DNA here is from genome assembly GCA_963693315.1 of Diogma glabrata. Lineage (NCBI taxonomy): Eukaryota > Metazoa > Arthropoda > Insecta > Diptera > Cylindrotomidae > Diogma > Diogma glabrata. The sequence goes on along the minus strand of OY856186.1, from coordinate 451,438,995 downwards.
CCTAGACGTGACCCAGCGAAACGCCGGGACACGTATAACTTTTTTTTTACCGATATATCTTTTCCCGGTAGTCAGAACCCCAGCGGATTTTGGCTGTCGCACAGTGTTATTATATATAGTTTCTTTATAGTGTGATACAAAAGACTGTGATAGAATAAAATCCTAATTGTATCCATATCAAATGGTTGTTGTAATTTTTTTTGTGCTGAATCTGTGATAGCTAAAGTTTTTCAAAATAAAACCACCCATTGATTACATCCGACTCGTAAAGTCATTTTGGATTATAATTTACATCAGATACATTACCGCATGCTGCGATTACAGCTCGGGCGCTGCAGATTTTTTTGATAATGTTACAAGGCGACTATTTTTTTTTGTTATCCGTTGTCGTCATCCGGAATTTTGAATTTTGAGTTAAATTTCCGGTACTACGAACCATTACTGTTATCACCAACCAGTTTTTGATTTTTGCAAATTGTTTTCAACGTTGTCATCATGCTTCATGCTGAGTAGTGGGATACGTTTTCGGGACTACGAATAATTACTACGATCATCAACAAATTTTTGGATTTTCAACACTAGTGTTGAACGTTGTCATCATACTGCATGTAGAGTAGTTCGATACATTTCCGGCGCTACCAACAAAGTACGGATATCATCATCAATTGAAGTTTTATTATTGCAACTTTTTTTTTACGTTATCGTCATCATGATGGCGAAAATGATCTAACGAGAAACTTGAGGAGGATTGATGAGTGATTGACATATTGGAGCGGGTTCGGTACTGGCCATGGGGTGAGTCATATTCTTTTTTATATATATATATATATATATATATATATAAATATATGTGCACTTAAAATCGTGGATTAAAATTTATATAGATTTTTTTTGTTGTAATGGTGTTGTAAATAATAAAAATTTCATGGTGGTTTTAACTGATAATAATAATATGAATCATGGTTTTAGTAACAATTTTGATATATCAAAAGGTTGTTTAAATTTAATATTCCGTGAAAAAACTTCATGAAAAAAAAGAAATATTAGTTTAATGTTTTTATAAAAAAATTAAAGTTGGTATTTAATTGATTGCGAATATTTGGAATGGGGTTATAATGATAAAAATAATTCAAAAAATAAAAAAAGAGTATCTTCAACGGAATAATCATTCCAGATGATATTATTGATGTTATAATTAATGGAAATAAATTAAGAATAAAAACTAAATGATTTCTCGTTAATGTTCAATAATAATTTGCATTGGATCACTGGCCAACGTACCTACTACAAGGCTATGAGGTCGTTTATTATAAATTAGATCCACCAGAACTTAATACCGCAGTACCATGTGTTCGGTCTTTTGTTATTAAATCACTATCAATTAATAGTAAAATGTTACCAATCATACCGTATATTAATAAAACACATACGGAGAAATTATTTATACAAATTTTGTCGTTAAATGACCATGAATATACTTTTTGATCATTCGTTTATACTGTCTCCTGATGTTAATTATAGAATTAAAATAAATTGGGATGGTAATACATCCATTGACAGCGAATATCCAGAACCATATTCTCCTTTTCTGAGAATCGTCGTTTTTTGTAAACTCGATTTTGGATACAAATCATAACTGTTGGAATCAAGACGATAATATTCTGAATGGTAGGTAGGAAATACGCAATAATTAATTCGTTCTTTTTTTTGGTACTTCAAATTTATGTATAGTTAAATAGAAAAGAATTACAAAAAAAGGGGGATAAATCAAATTTATATTGGGTCCAAATATAATTTTGACTTTACGGCAATCATCATTATGGCCACTTGTGGGAACTTCATTATTTTTTTTTTGCTGTGTGGGCATGGATGTACGTATGGGAGTCTGTGAGCATGTGTGTGTGTGTGTATGTGGGAGTGTGTGTGTGTATAGGCGAGCGGATGACGTGTGAGAAACATGTGACTGGGTTAAAATTACGGGGTTGAACGTGGTGAACGTAGTTCTTCGCATATGGGGGTCGCCAGAGTCTGTTTAAGCTCACTTGCCTTTTTATCTTATATATGTCCTTATCTCATGATACGAGTCCTTATCTCATGATACAAGTACAGTTATTTGTGTTGGAGCAGCAGGATTCCCCACTCGTCTCGATGGACGGAAGCTAGCATGGGACTATTAATATAATCTCGCTAGGTACGCGACCTGCTATGCCACTTCGTTGTTAGTCAACGAAGCAGCCCCTCACGACACATCTTTCAGGTGAAATTATATTCAAATTTGATTCATCGCTATCATTCGTAAGTTCTTTACTGTTATAACGTAAGTTTGTAACTTTCGAAAGTTTTTAGTGTTATGTTGCCGAGGTTCCTTCACATATAGACTGGGTAGGTTAATTATGAAGTAGTCTTAGGTGTAATTTTGTTTGTCGATATAGAAATATAATATGAACGATTTAATATTTACTTTGAGAGGGATTAGATTCGTGAGAAAATTTTAAGAATATAACCCTCAAATATAACTCCCAGAAATATAAAAAAGGTTGACATTTTGAATCTAAACAATCCAAATAAAAAAAATCTGAATGCTAGCCAGGTCTCATGAAAATGGCATAGACAGGTCTCATGCGGTTGCATAGTAAAAGCTGTGCTGTCCAAAATTGGAAAAATTGTGCAGGGTGTTCTGAACAATTTTCTTTAAATCGGATTATTCGATATTGGTGAGACACAGTTAAAAGGTATTTAGTGCAAGTTCCCACAGTTACTAACCCTTATACTAACCACAATCCGGTTTGTCACTTCTTTCGGGTAAAAAACTTTTTGACATTTTTTTAAGGTCTCTTTAAGGTCTGTTTCATAGCCAAAAATAAACAATTTTGATGACACTTGGTATATAAGTTTGTAATGAGAACCAAAATAATTATATATCCTTGCTTCCGGTTTGTCATTTCCGATAATAAAACACATTTTTCCATTTTTTTCCTATTTTAGTTCTTTTGCAAAGACGCCTAATATTCCTATACAACCAATGTTGAAAAAAACAATCGAACCATATTACTTTTATTCCAAAAACCATTTTCATAGCCTGAAGTTCTTACACCACGTAGCCTTAGATTTTAGTTTTTCCTTTGTAATATGAAATAATTGGAACTGTGATGTTTTTTGTGTTAGTTTGTAACAGTTTTTCAGAAATTCGTGTTTATTCTCTCATATATAATGTGAGGTTTACAAAACGGTACTGTGATGCGAACAATACTGAACAGCATCATATATTAATTACAATGGGTGACAGGCCTGACGAAGTTATGATTGGTTTTGTTAATTGTCTTTAGTTTTTTTTTAACGTGAATTGTGACTAGGATCTCCAAATCTAGTAATCATTTTTCAAGTAACTTTTAATGAAGCGATTGATTTCAGATTTTTGTAGACAAGGTCGTTTGTCTTGTTTTTTAACTCAAAAAGATTTGCTAATCAAATTAACAATTCTGATCTGAAGAATATTTTAGTGATATCATCACGATTAGAAATAGTAATTAAAATCAAATTTTTTATTTCTTAGAAATTAACTTTGATGACCACATTAAAAATTGTAAATATTTTGCGTTTTTTTATTTGCGTATTGGAACAACGGTTAATTTTTACGCCGCTAAAATTAAAACAAATTTTAAAATTTATCAAACAAGTAGGAATTAAATTTTAAGTAGACAGTTGAGAAAAAGAAACAAATAATTATGAGTTAGTTTGAAGAAATAATGATTTCTAAGTCCATCAGTCCGTCCTACAATTAATTTATGAATAAACGACAAATTCTTCAAATATGTGTTGCTATTTTTCTTCCTCTTATTTCACGTTTATCAGGAAACATAATGCGATATAATTTGTAATATTATAGTAGAATATTTAATCCTACGCGTTCGTAACTTACGTGACTAATTCAACATAAATTAATACGTATTACGTATTTCTACTATTCTTTATTAATGGAATTTCATAATTAATAAAAAGAAGTTATTCACAGATATATTGAAAACTTGAATTATATAGTTTTAGAGAAATTTTTGATTAATAATTAAATTTTGTGAAGGGCAATTTACGTTGATTCAGATTTTTTACCGAATCATGTTAAGGTAGGTCAAAATTTTTTTATATATTTTTGTCACATATTTTAAGAAGAAATTAGATTATTTTGTGGTTAATGCTATTTTTCATGCTTTTTTTAATTATTAATTATTAGTCAGCCGGTGCTTCCATTTTATGTCTTTAGTAAGGTTAGAAAATAAAAGTGAGTTCAACGAAAAAAATATAAGTTAAGCAGTTATCAACGACTGACATTCCTAACCATATGATCATCAGATAAGTTTAAAGCAGGTTTAATCATGGTCTGGGAGATATATTTTTTGATCTCATAGTGTTTTAAACGCATGATATTCTAATAGAAATACATAATTTATTCGTCCTCTTTCGAATTGGGAGTCATCTTTTTAGCCACTTCCGAATCAGGGAAAATTATTAGAACTGTGCTGTGGTAATCCTCATAGTTTTAAATCTTAGTTAATTAATAAAAATTAATTATAATAAAAGAAAAGATTATTTAAAATGCGACTGTGATAATCAAAAGTATTGCAAAGTGATACAACCGAAAATCATTAAAATCGCAACTTGATAATTTAAACAGTCAACTTCGGTCTCATTAAATAAATCAATTTATGGATTTCTTAATTTTTTGTTAAGCTTCGAAAATTATGTCTCCAGGTTTGAAATTTATATATCCAGTTAGATGCATTCGGTTTTGACAAATGATATCCTATATTTTGGTTGTTGTTGTTATTTTTTGAGTTTTGTTTGTTCTTTCTAATTAAAATAAATAAACAAAAGTAAATATTTGGTTATACGTTTGAGTTCTTGAAGTTTTCAGTTAAAATCATTAAATTAAGTTGTTTAAGAATATTATTATGTAAAGTGTTTTGACAATTCAAATCGTTTGACATGTTTAGGATGGTTGTGCTGTGATACTTTTTGTTTTTAATGAGATACAAAATTGTTATTTAGTTTAAAAAAAAAATAGCTTCTGTGGTTAAAGTTTCAAATAATGTTGATCCACTGAAAATTGATATTTCACCTGTTCCAAACTATAATCTACCGTTGCCGATTGATTACAATATTGAGCTATCACACCACACAATTTAAAATCATTACCAGTTTCACTTTCATCCATAAAAAATTTTGTTGCGACTTCTACATTTTTGTCAAAGACCTCTGCATTTGTAACCATTTTTGACATTGTAAATCCACCACTCGTTTTATAAATTGCTTAAGCGTTATCTTCCCCTTTATCACATATCATTTCCATTATTTTTGTGAATTAAGTTACGGATCCTCAAAGTTGAACACTTTACTAACTACCTCAATCCAAAAACTTCAACAATCTTTTCCTGTTTTAATCAACCTCACTAATAGCTTCCTCTATTTCAGCCACTGTTGCTCTACCAAAATGAGACATTTAACCTCTTTTGGTGTAAAATAATTAACTCCATATAGACCAATCAACATACTCAATAATTATTTTCAATCCAATCTGTTGTTAACAAATTAATTAAACTTTATTGACTCAACAAAGAAAAAACATAACTCAACTCTCAACATTGAATATAAAATAACCAAAATCAAATTAATCATATTATAACTCAAACAATCCTTCTTTCAATTTTTTTAATTAAAACTAAACTAAGGCACATCACAAGTAAAATGTGTTATTTTTAGTGTTAATTTTACGTAATTACGTAAAACAAAAATGGTCCAGTTTATATAGTAAATTTTTGAGTTTTTTATTTCTTTTCCTACTGTCTCTTACATCGTATAAAAATTATGCATTTAAACTTCTATATAACATCCGATCAGCTTTTCTAAAACTCATTAAATTTGAACAGCGTAATACATCTACAGGTAATACTATGAATAAGCAAAAACCTCTATGCAGACACAAACCAGCATTATTAATTAGTATTGAGTGCAATTATCTAAAAAAATGTTAAAATTTTATTATTATATAAATGCTTTTAAATCTGAATTATTTTAATGGCCGGAATTGAAATAAATTGGCTAATTATTAGCGAATTTCTTTATATATGAATATTCTTACTTATAGAAAAATATTTAAAATAGTCAGTCGTTACAGAATTAATAGCAAATTTTAACGTGTCCAGATATTAAATTTTTGTTTTCTTTGCGTTTTGTGCAAGGGTTTTTTGAATCATCTGATTAACATAATTTTATGTGATCAGTCGCAAAATTGAAGTAAATTCGGGTACCCCAGAAGTTGAAACATAACTTCATAGCCTCATCTTGTCACAGTTTATCTAGGTTTATTTATAGATATACAATTGGCTAATGAATCTTTTAAAGTCAATATATTTTTCTTTGTGATATTTGCCTTTGTGTTATTTTTAGTTTCACAACGAACCTAGGTAGAAACTGGCACTTCTTGTGCCAGAACATACCTGAAGTTGACAGTAAGTTGTGGTATCCATTTATTGAATGCATCATGTGATTTTTACCAAAGGATACTGATGCGGCGTCGATGAGAGGTGGACTGTATTTATTTTTATTGAAGATATATTTGATGTGAGTTGGTTGGCACATCAACTTCTAACACCGTGATGCAAATATGGAAATATCTCAGTTCATCTAATAATTGAAGTTATGTACATATGAGATGATTGATTGAAGCAATGACGAAAATATCTCAGCTCATATAATAGTTGAAATTATGTAAGTGAGATGATTAACTGAAGCGATGACGAAAATATCTCAGCTCATATAATAGTTGAAAATCATGCACATATGAAATGAAAATATATCAGCTCATTTAATATTTTGAAGTTATGTAAATGAGAGGATTAACTGAAGTAATGACGAAAATATCAGTTCATATAATAGTTGAAATTATGTACATATGAGATGAACGATGCAATGACGAAAATATCTCAGCTCATATAATAGTTGAAAATCATGCACATATGAAATGAAAATATATCAGCTCATTTAATATTTTGAAGTTATGTAAATGAGAGGATTAACTGAAGTAATGACGAAAATATCAGCTCATATAATAGTTGAAATTATGTACATATGAGATGAACGATGCAATGACGAAAATATATTTGAAAATCATGTACATATGAAATGAATGATGCAATGAAGAAAATATATCAGCTCATATAATAGTTGAAATCATGTGGTATGACATGAACGATGCAATGATGAAAATATATCAGCTCATATAATGGTTGAAGTTATGGAAATGAGATGATCAACTGAAGCAACGACGAAAATATCTCAGCTCATATAATAGATGAAATTATGTAAGTGAGATGAATGATGCAATGATGGAAATATCATAATTGCAGTTATGTAAACGAAATGATTAACTGAAGCAATGACGAAAATATCTCAGCTCATATAATAGTTGAAATCATGTACATATGAAATGAAAGATGCATGGAAACATCACCCGTTCCAATCGATGAAAACTTATACGAGGTTTTTACTGCATGCACACTCGACGGATATTTGTCAGAGAACAAAGAAAAAACTATTTGGTTAATTTATATATACATTAAAAAACTGACCTGATGCACACAACTTTATATAAACTTCATTTATTAATTTTACAATTACTGATTTAACACATGGGAATACAAAATATTTAAAATTCACTTAAAACTAAAAGAGAGAGCTTAGCTCATACTCAACCAACTACATGGTAACACAAACAACACTTTTTACTGACAATACTATTCAGATATAAATTCGTAAGAATAAGAGGGCAAAACTACCAAAACAGTCCATTTTATAGAAAGCCAAAACTCTACAAATCACAGCTGTCAAGTTTACCAACGATCTCGAAACTATCGAATTAATAATATAGAATAACGAACACATAAATTCAATGTGAAAATTGAAAATATCGAATGAATGATCAAAATATACCGAACACGTCAATTCAAAATTGACAGTTTCGTTGACATTTCAAAAGGATTGTTTTGGTAATGTTTTGCATAATTTTATAAATAATAAATAAATCTTTAATTGGTTTTGTTTTGATTCTAATTTAAAATATTTTGATTTTTCAGGTAAACTATTTAACAATTCACGATAATGCGTGAACAGATACTAAATTCTAATCACTTACCCCAGTGCCGTGATGTAACTTTTACTAGAGCCTGTGATATGAAGGGTAATTCAAACTCTTCCGTGATTGAGATTCGAGCCACTGTCATATACATATTGGATCTACCTTGACAGAGACTTTCATAGTTGTTTTCATTTTTCGTTAACTCAACCCGTAGCTGCCATCTACAATAGTTTTCGTTTAAAAGAAAACAAGTGAACATAAAATAGTTGTGTGATATTTCCCAATGTAATTTCGTTTATTCAAGTTGTGTTCGTAATCCCGCTATCTCCATGTAGATTTCCTACAATCGTTATATAATCCATGTTTTTGTATTTTTCAAATACTCTACAACTTTAGTACAGGTTAGAGTCTTCACTTTTTAGTGGGTACACTAATAAATGTAATTTCCTAAAATCATTTCATGATAGATGTCTCTGTTTATGGTTTCCTTCCAGTTATAGTACAATAGTGAAGACACTTTTAGTACACGTATTTTTTTTGAACGAGATTGTCCAATAAACAGACTTATTTTGTTATTGATTTATGATGTAAACACAGTCGAGACTTTTGCCTATAAATGCGCCTATCTACGTATAGAGGCGCTCTTATTCGATTGTCATTCTTAGAAATCAGATGATTTCAGTTTTTTTACGTCTGACAATAATAAATAAAAAAAATTAACAATTTGGTTCTCAGATGAATTGTTTTTGTGGTTATGCCGAAGAACCAGTGTATAATAGTGAATTTAGTTAATTTTTGGTGTAAATTGTTATTTTTTTTATCAAAATACTCGGCTGTGATATTTAATAAATTTTGGTGTTATTATTGTTATTTTTTTGTATCCGAGATTTGTATTATTAAACACGATATAATTAAATTATTAAAGGCTGTTAGTGGCCATATTGTTAAGTTATTCTAGTGTTGTATTCAGTTCATGTTAACAAATCTAATCGTAATAGAAAAATTGTTTTTTTTTGTGTAAATACGGCATGTTTTTTTTTGTTATTTATGCTAGCTCATAAGTGAATTAAAAAAAAAAAGAAATCGTAACCAAATATAGCGAAAAAAAACTAGAAATCTTAAAAGTGAGTGCATTTTTTTTCTCATCGACCCGATCCAGTAATAACACCAAGTATAAGAATACCAATAATACCACGGTGCCAAAATGGGCAGTTTAGCCTTGCTATTGTTTTATTTCGGCTGAGGAACATGACGAGCTAAGGCGGATACCACGAGTTGGAGAAGCGGGGGTTATTCACATCTTGCGGTGAGTCCTATTCTTCTGCTATTTTATTTACATGTGTGAATGATTTTGGGCAGTATGTAGGTGTATGATTGTGTGAACATGGATGTGTGCAAGGGAATAGCCCTATATGTATAACTAATTCTGCATTTAACAATCATAAGAGTTATTGTCAAGTAATTATTTAAATTCTTCTTGGGAATACCATTAGTTGATTTTCAATACAACTAGGTAGTGGATAAATTAGACCGCGTGTCTTATAACGGTAGTGGGGGTTATCTGCCTACAACAAATGAATGATTCATATATAACAGTTGTAGTCGATAAACCTGTAAATTAGTATGCTTTGTTGTATTGAATTACTTTTTTTCCTGTGATTCGATTGATCTGAAATAAAAATAAAATTAAAGTATTGTATGGAATATTATTTGGCAGACTAAGGAGGCTACCTTAATCTGAGAATTGTTTGATAATACAATATAATATTCAAACAGTCCACAACGATTGTTAAACCAATATAATTTTATAATCACGATCAAGAAGAAAAATCCAAGAAACGATTGCGACATCACTACAAAGTCTACCATTTTGATAACTTTGATCACATCTGCAGTTATTTACTATTAAGTGATGTACATAATCTACTGCTCTCCTGTAATTTTTTTATATAATTACAATAATTACTGAAAGGTGAAACTCATTTCGGAACAATGGGGTTATTGGAAATCAAGATTAGCAGAGTTATTGAAAGAATTTTTGGCTAAATTTGGACCTCGCATAAGAAGCATCATGCCTGAATCTGACAGCTCTGATAATTTGCGTATTTCGGCAATCGTACAACTATTTGCCCAACTACATGATATCCGTATGCCTAAATTATAATCATTTAAAATCAACTTTGTCAAACAAACTAGAAAATAACGAATTTGGGTCGGCAGGCAATTATGGAGACAGGTGTTGTAAACAAAAAAAAAAGGAAAATAAAACAAAACAACTGGACTGAAATTGTTATGTGCCGACCAAGTTGCGATATGATACAATTTTTTCTTAAACCCTTGCTGAATCAAGTAACTTCAATAAAAGCTTTAAGTTTAACCGATTTCACTAAAGGAGCTATCGTATGGATGATGGTGTGTATGAAGGTATGTGTCTTTGTGTTGGTGTGTGTGAGCATGTGGGTGGACATGTGAGAGTGTATGCGGTACGAATGCGTGCGAATGGGTGAAAATCATGGGGTTGGACGATACGATTACTTGTGTTGAAGCTACGAACGATTATTTGTGTTGAAGCAGCAGGTATTCTTCTTTCGCTCCCATAGGTTAGAGCTAGTCTGGGGCCAAAAATAATCTCATCCAGGTACGCGACCTGCTATGACACTTCGTTGATCCGTCGCTTCATTACACCCGTCTCTAGTTACAATCCATTCACCAATGTTGCGTCATGGGATGTGCACCAAAAGATACTACTTTCCTCATTTTTCTTTAGCTCACGGACTTTAGTTGAAGACCTCTAGATCAGATTAAGACGATTCAGCATAGCTTATGACAACAAAATACTTTACAGAAAATTTAACCACAAAAACTTTATACGTGTTCGCTTTTCTACAATTCACAAATCTAAATAGCAAAAGTAAAAAAAACAAGGTTTCAATTAGACCCAATTATCTCAGACAAGACATATTATCTTAAATTTATAGTCATTGACTTCTTTAAACATCAATCTAGATATATCCAATCATGGAAACTAAGGTTTATTTTTGATCACATTTGTTATCGTTATCGTTCCATATATCCTACAAAAAGCCAACATTTAGTTTCAAGGTTGTCTGAAATAGAAAATCGATTTAGTATTTCCTGCTCAAAAATTTTGCGATTAATACTCGTAATACTAAGTCATTCCAAAAAATAGACTTTAATAATGTCAAGATCAACATTTATTAAATTACACAAAAATGACAAATAAAACGTAATGCATTACGTGCTTTATAGTGTGGTGTCCATCATTATTATTTTCTCACCAAAATCATTATTTTCTTATGAATTCGCCGTAATTATTTCTTAATCTCTATAAAAAGTGAAATTCTTTTTATAATTAATTGATATCCGTAACCTTTAGTTTTTTTTTCTTATATCTATTCGTCATAAAATATAAATAAAAAATTTAATTTATGACGTTTTGCTTTTTAGTTCTCTTCTTAAATATTTTCAATGAATTCTCTTTTAAAACCGCGATCAATGTTTATATCACAAAATATATTATAAAATCAATGCTTACCATCCAAATTTCGTCATTATTTTCAATATTTGTCTTACTCATTCTTCTTAAAGAAAATTTTCTTTTATGTTATATTCACAATAATAATAATAGAATTGATAGAAAAAAAATTAATCTTATTTTCTTCATTTTGCTTTTATTTTTTGTTTTCTTTAAATATTCTTTGGGAGCCCACTTACGCAAACGTAAAGTGAATAAAAAAAATAATTTTTGTTTTTGTTGTTGTTTTTGTTTTTGTATTATTATTTTATTATACTATTATTAGTATATGGTCTCCGTGGTAGGAATGAACGACCTCCTCCTACTTGATTAAATTCAGTTCGCTCGCGAAAGTTGTGGAGTGCACATCAATCGTTATTTCTTCTCTTCGTCATAAGTGGATTTATTTTTACATATATTTTTTTGGAAAAAGTTTAAATAAAAAAATCCTTTTTTTTTTATTTTTGGTTAGAAAGAAGAAAATACATTGTGTGACATTTTTCTCAGCTTGTTTTCTTATTATTTCATTAAAAGAAAAATAAAGTTTTCGAAAAATAATTTTAACGAATTTTATTTGAATTTAATAAGAAAATTTGTGTTTTTTTTAAACGCGTCGCGATTATAACAAAAAAGTGAATATAGAAAAAAAATTTTAAGTGAATTCAAGTGAAAATTAAAAAATTCAGAAAAGGATAAAGGATATCAATTTTTTTGATTTATAGAAAAAAAGAAAAGTGATTTTGTTCTAAGAAAAATTTTGTGATCTTTTAAATGTTTTTTTATTGACATCATCTCAATTTTGGATAATCATATCAATTTTTGGATTTTTTTTAAATTAATTTTCGTAAAGGTGAGCTTTTTTCATTTTATTTAGAAAATAATATGAAAACAAAATAAAATTTTTTTATTGAAAGGAGAAAATGCGGTCAACTTTTTCTTTATGTTTTGAAATGTAATACGAGCAACTGAAGTTATATTAACCGAAAAAAAAATTAATTATAAAAAATGTATTTGATAGATTCTAATCACGAATTAAAAAATTTAGAAATATGTTAATTTTTGACTATATTCAAATATAATTTCTTATACTTTATTGAAAATGAACAACTTTTAGCATTTGTTTGATAAGATATTTTGGTGAAGGTTATTTGCTTTTTTTCTAAAAAATTAATTTTATTTATTTAAATCTTGTCCAGGGTTGTTATTCATTTGGTTAGTCTTTCAATCTTTGGTTTTCGTAACAATTGAATAAATTGTAAATAAATAAAAAAACAAGTTTTTTTTTGATAAAATTGCGTTTTATTTATCAAAAAGCAGGAATATTTTTCAATGAAAACAAAAAACTTCAATAGAAGACGAACCTGAAATTTAAAAATGTTTACAAATAAAATTTAAAATTAAAATTTTAACCTGAAATAATGTTATGTATTTCTTATGTTGCTTTTTATTAACAAAAAAACCCCTTTCACTTTAATAATACAAAATAGTTTGTTAGCGATATTTAAAATTAATATAACAACAACATTAAACATATTGTCTGCAGGCAATTTAAATTATATAAATTTTGTTTTATAAAATAAAATTATTGTACTTTCGATATAATAATATCGCGCGACATTTGAATCAAAAAAAAATTCTATGATTTTATTAATTTTATTATGCAAAAACTGTTATTTCCTGTGATGCTATGGAAAACTGATTTATGTGACTTGAAGAAAATTTTCTGTAATCCATTGAATAAATATTGTAGGTATATTGTTTGTGTAAAAGCGGATGCAAAACATTTTGTTTTGGTTTGTTTGAGTATGGCAGTTATAATTAAACCATTTGAAAAAAGTGAAGAAAAAATTATACGCTAATTGAATCTAATTGAGAAAACTTACATCAGGTGTAAATTTTTGAAATAATTGATTGATATTGAAGTAGAGCAATTTTAGTTTTCTTGTAAAAAGATGATCAAACTTGATTTTTGTGTACACATGTGAAAGGGTTTTATTTAAATTAATGATAATAAATTTTTTTAGAAATTATCATCTTATGAGACAGTTTTTAGTAATTTAATTTAGGATGTTTTGTTATAGTTTAGTTATTATGATAAAATTACCTAGGTAGCAGTAACGTATTATATTTGTTACCCACTAGTGCGCAATGAAATAATAAACAAACAAAACTTATTAAATTTTAATAGAAACAAAATTGTACATAACAATTATGCATTTGTTATCGAAAAGGTAAAAGAAAACTATGAAATAACAATAATAAGTAATACAACGGTAACAGTTTATAGAAAAAGTATCTGAAAAAAATTCATTCACAAATTTCTATGATTCAATGATTCTTTCTTAATTGACTGTCTAAATTATATTTTATAGAATAGTTTTTAATGATATCTAAAACTGCTTTCAACTAAAACTGCCTTACAGTCACCATTTGGGTACAAACTTCAAAAAAATTAATTTTATTTTAGATTTTTATGGTAGAAAATATTTCTATTGTTTAATTTGGTAAGCCATCACCAATTACTTTAAAAATCATAATTGAATGAAAACTGTATTCTAATCACTATCTTTAAATATCTTTTAACACCATCTTGGTGTCTAGCTAAATTTTCTGAATGATTATAGTTAAGTTCAAGGTCTGAAAAAACAAATTATAAATAATGTTATTTCATCGATTTACATCTAATGTGACTTTGTTTTTATTTTAACATAAATTCCAATATTTGTGTAGTTGCTAGAAATTTATAATCAAAATATGCCGTATTACCAAAATTTATTGAGGTAAACCGTCGTTGAATTCAATTCAAGACCAAAATAAAGCTTTCAAAAAGACCGACTACCCTCCTTGATTTGTAGTTTATCGACAACAGCACCCATTATTTATCTATTTCTTTACAGTTAAAATTTTAACAATTTCATCAAGTTCAAAATACCAGCTGAAATTCAGTGAGCTACCACCACAATTGACCTTAAAAAATTGGTTTAAAATGCACAATGTCGTATTCTGATTTCTGATTGGATTTGTTGGTTGTTTCAGTTTTAGAAATGACTTCATAACCCTCAACTTACTATACAAAATTTGATGTTTTAGTAGTTAACTCACAATCGTTGGGATGCATTCATGCAAACTATGTCCTAACCTAACTTTTTTTTCTTCTTGCAGAGATATCATGCTAATGTTTTGCATCAATGGATTGAGTAAATTGATGAATTTGCGTGTAGGCTGTTTTGTTCGCTATAGTAAATTTACTTGTTGTGTCTAACTTTTGCCAAAGCTGATACTATTACATAAATTCGTTCAGGGCTTGTACTTACAGGGATGTGATAGGCCATTGAAGAATTTGAAGAAACTCGGTTTTGTTTTGACTTATGTTTGAACACCAGCCGTTCGATTGACCGAGGTTAATTTATACCTTTTTGTTATAAATTTCTCAGTTTTTATCAATCATCTAAGAACCATGTCCATGCAACAACCCTACAGTCTGATATATTCACCACCATTTTTCATTGTCGATATGACGCTAGTTGCTGATATCCATGACATATGAAATGCCATCTGATTACAATTGAATGATTTTGAATCAACCTAAGACAAATCATTAATCGTTCAATTTGTTTGGGGCGTAAAAGATTTTATTCTATTTTACACTACACTTATATATCCATGGCTAATCATTGTAGAATTTGGACTATTATAAATTAATCTAGAAACATACGGTATCTATTTGTCTAATGGTTATTGAATTTTTTAAGCGGTATTCGAATGAACGGATCATGCGCGGACTCTACTAAAGAAAAATCTCTACAACAATGCTTATTTAATCGATCATATTAACCATAAATTTCAAATAATTATAAATTTGTATATAAAGAAAAGCAACAAGACAAAAAGACTTAACTTAATTTATTGATAGAAGACTTCCAGTTGTTGAACGGTGAAACGACTTTCGTCCTTGTATGTCGTATGAATCATGTATCCAATATTTATCCAAAACTTATTCCAAAACTTTTTCCAACGCTTGTAAATAATGATTAGCAAATGCTGTTCCCGTTTTACTTTGTTGGTTATACTTTTCTCTTAAAAGAATACCAGAGGAACCCAATAAACTTCCTAATCCTATTTTTCTTTTAGCATTTCCATTTTTTTATAAAATTTTATTTTTTTATGTAACAACAGTAATCCAAACGACTAACAACAGTAATCCAAACGACTGATTAGGACGTCAACAACATTTATCAAATCATTTTTTTTTGCTCTTTTATTTCACAAACAAACACGACATTTTGTTTTTCTTTTATTCACTAATACAAGGGCGAATTCCCTTAAAAAATTCACTTTTATATATCTATAAACTGGTAAAATATTTCACATAATACAATTAAACACAAAAAAAAATCAAAAAAGTATTTTATTTCAATAATATACATCACAAAAATCAAAAAAAAATTATTTTTAAACTAATTTGAGTTTAATTTATATTACACATCGTCTCGATCGTCTCGACATTACACATTGTCTCGATCAGACAATTTAATAATTTTTTTACAAATTAATAATCACGAACTGAATACAAATTTTTTGATTTAATATTAAACGTGGACTAATATTATTTTTGGAAAAATCAAATATGTATATAGTATTTTAATAATAAATAAAAGAAGGAGTAAAGGAGATGATTGCATGAAACATACGTCGTTATTCATATTGTTATCCCGTTAAAACCATTTACGAAGCCACACGTTATTCCATCTACCACACAAACATCTTCTTGTTGGTTTCTTAACACGCGAAACACGCACAGAATTTATGAACACCCTTTTCTGCATATAAGAATATAGGCAGAAAGAACTGGCGATGTTCAAGTATTGCAACAATTTCTTTCTTTCTCTGTTTTATTAGGAAGAGAGAAATTTAAGCATTAGCAATTCTTTCTGTTTCAATTTTATTAAAAACATAGAAAATAAACAAAATTCGAAGCGTTGTAAATAGAATGCAAATATATAATTAAAAACTATTATAACCTTGATGCTTCGAGTTGGTCAAAGAAAAAATCAGGTGTACCGATGGTTATTAATAGAAATGTTGATATTTAGAGTTTTCAATTTTCATATTCGCATCTCTTTTGTCTTGTTTTATATGTTAAAACAAAGGAACACAATAATATAATCTAGGTTGGGATGATGCGAATACATAACAATAATAAATTCAGAAAATCATATGTTTGAAAGGGCGATCAATTGGTTCTTCGTATGGGAATCTATTAAATATAAAATTACGATAATGCGAAACATGTAGTTTGTAAGCTCAAGGATGGAACATATAAACTGTGTTAACGGGAAACTAGTCTTTGCTGTTAATGCAACTTTTTTGGTTGTTTGAACTATCAAGCCCTAGATTCCAGTTAACACACCTTATACAGAACCTCAATGGTTCTATAATTGATTGGAATTTTTACAGAAGTGAAATTGTGGTCATAACATCATTTGGACAACTAGGACAATTTAAAAAAGTATATTTTAAATTATATATTATATCTTTTTAATTATTTGCACCTTAAAAAAATCCATAGTTAACTGTAACTCCAGCATCACTTTATCAGACAAAACAACAATCTTTAGTTTCATGCTCTTCTCGTTTAAATGTAATATAATAGTGTTCAAACTTTTGATTAAAGCTAACAAAGTTATTTGCTAAGAAGCTTAGTATCAAGTCTTTAATAATTTTCATCTTCTCACTTTTATTATGATAATTTTCTTTAGTAAATAAATAAAATCTTACAGAGACATTGGGTTGAATAAAACATTCCACATAGTGATTCTCGTAAAACGATCTATTTAATTGAATTTCTATTCGAAATTTTGGAAGCAGGATTTATATTAGAGATTTCATCAATTGAGTAACAAGATTATTGATTATGAGAGACGAAGAAGGCTTAAACTTGCATTGTTCTCTTATAATGATATTATAAACCAACGTTTCTCTTTGATTTTTGAATAAAATACTTCTTGGCAGCCACCAACAGAATTAGTACACGCTGTTATCAGATTAGATATTTGAATTTGTTTTAAATTGCAACAGTTTGTTTTGAGTTCCATTTTTCGAGTACAATAAACAAAATTTGGAACATAGCTAATCCTAAACATGATACTCATTAGTTTGTGTCAACTCATGATTTGACATTTCGAGAGATTTCTATCCAAAGAATAAATTTGGGTTTTAGATTAGATATGAAAATGCAAGTACACTATCAAAAACTAAGTCAAACTAAAGTGTTAAAATAATAAAAGTAAGTTCCTCACTGTAGATAAAATTATTTGTTTATCCAAAATGATTTTTATAAACGATTTATATACCTTAGTTGTTATGCTACCTAATATGTTCTTTGTGTTATTTATTGATTGTTCGCCCAGTTTATAATAATCAAAATTTTTGATAATTTTTCCAAATTTACAGATATAAAACAGTTTTGTAAATTTTTCTGGTATCCTTTAAAATGTTTGGTTTCTTGGATATCTTATCTATTGGCTCAAAAATAATTGTTTGTTAAGTTTTGATTACTCTTTTGTAATTGTTGTTTAATTTTTTACAATAAATTAAACTATTCTTTCTTGGGTAAATAGTAGATATATTAGAAGATGTTATAATTTTTTGGGTTATGTTTTGGCTCCTTTTCAGCATTTTCGAAAAAAAAAAATAAGGTGCATAGAGAGTTATATTGCAATTTCTTGCTTCAGAAATGTCTCTAAAAGAAGCAATTTAATATCTTAACCAAGTTATTGACATTTCGCAGTTTTTTTCGATATCATCAAAGCGAATTTTTTTTGTGACGTATTATAGGAACATAGGCTATCAACAAGTATCTCTTAATCTGTATTAATTTCATCAATTCACTTAATTTTATGGCCGAGTTTCACTTGAAGACTTAATTCAATCGATTAGTTTTATATGGGTGATCAGCCAAAATCCCAGATATATAAGCCTGATTCATTTTCAGCACAGAAAAAATCGTTAAATTCTTAACTAAAAAAATTCAAAAAATCGCCTTAACGCCAATAACGCCATCTAGAAAAACAAAAATCCATATAAAAAATTCAAAAAAATTTAATCAAAAACAATAATTTTTTGCATATGACAATGTTTATTGTTTTTCAATATGGCATCAAGTCAATGAATTGGGCTTGTAAAATAGAGGAGGTTTTGGATCAGCCCATAGATTTTCCAATTTATTTACTATATTAGTTGACTATCGGTTAATTCGAAAACCAGTGCGTTGATGGTTGTTAATGATTTGCTACAAAATTCGGTCTGGATGGGAGCCAAACCCGGGTCCGCTGAGTTCAAAGTCTAGCGTGAGATTTTTTTTCTAAACCGTACAACAGATTTTATTTAAAAAAATATATTTTAAAAAGGAAAAACACAACATAAAATGTGCATTAATTGTGCATGTTAAAAAATCTCCGTGCACAAAATTGTGTATAATATATGTTATGCACATGATGTGCACAATACTATGCGCATGTTGCAAAACACCTTAGCACACATATGAACAAAAATGTCATGCGCATGTTTCAGTGAAAAACGAAGCGAAACGAAATTTATTTTATGATAATAATAGTAAACAAAAGAATGAAAATGGAGAATCAAAAACTAGTATACCATTTTTTAAAATGAATGTTTTTTGAATGGGATAATATGACTTTCTTATATTAAATTGATGAATTTTACCTTTTTGCATCTAAAATAATGTGCAAAAGAAATTTTTTTGTGAAGATAATGAAAACAACACAAAAACAAACGGGCACTTTGAATAATTAGTTTTAGTGATTTAAAAAATCCTTAATCCAGTATAGAATCATTACAATCAGTTATTTTCAACTAATTTGAAAACCAATCTATTATGATCATTCTTATACGATCGGGTGATTTGTGAATTTGTGCTACTGACGACTGGGGCTGGATACCGCCACTAAATACGTAAAATTTGAAAATAAGTAAAATTAAAATAAAAAATGAGAATTTATTACCGGCTCAAATTTTTTGTCAAATTAACTAAATATTTGGAAATAAAAAAAAGCTCTAGGGAAATTATCAGTTGTAATTTCCCAAGGGCGGTGATAATTCGAAATAATTTTTTGCCAAAAATTTCGAAAGCAAGTATATTGATAAAAGCTTGAGGGTGTAGGCAGAGGGTTTTTATCAATACCACATGCTTGAGGAATTTTTCAAAAAATTCTGAGATTTTATCTAAATTAATTCGTTTAGAAAATTTTTTGCCATTTTTCATTTCTTTATATATTTTTTATGAATTATACGTTGGCCTACTGTGATATCAGTTAATTGTTTCAAAATTAGGCTGATAATTTTTAATATCCCAGTAGGCCAGACGTAACAGGTCATTCAATAAGTCCGTAGGATAAGTAAGAAAAAAACAACATTTTGACAAAACTTGATTTTTTTATTCAACATAGTTGCCTTCGAGGGCGATACAACGAGTATAGCGATTTTCCAACTTTTCTATACCACCGTATGATTTCTCTTTCTCGTCAAAATAGGCCTCAGTTTCAGCGATTACTTCATCATTGGACTTAAATTTCTTTCCAGCAAGCATTCTCTTGAGATCTGAAAACAGAAAAAAGTCGCTAGGGGCTAAATCTGGAGAATATGGTGGGTGGGTAAGCAATTCAAAGCCCAATTCATTCAATTTTGCCATCGTTTTCATCGATCTGTGACACGGTGCATTATCTTGGTGAAACAACACTTTTTTCTTTTGCAATTGTGGCCGTTTCTTTGCGATTTCAGCCTTCAATCGATCCAAAAGTTCACAGTAATAGTCGCTGTTGATGGTGGTTCCTTTTTGGAGATAGTCGATGAATATTATTCCATTCGTATCCCAAAATACAGACGCCAGTATAACTATTTATCATTAGTATAATTCAAATTTTATTGGTAGAATTGAATGATGTCATTACATATTAGAGAATTTCATTGGGTTAAATTAAAATAAAACTAAGGAAAAGTGTGAAATTAAAATAACAATAAACTAAAAACATTTGCAACATAATTTAATTGATATATTAACTTTGGTTAAATCCACTCATTTCTGGGAGTATAATTTTATTCCTATCTGCCGAAAATTTTAAAACAGTATTTTTGAGATGTAATACATTTATTTTAAAAAAAAATTGAAATCTTTCTCTCTTTAAACTAAACCTCATTAATGGTTTTCAAATGCTATGTAAGCATATCTGAGGAACAATAATGGAGTTAGTATACAATATTAAAAATAAATAAATAAAATAGGCATGTCATACAAACGGATGTCAAACTATATCTAATTGGTATTGTTAAGTTCAAACGAAATACATAAAATAAATAATAGCAATTATTCACATAAGGAGTTTTATTTGTTGTATATTTCGATACAAATAATCGGATTAATAAATTGAAAGTAAATGTTAAAGGTACAACAAATAATAACAATAACAACTTCTTATTATTGTTTTTAAATTTTTGTTTTATTCATATAAATATTCATAATCATATTTTTTTTGTTTCGCACACAAAATATAAACAATAGGACATACGTACATAGAAATTTTTTTTTTGATAAGATTGAGTAAGATTCCATATGCCTTCATTCTTAATCACGTCAAAATTTGACTCAAGATCTGAATACGATCTATTTTAATCTCCTTGTTAGTATTGTCTTGTTAAATTTTTTTTTTTAGAACTCGTTGAACAACTTGACTTAAGTAAAAAGTAACAATATTAAACGACAAAATGTCAATTGATTGTTTTTTACTTTTGATTATGTCAAAGTTGAGTAAAATTTATGGTTTCAGTTTTTTTGATTGAAATTGACGAGATAAAAGTTTGAGCCATTTAGCATTTATTTAAAATTTAGTGGAAATAAAATGAAAAGAAGAAAAGAACGTTGATTAGAAGGTTATTGCGTCTTGAAAATGAAAGGTTTACGTGAATTGTGGGTAGATAGCTTATAATTGGTTTTGAAGGATAAATTCATAATAGGTGAACTAGTTTTGAGTTTTGTGGTTTATTTGTTGATAAATAGATCAACTTTATTTCATTTTACGGGCTACAAATTATGTAATATGCGGATATGTTATAATATTATTATAAAACATAACTAATTTCTTAACAACATTGCAAATACAAATTACTTTCTGTTAATACCTTTCAAATATATTTTAAACTAAAATTAACTCAATTCACATACATTAAATAATTATTGAAACTCATCCAACCATTTTCATTCATATTGATGAGTCAAATTTCAATATATAAAAATTATTTAATATAATAATCCTTGAACTAAATATAATAACATTTGATTTTATTAGCATAGAATACTTTCAAATCTTTAGTTTTTTTTTTAAGAAAATAAAATAGATTTAGAATGTCTTTTTCAAAGATTGGTTGAAAAATTGATTTTATTCAACAAACATTTAACTTTACTCTCGTAGAAATTTGATTGTTTTTGGTATAATAATTAATTTTATATAAGCCAGTATTGTGGGTAGTTTAAGTCAACCATATAAGGTTGTTTATGTAATTACGGAAAAATAAAATTATAAAACACCTACAAATTGTATATATTGACGAATATGTTAAGTTCGTTAAACTTAAAAAATCATCATCAACAGCTAGATATGCTAAATTTTAAAATATATAGTAGTTTTTGCAAATAAAATCTTAATCGAATTTTTTTATGTATTAAATTTTGAAAGCGTGAATAAAAACTGTAATTAATTTTTAAGTAACTTAAAAAAATTTAACAACGGAAATTCTATCTATTATCAAAAAGTTTGTAAACAAAAATTTGTAATTAAGAACCTCGGTTAAATAGAAAGTCAATTTTTTTCTTTTGGGTTTTTATACACAATACATTAATATTATAAGTTTTAAATATATTAAATGTTTGTCCTTTGCAAATGGTTTCATTTTAAACGTATTTCCTCTATTATTGAAAAGAGACAGTTAATTACTTAAAAATTATGAAGGACAATAAGTTGTGGTGTAGCATTAACTGTGCATTAACGAATTATTAAAAATTTAAATCAATATTTGTTTAAGTTGAATTTTATATTACAACAACAAGAAAAAACAAATATTATAAAATCGTGTTAACTTGAACTTGTCAAAAAGGTAATAACAATATATTTTACATAGTGAATCGAAAAGTGCATGGTTTTTATAGAACTTGGTCACTTAATCACAAATTTGTATTAATATATTTTTACACAAATAATTTGTTGTGTTAAAAAATCTGCAATGATGATCATAATTTTGCTTATTTTTGCTTTCCTGTTTTTTGTTGATTTCTCAACTTAAAATTATTAAAATGCACTTATTCCCTCCCGTAAGAAAGCTTCTAACCGAATTAAGTAATTAATAAATTAAATAGAATTTCTTTTAAAAAACTCATGACGTGGATAAAGCTTTTATTTAGCGAGATATTTCTGAAAATACGTAAGTGATTATCCTTATAAACACACAATAGTGATTTTGATGGCATCTATTTCAGACACCTATGCCACATCGATCTCAACGTTAACTTCCATTGTGTCAGTTTTATTTATCGGTGGGACCAAAACTAATATAGTAAAATGATTAATTTGTTCACAAAAAATTGGGGCAAATTTGCTCACAAAAATTTTTTTGAACTACTTCATCTTTCACTACTCATATACTCTATTAACCGGCTCGAAGGACCAAAAATAAAATAGCTCTAATTTAATTTTTTAAAATATGAAATAGGCCAATATTCCATAATAGTATTAAGAAAATTAAAAATTAAATAAAAACATCAAATTATTTAAAAATTTGTGGAAAAAAAACTAAAATTGGGCTTTCAATAATCCAGTTAGTAACATATTCTTTGATCAAATAACGCACTTTCTACCTTAAGGATTAAAGATCAGATATAGAGTTATATGAAAGCTCATTTCTTTGAGCAAGTACCTGCCATCGTCAAGGAATATTCCATAACTAAGACTGATAATGCTATCGTTGGCTGAATACAGTTCATTCGCCAGCACCCCTATGATATCACCCGGCTAGCCAGTGACGGATTTCTAAATAGACTAGCTAGGTTGTAGCCTACGGCAGTAAATTTTTTGTGCTCAAAATTTTGTGCGTGCCCGACAGCCGCCCGCCACTACAAACAGAGGATCGAGGTTAAATCAATCAAATTTGCACGTTTTTCATTGAAAGCGTTATTTTAAAATACTTGTAATAACGTGACCTTGAAATTTCGAAAAAAATTTGCGCGCTTTTTTTGGCTGCGCTCACATTTGATAATTTTTTAAAATATATTAGGCGGCAATATAAATTAGCCTATAGGCGGTAAATTTGTAAAACCACCACTGCAGCTAGCGATGTTCACTGCTATTCCCAGTGGTATGTGATATCTCACGTTTGCTGTTTTGCTCTTTTTGTAATAACAAATTTTTTTTCAAGTAAAAATTACCGTTAATAAATTTATATCACACAATTCAGAGAAATGTTTAAGACCCTTGTAATAAAAATAAGTAACTGCTATATGTTACCATCCATCCTTATTAATTGACTTTTGTTTTATAAAAATATTCCGTTTAAGTTTTGATATTCATTAAAAATTAAACTTAAAATATTAACATTAAACATAAACATAAAAGTTTATCAATCATATATAAATTCAATCGTTGGGCTGTATCAAGCTTAATTATGATAGTGGAATAAAAGCGATGTCTTGCTTATGCGTGAAATTACACTGTTTACGTTCTTCATCATGTAAAAATTTGTACCTTTGTTATTGCTATAATTAGTAATATTGCATTCTGTTTCCACCTTTAGTTCTACGGTTATTTCGATTTATCCGGCTCGAAGGACCACAGCTAATTTAAAATTATTATTTCACCAATAAGATTAATAAGTTAAACTAATAACTCAAACAAATATCAACATTGATATCTTCGGTGATAATATAGTTTAGCTGGTAAGCTCTCGCTTTTTTAAAATTAACATTTTTTGCATTCTGTTAATTCAGTTCGTTATGGATATAGTGCATAACGAAAATCCTATGATTTCACTTATATCTAAACCGAAATTATTATTTTTCTTTTAAAATTTTAACTCCTAATTAGATGTTGTAAGAAATTTTCAGTTAACATGTTTGGTACAAACAAATTTGTAAATTTCACTTAAAGTCTTGCATGATTTTTATCTAACTAAAAACTATTACAGCACCTTCACATAATCTTTGAATTTGATTCATTGATTCATTGATTTAACATGTTTGAGCTTTATAATCACTTAGATTTTTTCCAAATAGAAGTTAACGAATAATATTTTTACATGAACTCACAAAATGAATTATGTAACTATACATCTTATGTTCCATCGTGTAGTTTTAATATTACAATATTAATACTATTGTACAGTTACCAAATTCAGATTATTATTTGTGTTAAGCAAATAAAATCAAAAAAGGAATGCACACATTTACCCATGACTGTGATTTTTTTACAGTTATTATTTTTTGGTGAAGAACATTTTTGTATGAATTTATGTGTTTGATCTGCATTATATATTTGTTGGTTTAAAAATAATTCATCAATTATGAGCATACCCAGTTTTTAAAAATTCTACGAATTTATAATATTAACATTATTTTGCAATCAACAAAACAGCTTAACAAAAAACAATAAACAATGTCTTGATACAATAATTTATAATAATTCTAAAAACTGAAATCACGTTTCCGTATAAAATATAATAATAATTAACCTAACGGTAAACGAGACAATTAATCATAAATCTACACAAAACAATTACGTAACTATTTTATATTTATAACTTTATAAGCACTATAAGTGTTTAATTAATAAAAAAAAATAATTATTGTCCAAATTGTAAATATTAATGTTTGTTTTTTATATTGCAAAAAATAAAATAAATAAATATCAGGTTCGTCGCCTAAAGTCTTTTGTTGTTATATGCATATGAAAAGAACAAATACCATAAACCAAATGATCTCAAGAAGTGATTATGTGTATATAAATACATATTTATAATCAAATACCATTTTTTAATTCAATAAAAATCTTATTAATATTCTTATCACACTAATGAAACTTTACAACAGAACGACAAATTCTTACTGGTAAATAATTTTTTGTTTGGTTGAGTTAAAATGCTTTAACAGATTTGTGTGTATCTACAATGAGTAATTTTTACTATCATCTAACACTAAATCAGCGTGTGGCCTTTTATTTTCTCAACAAGAAATTCATCTTAGAATTAAATTTATAATTATAATGTTTTATTGTTTTTGTTTTTGATTAATTAGAAATGTAATTGTTAGCATGCAACAAGATACTAAAAATAAATTCAAGGGCTATTATTTTGAAAACGTACATTTTTTTGTTGATTTTTAAATTTTTGATTTTTAAAAAATCTGAAATTTTGATATATTGTTGGCATTGACGAAAGGAAAAAAGTAATTTCTGCTTTTATTTTTTGTGTACTCTGAATCGGAGTTATGCGCGGTTGAATTTTGAGGCTTTTTCACGTAGTTTTTGGTAATGGTGGCAATGTTTTGTGAATAGGTGCCACAAATTTCATCCGACTTACGTATATTTTTGCAAGTAAAAAGGAAAATAATTGAATAATTGAAATAAGTAAGTTTAAAATTAATAACTTTTCTCTTTTCCGCTAGGCGGCGCGTAAAACCTTGGTTTACTTCAAAGCTCATATCTCAAAAAGTAGGCTTTTTTTTTTTTTGTTTTTCACAAATTTTAAAGTAAACATATGCAGCTATGAAATTAAGAAATAAAAAGTCAGCAATTCAATATGGATTTTTTCTTACGATTTTTTAAAGTTTGGTATATGAAAAATTCACATGTGTTTTTTTATTAAGTTAATAATCCTGTACTAAATGTGGATCTAATAAATTAAACATTTCATATTTTAACACCTGCAATAAATTTGAACCATTTTCTGTGCGGTTAAATGGTTAAAAACTTATTAAAAATTAATTTAAGTTAAGTGGTAAAATAAAGGAATTTAAATTATTAAAAGGGTGTGTAAAATGTTTATTCATTTTAAAAAATGTCTATTCAGCCCCTTTTTACTAATTAAAATCTCATTAGAGGCTTATAATTTTAACATTTAAAATTTCTAATGACGCCCACAAACGGTTTTTGACCAAATTATACTTGCATCCAATCAAAATATATTAAATTGTACCTACCTAATTTTACCTGATTCTACCTATGTCAAAACTATTTCAAGGGTATATATATATTGATTGGATTGCCTTATAATCAATTATATTCCAAAATATTTAGAATACATAACGTTTAGAAAAGATAATAATAGAAATGCCTTTCAAATTGTGCTGTAACTTGTACGGTCTCAAAAATCATCAGCGGACATCAAAAAATGTGAAACTGGTCACACCAGCTGTTATTCAAAAAGCTGCGACCCTAAATTTTACTTTGCGTGATGACCAGTTTATATGTGAAACATGTCGCACTTATATCTATAAAAATAAGGTAAATTGAATTGTTTTATTCAAATGAATAAAAATTCATATGCAACTAATATTTTCTATACAGCAGCTTTCATGTTCGGAAACTATCGATAGTGAAATTATTTCTATAAATCAGAATTCCAACGAACGAAAATATTCAAATACCTCCAGCATCTTTAGATCCATCACCAGTTTCGGTTGATACTATATCTCCACCAGTTCCTGAACTACTTAATGGCATTTTAGAAGATATTAACAATGTTCTTGGAAGGTTAGCCGAATCTCCTATCAAACAAAATCATATTACAACAGGAAGTTATAAAAAAATTGCAAGTGTCACATCGGCAATAAGTCAAAGAATATTTCAAGTAGATTCAGTTAAAGTGTTATCACCAAACGAGGAATGTGAATATACATCATGGCTTATGAACCTTAAAAAAGAGTTTAAAGGTGCCAGCTGTAAATCAAAACAAGTGTTTTTGTTGACAACTCTACCACGTAAATTTTGGTCAAATCAACGTATCCAGGATGAATTTAATGCATCAAGACGACTGGTAGAATTCGCCATGGATCTGTTGGAAACAGTAGGTCCTTACAGTTGGCCTCAAAGCAAACAAGTGCACAGTTTGTCACAAAATATAGTAAAACAAATTCAAACATACTTCTTATCAGAGGAAATTAGTAGAATAATGCCTGGCCTTAAAGATGTTGTTACTATTACAGAAGGATCGACAAAAATTAAGAAATCAAAGCGGTTGGTGTTATGGACCCTCACCGACATCTACGAAATGTTCTTGGAAGAAAACAAAGAACTCAAAGATTCCACTGTTTTTTACCGGATAACACTACACCCGATAAAATAATTGCCAAAATGTTTTCTTTTTCTGATGATCATAAATATTTCAATTTAAAGGCAAAAAAAAATATATAAATTAATTTTTTAATGTATTTATTTATAATATTGATTAAATTATAATGTTTATAGGAAAAATATTTTTTTAATGTTTTTTTCTAATGTTAGTGTTGGTGATGTTGAAATTATAACGAAATCTTCGATCATTGGGATCTCCGATTCTTATTCTGAATAAAAACCTGTTTCTCAATCAGAAATACACAAAAAATGGTTCAAATTTATTGCAGGTGTTAAAATTTGAAATGTTTAATTTATTAGATCCACATTTAGTACAGGATTATTAACTTAATAAAAAAACACATGTGAATTTTTCATATACCAAACTTTAAAAAATCGTAAGAAAAAATCCATATTGAATTGCTGACTTTTTATTTCTTAATTTCATAGCTGCATATGTTTACTTTAAAATTTGTGAAAAACAAAAAAAAAAAAAGCCTACTTTTTGAGATATGAGCTTTGAAGTAAACCAAGGTTTTACGCGCCGCCTAGCGGAAAAGAGAAAAGTTATTAATTTTAAACTTACTTATTTCAATTATTCAATTATTTTCCTTTTTACTTGCAAAAATATACGTAAGTCGGATGAAATTTGTGGCACCTATTCATAAAACATTGCCACCATTACCAAAAACTACGTGAAAAAGCCTCAAAATTCAACCGCGCATAACTCCGATTCAGAGTACACAAAAAATAAAAGCAGAAATTACTTTTTTCCTTTCGTCAATACCAACAAAATATCAAAATTTCAGATTTTTAAAAAATAGTTGTTTTTTTTTCGATGTACGTTTTCAAAATAATAGCCCCAAATGAAATCTAAAGAAATAATTTTATCATTTTTATAAAATCTAATTCTACTTTTATTTTTTATTTCAATGAATTATTTGTTTTAGATTAGAAAGTAATTTGTATGTGTATACGGCTTTTTTTTTCTTCTAATTTGAGGTTACAGTGAAATGTTTATTTCAGTTGAATGAATTTAAATTGTTTTGTAGTTAAATGAATTTGAACAGATTTCTTTCAAAGAATGAACGAATTGTAATGAGATGTTGTGGTTTGGTATTGTATGATTTGATGGTTATTGAATAAGGTTTAATGGGAGTGTTGTTCATATAGAGGAATTAGGTCATTACATGAAAATCAGTAAATTGTAATAAATGAAGAAATTTTAAATGGTAGAAATCATTAGTCTATTTATTAAACTTGGTCTTGTAAATTCTTGATTTAATTGTCTGTCTTGATCACTCTTTACCTAATTCGGGACATAAGTTTTGCACTAAACCACAAACTCTTGCACTATAATATGAGTTGTTATGTTCACCCACGGAATATTCATGTTTTGATGATACTTCTTCGCATAAAGGGATCAATTATTAGATTATGAAAATGTTTTTGTTAAATGTTTTTACTAGCAAAATAATTTTAAACCAACAACTAAGTTTTCCAGAAACAATCTAATTTTCACTGATACAAATGTTCAACAATAAGCTTTAGTGTATCCGTATTCTGATTTGTCATAGCAACGTTACAATAACGAATCCCACAAAAATTTAAACGCGTTCAACAAATGTTTTTCCCAAAAACGATACACAAAGCAATAAAAAATAAAACAAAAATATAATTTAGCATACCGCCATTATGATCATTATTTATCTCAATTTCCAAATAAAAAAAATATCACAAACACAAAGAGATAATTAAAACAACAAACCATTTCTAATATTTGTCCAACTCTTAATATTTACCAATCTAAAACGAAGATCGACGGAGTCAAGGTTGTTTGTATCGTTGCGACACAAACCACAAACTCGAAAAAAACGCTAATTTTATTTATTCAATGATAGTCTCACGATGATAATCATTATAATATTTTTTTACGTTTTTTTGTGTTTTAATAAAGCGTTTTTGTTTTGTGTTTATAAATTTGTAATAATTAATGCAATTCACCACGTTGCCCAACCCTTTTTATGAATTTTTTGTTTGTTTGGATTGTGCCAACTGTTATTTTGAACTTGTAATTAAAATAGAAATTTTTTGTTTTAGCACTTCGTTTGACAATAATGACGTAATATTATTTTAAGAAAGATTTTGTTTTTTTCTTGTCATGCAAACAATAATCTCTTTCGATGATGATCAAATTTTACAAATACTACAGAGTAGGATTACATTTACTGACATACGATTGTGAATAGTTTTAGAAAAATTTTTAATCTATCTTCCTGTATTGGTAGACTTTAATTAATTATAAATTTATTTCCGGTTATTTAATTCATATTTTTTAAATTTGTTTAACAAAACCGGGAAAAAAATTCTATGAATAACAAATAAAAATAAATCAATTAACTTAATTCCTTTGTCTATGTTACTTATTAGTCATGTTTATTCCTTATAAGTTGATTGGATAAAAAGTTACAATGTAAAGTTAGTATTTGTTTTAAAATCTTGTTTTCAAAACATGGAACTTGAGAGTTTTACATTTATCTGACCGTTTGCAGATGGACTTTCGAACTGCATATAAATATGCAGAATGATTTGCTGGCAACAAAAGTCTCTGGTGGTTTCAATCTATAAATTTTAAAAAATGAACGTTTAAAAACACTTACGAGTACATGTTGTTGTGGAACCTAACTCTTAAAATATGAGTGAAGTATTTGCATCAAATAGTGCACCAGTTCTATATAGCTTATTTTTTTATTTTTTGCTTTCATTAAAATGTGTTGTGCCGTAACACATAAAATCGCTTTAAACCCAAGTCCCACAACAACCTTGCGTTTGAAGGTGTTGATAGACGCAAATTTTGTTTGTTTGGTGTTCTTATGTTTTTTAAAAAAAATGGATAACTAGACAATAAATTCTTTAACGTATTAAAATTTGACATCTTTTAGAAAAATTTGCACCAACAAAACAAAAGTATAAAGCTTGGTTGCTAATAATCCAGTTATTGACATATTTCGTGATCATGTGACTCACTGTCTTCTTCAATGATTAAACAGTGATTTTTGTATCCGAAGTTGTCACACTCGTAGATCAAAAACTAGAAAAAGGTTTACTAACCACGAAAAACTGATTCCTTCATGCAAGGAAAAAATGTATGTATTATAAATTAGAGTCAAGAGATTTATAAACTTTACAATTTTTTATAGATTTAATGTTTATAAATTTACCAAAAATATTGTTAATTCGATAAAAATAATATGTAAAAAATTCAATCCCTTTTATGAAGTTTAATAAAATTCTGGAAGATTTATTAACTTTATTTTTAAAATGAGCAAAACATTTTATAGATATAAAGAAATGTTTTATAAAATCTACAAAATTTATTGAAAAACTTTAACTGAGATTTTGTGAAATTTACTGAAAAAAGAGTAAGTTGTACAGTTAAGAGTAATTATGCTCCACAAAATTTTTGAACTACACAATATCTCAATTTTTAACAATTTATTATTATTTTGATATATTGTAAACATGCCGTAACAAGAAAACTGATAATTTTTTATGATATTTGTATCAGTTTTAGTTTGAATATCTTTCACAATGAGTTACCAATGCACTTTGTTCTTTACTCCGATTCGATCTTCGATGCGGCGTAGTAGTCCATTTTGGTGTTCTGGTATTTCCAATCATGCCTTTATCTTCATTACTGTTGACCGCTTGAGATCTTTTTGCACCGGCAGCTTTTTCATCGCGGGCGAAATGGAAGCATGAACTTGGATCTATACTTTAGGCTGATTTAAATTAAAATGGCTTTACTGCCATCTACTCTACTGCTAGTGCTGATGCTTAAATTTCTTAAAGACATACCAGAAGTTTCTCTAACAAACTGTAATGATGCGCTGCTTCGTTGAATAACCAACGAAGTGGCATAGCAGGCCGCGTACCTAGCAAGATTTATTTAGAGCCCCAAACTAGCTGCAATCTGTGGGGACGAGTAAGAAATCCTGCTGCTCCAGCACAAATAAACAATAGTACGCGTATCTCTTGATAAGACTGGATTAAATGAAAAACAAATGAGTGAGAAGGATAGACCCTGGCGACCCCCATACGTGAAAGAACCACGATCACCACGTCCAACCCCATACTTCAACACACAATCATACACTCTTGCACCTCATATACTCATACACTCGCACCCCTCATACACATGCACACACACACACACGACCAGTATTTCCCAATACACAACTGGCGTTTGTTCGTATAAATGCGTACCTTTTCAACAACAATCTGATTACTTCCATCCCTAAGGCCATAGATGTTACGAATGCGAGATTATAAACAACTAATTGATTTGTTGTTGTCTAACCCACAAATATGAAGTAGTTTATGTGAATAGAGATGTAAACAGAATTTCAAATTTTATTTGTAGAAGTAGGTTCGTACAATTTAGCCCAAAACAAAAACGAACCGGTTGGACCTGTAATGTCAAGGATAACGACGGGAACCATATCATGAAAGCTATGGCGAGCTTTAAAATTTATTAGCCCGCTTATGAAAGTGAAAATTTAACTCTCCCTGTTCGGGTAAATTAAAGCAAATCGTATACGAAACTAAAAGTATTGTAAGGACAATAAACATAATATAGATTTTCTTATATGTTTCACTTCTCGCATATCCGTCAACATGGATTTCCTTTCGATGTACTGACGGTCGACCAATTTACGTTCAACAACCGATTTCTTTAATTTATCCTGTTTGTCATTCTTGATTTCAATTTTCACTATTAATCGCTTTATAATTCGCATCGGATAACATTAATTTTTCTAAGTCCGTCGTTTCGGGTTCATCACATAATTTTTGACTATGCGTTCTTGTTTTTTTTTTTCATATAGTCTTGCTAATAAATTATTGACACTTTGTTTTTTTATAGTAGCTACCTTCTTTTCCGACAAACTTTCATTACCATTATTTCAGCTATCAGGAGCCTTGTAACCATTAGCCACCAATTTTTCTTTTCTTGTACGTCATATTTTTCAAAAATAAATTCGCGGAACGCTTTGCTTCAAATTCAACAGTTTTAGAAACTCCCAAAGAAATACCCCAAATCCAGTCTTCAGGAGTTAATATGAAACATTTACATTTCAAACCCAAAATTGTCGAAAAACTTTTAAGGGGGTTAAACAACAACAAAGCTTCTGGTCTGGACAACATTCCTCCTGTTATTCTAAAAACATTTTCAAAAGAACTTGCACCAACCCTCACCAAAATATTTTATAAATCCTATAAATCTGGTATCTATCCATCCTGCTGGAAGTTGGCCAATGTCCAGCCTGTCCCAAGAAAAGGAACGAAATGTGATATTTCAAATTATAGACCAATAGCCTTACTCCCAGTCATGTCTAAAATATACGAGCACTATATTAATTCACACATATCCAAATTTTTGGAAGACAACCATTTGATATCTGACAGCCAATACGGTTTTAGAAACAAAAGATCAACAACCGATCTATTGAACTATGTGGCACATATTTGGAATAGCATACTTGAGAAAGGTGGTGAAACGTACGTGATCGCATTAGACATCTCAAAAGCATTTGATCGAATTTGGCATGCCAACTTGATCAACAAGCTCGTTGCGTACGGTTTTCATCCCGCAGTCGTGAAGTTGATTCAAAATTTTCTGTCTAACCGATACATCTCGGTATCTATAGATGGCTTTTCTTCTGAGTCCAAATTAATTAACGCTGGTGTACCCCAAGGCTCAGTTTTATCTCCCACTTTATTTTTAATTTATATCAACGAACTGTTACAAATCACCAGTAACCCAATAAATAGTTTTGCAGATGATAGTACACTGCACAAGTCATTCGTCCCCCTATCTTCAAAGGGTAAAATGCATGAACGAATAAATCCCGTCCGGAGAGACGCTGCCATAAATATAAACGAGGACCTAAAATAAGTCGCCGATTGGGGTGACAAAAATTTGGTCAATTTTAATTCCACCAAAACACAGCTATTGATTGTTTCCAGATCAAAGACCGAGTTTCCTAACGATATTTCAATTAATATGTGTGACGACCTAATACGCGAATGTGAAAGCATTCGTTTATTGGGAGTCACAATATCCAATGACTTACTCTGGAACGATCATATAATGGCCATGGCAAAGAGCGCGTCAAGAAAACTCGGCCTCCTCAATAGATGTAAAAAATATTTTACTTCGCATCAATTACTCCACATTTATAAGTCCTATATTCGTCCCTGTATTGTTGTCAAGTTTGGGGCGCTGCATCTGTTACTATCCTGGCTCTTTTGGACTCTGTTCAAAAGCGAGCTATACGAATTGTTGGTGATCGAGATTTAACATTAGGTCTTGATTCCCTGCAACATCGTCGCACTGTTGCTGATCTCGTTGTTTTTTATAAATATCGTCACCAGCAGTGCTCGGATGAAATCAGGTCCATAATGCCTCAGACATATGTTTTTCCCCGTTTTACTCGTCAATCGGTGTGTGCGGGCGGACGAACTGTTGAGATTACTCACTGTCATAGTAATAGAATGCAAAGGGATTTCTTTGTGCGCACATCGTACACATGGAATGCTTTGACCGAATCAATAGTCTCGAGTGCTTTCAATCCACAAAGATTTAAAAAAAGCGTCCACCTATACCTCAAGACGCATGTTGTTGTGGGACCTAAGTCTTAAAAGGTATCTATGTGTTGTTGTGACACATTTTGTAATTCCTACTACACAACACTTTTTATTAAAAAAAAAAAAAAATGACTAAATCACCTAAAACAATGCACTAATTAATATTTAAATAGGAGAAAAACAAACATAAAAATATTATGGGTCTATTCCTACAACGCCAATTTGCAACTGCTGATTTATTTACAAAAAGAAACAAAAATCGAGGCGTTAATAACATGTTCATTCACCCCCCACATACACACCCCCATGTACATAAACCCACGCATATACACTCACCCACACATTCATACTTACATACATATTAATTTATGCATACAAGGTTACTCACCCCATGGTTAGTCCAGTCCGCTTCTTCAATCCGGCTAGGCCTTAGCCAGTCATCCTTGGTCTTTTGAGTTGCATCAAGCAAATGGTGTAGGTGGAGTCCGAATTTGCACTCGTGATCGTTGAACGGAATTCACAAAATTATAAGGAATTGTTAAGCAGCAATCATCAATACTCAGCAATAACAGAAAGATTGTGCAATAGTAAACAACACTGCTATAATTGATGCGTCCACAGAAAGAGATATCGTTGAACAATAATAGATAATAGAGTGTGCTAGTGTGCCATCAGCAACGGTAAGGAGCACACGGAGTTGATAAGAAAATTGGGTGTGTTCGATGCGGTCACCAAACAGAGAGTTATAGTATTTATAAATGTTCCTAACAAATACCACCTGTACATAACATGACTGTTAATTTCTATTTCGGCTTGAGTCATTAAACTTGGAAATGAATTTTTCCACGACTTTGTTGATTTAATTCCTCCCCTTTAGTTTTCACATTACAGACAAATAGCAATTTTTTTTTCTTTTTTTTTCAACAATTATATGGCACCACGGTACTATTAATTTTTCCAAGTTAAAATCAAAAAATTGCTTTAATCATCCTACCAAAAATGTTTAGTTGCAAAAAAATTCACATATCCATCTTGGATTGTTCTATTATACATACATTCAATTTTGGTACATAACTTTGGCTTAGTAGCCTTGTAAAATTGAATCTTTCTTTTTTTTATTTGCTACATAAGAATTTAATGTGTTATGACGTAGTCTGGTGATCAACGAAGCGTTGTGTAATTCCCTGATTTATAGATTCCTTATTTTCTCATATACATCAAATTTGCATTAGCTGAGACTTTCATAATTATTTTTTTCTTAAACTCAAACCGTAATTGCATCTACAATACTTTTCGTAAAACAAAGATTGTCCGAAAACAGTTGTGTAATATTTTCCAATGTGATTTTCTTTATTCAAGTTGTAGTCGTTGGTTGCTATAAAATTAGCATAGAATAAGTGTACAATAACTTGTGCTATTCCCATGTAGATGTCCTACAATCGTTTCACAAACCATGTTTCTGTTTATAATTATTCTCCAATTTTAGTACAAGATATTGGTAAAGATATTTTTATTTGTGCGTTCTTTAAATTATTTAAACGAGCTATCAGTCAATGCTACCGTTTTTTTTAGACTATAAATAGAACGCGATTGATAGCTTCTGTCTCTTGTGCATTTTAAACATTCTCTCGTGAATATCAATAAAAATGGTTTTCTTTATTGAATTCACGTTTTGTATCTAATTTAAAGACATGGTTAAGTATATAATTTACATAAACGTAAAAATATATAAATTTCATTTCCTTTAGTTCAAATTAAAAAGAGGAAAAATCATATATGTTTGTGCCTTTAGTTCAAGCTAAAAACAAAAAAATTCTATTTGTTTGTGACGTGTTTTCTAATACATAATTACATATAAATTCTCTTAGTCGACTAAGTTTTGTGAAGAAAACTCACAGCTGTTGATTACTTTTGACGTTTACATGTGGAGCTGGAAAAACAGATTTTTTCCTTTTGGATTTCGATTTTTTTTCTTTTGGGATGGTAAGAAGAATGACAATTAATAAGCCCGTGCTAAAAACAAAAATTATTAGTGAGTGTGTTAACGAATTGCATGTCTTCGTTCACGTATCATGTAATGACGTGATTATAAATAATTTAATTTAATGTTATTTATATATGCTAACTGAGTAACGCGATTGAATTTCACTTTTAATTTACTAAATATGAATTTAATTTTACATTTATATAATTGGCTATTAACACTGTAAAATTGCATTTGTTTTCTCTTCTAAATTTAACAAACATGACCGTCACTCAACACAAACAATGATATGAGCGCCATTTTAATATTCTTTGCACCAGTTTATTTATGCAATTCACAACGAGGAAAATATTTGAAAATAACTTACAGGTATAGGAAATCACTTATCAATCCCCGAAGAACGAATGCCTTCCAATCTAGAAGATTCGATCGCCTTCCAACATTCCAATTCTTAATCCCCTTTTTATTTATCAGACGTTTCGCCAACGATCCATCATTCACCTCCTTCAGCAAACGTCAACAAAAAAAAAATACAAAATCCAAAATGATTCTCAGAAGAATAGCGACTAAGAGAGACAGATGACATCTATCGCTCTTATTTATAGTAAAATTAACGGCCGTTTGTAAACAACAACAAAACGATAAGATTGTTTCTTGGGAATTGTTTCGTTAATTATGGTACCCACTAAGGAGTTTGCACGTCTATTTTGGAACAAATTAGAGAAAAAAAATATTGCAAGAGATGATTATGAACTGAAAAAAATTGTGTGTGAAAAGGGTAAAAAAATAATTACAAAAGTTCTTGATATTATAAATTTAGTGCGTGCTAGAACTTAGTGCGACTATAATTTACGGAGCTTCGTAACAAAACTCTGGCTTCCTCCCGAAACTCAATATACCAAAAAACAACACGATTTAACTTCCAAAACGTAGTGCCAGGTCAGTTATAAAGACAATTGGAAGACTTACTGTGTTCATAGGAATATGTTTAGAAGCGCAGTTAGAAAGCTGAAAATCAATATGAGAGCCCATGACTTCGAGTCTGCCCTCCCGACTAAAGAGTTGTGGGGTAGACTCAAGTGATTGGGTTCCTTTCACTCTAAAAATGTTTCAGTGGAAGCCTTAATTCACTCAACATCATCCATTCCTGATGCCATGGTTTGATGCGTGTATTTCTGAGTCTCCTGGCTCGTTATGCTTCTTCAAACTTTTCATTGCTGGAACTTGTGCTTGTCCTGAATTAAATTTCCCCTTAAACTGCTGATTAGAGTGGTGTATCCTCAGGGTATCTATAGCTGCTATTCGCTGATATTCGGCTTTATCTATTTTATATTTATAATGCAATATGTATTCTATCTTGATGACATCCACTTTTTTTGTAGGATGGAAGTAGGATAATATCCTACCCATTCTTAGAAATTCCTCTAAGCCGGACTTTGTTTCAATCAATATTCTCCCTATTTTGTCAAATGTTGGCGAGAAACTGTTGGTTTTTATAACAACAATTTACTTTATGACAAAGAATTCGATTTCCGCGAAAACTATAGTACAATTTCTACGCTTATTGACATCACAAACTCTATTATATCCAATACTGATAGAAAAAGAACTTTTATTTTGCTGCTGCTTAATTTTAGCAAAGCGTTCAAGTCTATTGACTACAGCTTATTTGTTGGCAAGCTGAAAAGCTTGTCCCGTTTCTCAAACAGTTCATAACAGCCTGTAACCTTTTCTTTCTCTAAATGGATGTTCGATCACGGTCATTGTGGTCCTAACGTCTTTTTTCTAGTTTGTGTAAGATATTTTAGAGTATTTTATAGGTTCCTTGTTGTTGTCTATGTTTATCAATGATATGCCTCAATCTATCTATTACTTGTTGTCTTACTTGTTTGCTAATGAGGCTCAGCTACTGAATTCTCTCCCATAGTACGTGTTTTTCACAGAAAATGCCTGAAATCAACATTAATCTGCAGCTATTGTTTTAATCTTGTTTTTGGTTCCTGTTATACGGGATGGAGTTATTATCCCATTCCAATCTCAAGTAATATTGATATTCATACTCATAGCATGATTTGGAGAGTAACTATATTACACTACGTATGTTCCATAGTGTTAACTCTTACTTGCCTTCTAAAGTCAGGTTTGATTCGTATCCTATATGCACGTTATTATGCCTATTATCTGCATTCAGATTCATTTTTGGCCTACGCAGGAGAGATCGTGTTTGTAATTTTGTTATCGAAGCTTATGAATCATCCTTTAAATCGATCGTCAATATCTGCATTCCAATTTTTTTTTTAAGTTTGCTTATTATTCAGGCTAGTCCAGTAATGGATTTATTAATGGTACAGAATTGTTACATTAATCCATCAAATTTTACACCCGCTTTCAAAACATTAACGTTCTTTTTAAATTTTCTACTATAAACTGCATGCTGCTGCCACTAATTCACCAACCATCATTAATTTTTTAATAAAGATTTTTTCTTTGGATAAAATTATAAACAAACAAAATTCCACCTTGAACAAGTTTATTTTCCCAACTTATTTATTCGTCTGACCTCGAACGAATGAATGAAAAGAACATTCAGCCCTTCCTTTTAAAATCTATACTAAAA
The DNA here is from genome assembly GCA_963693315.1 of Diogma glabrata. NCBI lineage: Eukaryota > Metazoa > Arthropoda > Insecta > Diptera > Cylindrotomidae > Diogma > Diogma glabrata. The sequence continues at coordinate 451,399,698 of OY856186.1, read as the reverse complement.
TAGTTAATTGTTTAATTAAATTAAAACTTGATTATAATTATAAGTTAGATACATAGTTCGTTATACAAATGAAGACCAAACAACCGACCTCATTACCAATTATCATGTTCTTAGAAATTTTGTTATTTTTACTGTGACCAACATTTTGTTGTTTTTAAATATAACTGTATGTTTTTATTAATTCATAATTAAATTTATGGATAACAATCAAAAAAAAAATTATATTGTCCTATATTTCTACACATAATTGTCTTTACTGTTTAATTTATAAGCATAAGTGTTTTGTTGTTTATATTTTCATGGTCTATTGTTTCAAGAACAATATGAATTATTGGTAAATAGGTTGCACATAAAAACTCATCTATAGCTTACTCATCCTTATCGAAAAGAACAACTAACCGTTACAGATTTAACAAGCCAAATTTTTGATTATTAAAGAATATAAGTTTTTGTAACAACCATTTCCACCCACCTATTGACCATGAATTAAAATGTCATTAAGAAAAAATCTCTTTTCGCTTACCGAATAATCTTATTGGATTGTATTTTCATTATTTTTAAGGTAATGCAATTACAAATATAATGCTTTTACCACTCCTAATTTGAATGGCAAAAAATCCATGAACACAAAACAAAACGATTGAAGATCATTTCAATAGCAGCATGTTTGTTGATTTTAATATTAAAATCTAAATTTTTTTAATTTGTCCTCGTCATTTAATTGAACTACAAAAAAAAAAATAAAATAAATACAAAGTAATTGAACTGCATTTTAACATTAACAACAACAAAATGCAAATAATCAAATTATGTTAGAATAAAAATGTTAACACTTTTTCAGTGGTGGCGTATGTAGAAACTTTTAGGTTTTGTAATTAAAATTGATCTTCTTTAATAAAATTTGTTTTTTTTTTCTTTCAGTTTGGGTCCGATTGAAGCATTTCCGCGTGAAATGGTGTCGCGTCGTAAAATATTATCTCGTTCACGAGACGATTTAAATTTAGAACAAACATATCAACAACAGGAAGAGGAAGAGGATGTATGGTATCAAAAGGATAAACTATATAAGGTATGTTGTAATAATTTTTCTCTTTACCAATAATTTGATTTTTTATTCCGAAAATATTACACCAATGAACTCATTTATTAGTTAAATGTGTGGGATGTCAATGTTAAACTAAAATTGAAATAACAAATGAAAAATTATTTGATAGATAAAGATAACACTGTGCGACAAATGGTAGGGGTCAGTGATCCGCTGGGCTTCTGACTACCGAAAAAAGTAAAGTTATATCGGTAAAAAAAAAGTTATACGTGTCCCGCTAGGAATCGAGATATATCGATTTGAAGTTAGTATGTATCATATAGGGGAAATAGTCACGTTTTGGGGACATAACTCAAGAACCACTAGTCCGATTTTACTGAAACAAATTTAGAAAAATTAGGAACTACAATTCCTTTAGTTTACTCTTACATATTTCTTTACACAATCAACAGTTTTGCAGTTATAAATAAATCTATGAAGAAAAAAAGTTATTTTTTGCATAAAAAATAAAAAAATTGTATTTTAAAAAATCATGAAAAATTCAAAACGGCAAAAAGCGTCAAGTCTTATTACTTTGACGTAAAGTCAAATGATCTGTGCCCAAAACGAGACATAGATCATGAAAATCGATGAACGCATTTCGCTTTTATTCACAATTAAGTAAAGGTTTTATTTTGACAAGAATATTGATTTTTCATAGAAATTTTTTTTTTTAATATTTTTACTGGAATAAACTCCAAAATTTATTGTTTTAAATGTATTTGAACATGTGTCTATAGGTGCGTTCGATTTGACTGAAACAACTGAAAAAACAACAACAATTGCATTTAATTTTTCAGTTGCTTCAGTTGTTTCAGTCAAATCGAACACGGCTTATGTGTCTTTGTGTATTAATTTAATTTTTTTTTTACTTTTTTCTTTATTATTTTCTATTTTTTATTTTTTTATTTTTTATTTATTTATTTTATTTTATTGTTTTATTTTATTATTTTAAGTATAATTTTATTTTATATTTTTATATTTTTATTATATTTTATTATATTATTATTATTATTTATTATTATTATTATTTATTATTATTATTTATTATTATTTATTACTATTATTATTATTATTATTTATTATTCTTTATTTGTTATTATTATTTATTAATTATAATTTTTTTTTGTGTTTATTTATTATTTATTTATCATTTTTTTATTATTTATACGTTATTTATTTTATTTACATATTAAATTTTTTTTATATTATTTTTTATGTTTTTATTTTATTATTTTTATCATTTTTTTATTTTACTTTATTATTTATATTTCATTTATTTATTTATTTTATTTTTTTTGTATTTTTTATTTATTTATTTTTAATTTTTTTATTTTTTCGTCACTTTTTCAGTATAGTATATCAGTAGATTAAAGGAATTGTAATTCTTAATTTCTAAATTTGTTTCAGCAAAATCGGACTAGTCGTTCTCAAGTTATATCAAAAAACGAGGGGCGTGACAATTTCTCCTATATGATACTTACTAACTTCAAATCGATATATCTCGATTCCTAAACGTGACCCAGCGAAACGCCGGGACACGTATAACTTTTTTTTACCGATATAACTTTTCCCGGTAGTCAGAACCCCAGCGGATTTTGGCTGTCGCACAGTGTAATTAATTAAGCTTAAGGTTGGTTTATCTGGGTTATCGTTAAACAGTCTTCACAGCATGCAATTAGTTTCAGTCTTATAATCTACGGTTTTTTTCTCTTATACAGAACTAGAGCCGTGTAACCCAGTAAAATGAATCTATAGAAATCCAAGAAAAATGCGTTCGTACTAATACTATCTCGGGTCACAATTGACCTGCAGATCTGAAAATAATAATGCCATAGGCCAATGTCAAAATGCCAAAATGATTACATCGCTTTCAATAGTTAACAACATGCATTAAGCCGCAATTAGACTATTGCAGAACGCTGCAATATTTCTGCAATGGTAGTGTGTAAAATATTCGTTGCAGAAAAGTTTGGCAATGAATTCATTGCAAAACATTGCAATGACTCATTGCAATGTTTTGCAATGAATTCATTGCCAAACTTTTCTGCAATGAATATTTTACACACTACCATTGCAGAAATATTGCAGAGTTCTGCAATAGTCTAATTGCGGCTTTATGTAGGTTTTAACTTTTTGGCTCAGCTTTTTGACGATTCATGATTTTTTGAAATTGGTGCTTTTTGAGTTTTTCAAATTTCGACTTTTATTAACTTTTTGACTTTTGGTGTACCGATTATTGGACTTTTTATCGTTTTGGCCTTTCGCATTTTTGAATTTTTTGACATTTTGATTTAGTGTCTATTTAACGTTTCACTTTTGTAACTTGAAAATAATTGCGAAGTTTTTACTTTTTTGGCCGTTAAGCTACGTTTGAGGTTTTTAATAACTTGAATTTTTGTTTTAAATTTTCACGTTTAACATTTCTGGCTTTTGATTTGTTTTATTTCTTACCATTTTGAATTTATTTATTTTAACTTTTGTACTTTTTAAGTTTTCCGATTTAAACCTTTTAGTTTTTTAATATTTTCAAGTTTTAAAATTTGACTATGAGAATTTTTAATTTTTATACTTTTGGTCTTATGCTCTGTGCCTCACACCAACTTTTTGAGCTAAATCAGTGACTTTTCATTTCATTCACAAGTTGCGCTATTGACCGCCAGGCGGCGTCATTGAAACGTCAATATATTTAAAAACAGTTATTTTAAAAAAAATGGAAAATAATTCGAATTAATACAAAAGAAAATACTCGGTATGATGTAAGTATTTTAAAAAAACAAGCTCCCAAATACAATTTCATTATCATTCTCCATTATGACAATGTTTACAAATTTTGACATTTAAAAAGATTCTAATTTTAATATGAGGTCAGGCACAGGTTGTACGTTTGATACGAGTGACATCTATGAAAAGCATATGTGCACTAGCAATTAATTTAGCACAAAGCATTAGTTCTGAATCTTTCTGAATGTACTTTTGTATTCCATCTTTTTTATTCACAACTGTAAGACTTTTAATATGTTCGAAACCGGCATCCAATTCAAGCAGGCTTATAATTGTCTTATATTTTAACATCGTGTGTTTTTGTATTTTGAGTTTGTTTTATAACTGATAAATGTACTCACCAGCGAGATAGCAGTAAGATATGCATTTTTAACTGATGACTGACTGAACAACTCAACAGTTAATTTTTGTCATTTTGACTGTGTGAAAATCTGAATTTATTATGACTTGCAGTATTATTGTTTTTTTATGACACTGATTTTTTATTGTTTTATTTCGTTAGTTGTGCATCAGTGAACTGGATTAGTCGATTGAATGACGATTGAAGACGGTAGTGTTGTCTGTATAATTTTGATGGTCAACTGCTATTTTAGTTTTAGCGAAAGATCAACATTAGATTATGTCGCTGTGCAATTATTTTACTAAAGATATTTGTAATCGCTATGAAGGGAATGAAATGTATAATATAATAGATCTTGAAACAAATAGTCTTTACTTCGGTTTTATGTTTCAATGACGTAAACTAAAAAATTTAACAAGAAAATTAATGTTTTCGAGTTTGACAAAAATATACGTTTTTTGATTTAGAAGAAACCTTTCTACCTTTAACTGCTGCATTTGGGAATTTTACGTTTTATTTATGATTGTCACTGAAGTTGTGAAAATTTTGGAAAAAAATGATAGTGGAAACCGTGGGCAACTATGATAAATCAAAATGGATACACTTGAAATGTTTCTATTACTTTATTCAAGATCGGTTCAACTAGTGAGGATTTCAAAAGAATTTCAAAATTTGTATTTACTCGAAATCTCAAGATTGAAATCGATATTTGAGCAGATGCTAATTTTTTTTTTGTTTTTAGCAAGAAAAGGGTCAGGGAAGTGATTGCGAGAAAGGGAAGGAGTTGAGAAAAATCTAATTTTCTTATCTCAAATTCGTAAACCTTACATACTTAGCACAAAATTATTAACTAACGTTGCATTAGCTAAAATTTTATCTAAACTTTTAAATAAGCCACTCGATACCCCTTTTTAAATTTTTCCGACTTTATGCCTTTTATTTTTTTGACATTTTGAATTTCAAATTTTTGTTTGTATGTTTTTCGCAGAATCTATTTTGTTAGCTGTTCAACAAAAAAATATATTTGTTTCTCATTTAAAAAAAGTAAAATAAAATAACAATTGAACATACACTGAAATATAAGATCCACTAATTGAGTTCTAATAAAAGATACACATTATGAAGTAATAAATTAAAAGATAAATTTAGTTATACAGTGAAACGTTGTATACGGTCAGATATTATTAATGAATCTTAAGTTGTTTGATGTTACGGACTGAAGGTATGATTAATGTGAAGACTGATTGTTTTTAGACTTTAAAAGAACATGTCCACTGATCGGAATTTTGTTGATCGTTACACTTTTATATTTTTTAACTTGAAATTTGTAATTGCTTAGCTCGTTTGCTATATGAATTCCTATTAATTTTAACTGAAAACTTTTTGACTTTTTGAGGGTATAGTTTTTTGAAAGATCTGGGCCTTACAAGGATTTTTGATTAAAAAATTTGTTTGTTGGAGTATATGTGTTTTTCAATTTATGGTCTTTTGTACTTCGTACTTTATATTTTTTTTGCTTTTGAGAAATGTCCATGTTTAAATTGATATCTGTCGATGTTGGCTTACTTTATAATATATAATATATGAAATGAATGTTCAAGTTTTAACTGATTGACCTTTGAATTTAGTCAAAGTTTTAAGTTTTCTAGAAGTCAATTACTTCGGTCTGAAAGACCTTAGTATTACATTCATGAGCTCAAAGTGAAATTCTTACCCCCACGTTTTTGGCATTTCTCGAAGTTTTAGGACCTACTGATTCTAAAAAAGCAAAAAAAAAATGTATATCTGTCTGCCGGCCGGCGGGCCGTCCGTCCGTCATTACTTACGCTGCAGGGAAAACCGCTGGTGGGATTTCAAAAATTTTTTTTTCTTAAAATAGGAATATTCAAGGGACAGGTCCGAAAGTTCGCTGTGTTTGATAACTGTACCGCAAGTGTGTCAAAAAATCATTAAGTGTGTCAAAAACAGCAAATTTTCATATTTTTGGCTTAAAAAACGTTCATTTATGATTACGAGTAGGAACATTGAATTTGGAGAAATTTTGATAGCATTATAAGTTTGTCAAAAAAATGTTGTCAAGTGTGTCAAAAGAAAGATTTTTATTTATTTTTTTATCCAATTTTTCGGAAAAAAAAAAATAGAATTAATTGTTTGTTTGAAATGAAATTTTATTATTATTATTAATTTTTATGGCATTATAAGTTTGTCAAAAAAATGTTGTCAAGTGTGTCAAAAGAAAGATTTTTATTTATTTTTTACCCAATTTTTTGGAAAAAAATAAAATTAATAGTTAGTATGACATGAAATTTTATTATTATTATAGAGAATTATGGCATTATAAGTTTGTCAAAAAATAATGTAAAGTGTGTCAAAAAATGATTTCATAATTTTTTTAGCCAATTTTTTCGAAAAAAAAAAATGTAGCTGTTTTTATAACGTAAATGTAATTGAACATGAAATTGGACATGGAAATTTTTGAATATGTTATAGTTTTTGAAATAATTTTGGAATTTTGAAAAAAGTTTGAACTTTTGATTTGTAATAATTTTTGCAATATTTTAAGAATTGGAAAAGTTTAAATTTTTTAAGAATTTTTGATAAAATGTGCTGTATTGTAGGATCCAGTTAGTAGCATATTTTTTGATAATGTGAGGCACTATCTTCCAAAATAATTAAAGCTCAGATAAAGAATTGCATAAAGTTTATTTTATTTGAGCAAGAAATAGCGTACCAACAACAAAGAATATTCCATAACTAAGATTGAGGATCCTACGTCAACTGAATACAATTCAGCTTCTGCACCTTTAAGATATCATTTTGACTAGTGATATGTCACTGATAATGCAAGTGGTATATCATATCTTACGTGAACTCGTATATCAATAGCTAGATTGGAGTACGAGGGGTTGTCACACTTGTAGATAATAATAAATAAAAAAAATTTATACATATTATTTCCATTATCGGTTTTGTTAAATAAACCTTTAACAACCATACTTGCAGTCATTTCGTATTCAACTTCTCATCTGCTTAATCATAATTGCAATCAAAACAACTGTACTAATAGACTTAAACCAACAAAAACTACTCTCATAAGATGATTTTCTCTTCTTTTTGTTTCGCTACGGTTATGTTACTTTTAACGGTGTTTGTTGTAATTTTGTGTTTAGATATATAGAAAATAGCAATAAATATCAAAATAAAAACATAAAAAGTTTAAAGAAAATAAAAATATATAAAATCAGTTTCTTATTTGAAGAGTGAAGAAAACAATTTTTTTTTTATGTTTGTAGAATGAAAGTGATAGAAAAACTAAATTGAGACAAAATGAAATGAAATTCTTGATGAAGTTAAAACATAAATAAAATAATAATTTTTAATCTTAAGAAAGAAGAGATAAGAAATGAAAAAAGTTAAGAGTAACGATATAAAAATATTAAAACTTTTATTTTATTATTTTTCGTCGAGAAATCGAATATAGGTAACTAAACCAATCAACGGGTTTTTCATTTTGATTTTGTTTCTTTTCTATTTACTTCTAGTTTCAGTTGAACTTTTTTTTCTTTTCTTTAGTTTTACATCATGAGACTTTGTTCTTAGTTTTATAAAAGTTTTGATCTACAACATTAATAGTAATAGTTATGGTTGTGGTTTTAGACAGTGCAAAATTGAGAAAACAAAACGAATTACTTTACTATGACGTTGATGATGATTATGATGAAAATGAAGACGAATGAAGTGAATGGATTTGAATTAATTGACTTATTATTTATATAAAATTATCTTAAGATGAAAGGTAAAGTAATCTGTGTAAAATTAGAATAAAGTGGGATTTAGTAGATAGTTTTGAAATAATAGTTAATTCATATTGACAGACTAATAGTGCATAAGATTTTATAATACTGAAACATTAATTGATTTAATTATATATCCATACGAAACTATTATTTGTTGTTGATTTCACCATATTTTATATACTTCATGATTATCTAAGACAAAAAAAGATGAACTTTTTATTTTTAAATTTGTATTGTAGGTATTAGTGAATAACATTTCATATTTTGATTTGATTACCAAAACTAATCGATTTTTAAGCATCATTGTTCTGCTTTAAATTAATTAACTTAACTGCCATTATTTACTTTCATAAATCAACTTCTAGTTAATTGCAAAAATGTTAAACATAAAATCAACCACTAATGATCTTACCTTGGATCAACGAAAAAAACGCCAATCAACTGTCACCACAGATTAATTATACACAACAATAACAAAAAAAAAAAACATTTATAACATAACCTCACAATTATTTTTCGCAGAAAAAAAAAATAGAAAACAATAATTCAATAATTATAACAACAAAATTTTTTCTGATATTTTAATTAAAAAAACAAACATATTCAAAAAAAATATAAGAAATAATTCTTTCTCTTTTATCTTATTAAAATATAATGGAAATCTTTCTCGATCTATTAATAAACAAACCAACATAAAAAAGTTTATTGTAATATAATATAAAAAATAACAACTGGAAGATGCTTTAATAATCAAAATTTAAAAAAAAATCCCATCACGACATTTAATATCTTAAGTAAAAACAAGAAAAAAAAAATTAACAGATAAACAGAGAATAAAAGTTAAGAAAATGAAAGTTTGAAGAATTAAAAACTTTTTTTCTTATTTAAAATTGGTACTTTCGATTTTGTGGAGCTTTTTTTTTGTGTTAATTTGGGAATATGAATCAGAAGAATGGTAATTGTAAAACAAAAAAATAGATTCAATGAAGTGAGAAATTATTAAATTAAATTTTAATTGAAAATGAAACTGAAATTGATTGATTATAGTGGTTAGGGTGAGTGAAAGTATATTTTGAGTAAATGATTTGAGAATTAAGAGTTGAGCGTTTATTTTGTGTGTGTTATAACGCCTGTAAGTGAAACTGGTATTACTACTAGCTTAAATTAATCTAAAAAAAAACTTAATGTTATTAAGGAATGGAATTCATTAACTTATTTTGCCAGAAAAAATTATTATTTTGTCAGCATTTAATTAACTATTCAAATTTGTAATAAACATTGTGAATTCCTCACCCCAGCATAAATCCTGAATTGCACGCAAAAGATGGATTCAAATGAGCAAAGAATAGGCGACCCCTAACGACCCCAAAAATTTGGAGGATCCAAAACAATCACACACACCACATCAAGTATAATTATTACATTAAAAAATTAAAATGTTCCACTCTTCATGATTCCTCCTAGTAAAGTCCTCCCAATCATAGTGAATAACTATTATAACTATTATAGTTGGAGAATGAGGAATATAGGGTGAGTTATCAGGATGCCGGCCTTTGCTGGTAACGCAGTCGGTTTAACTGTCTGACCTGTCAAGTCCCGACTTCCCGACAACCCTCAACCCGACAGACCTCAACTCCACAAACGTCACCTGGCAGAATTCGTGAGCACAACATAACATATAATAATTAATATAATAAAATAACAAATTGTTGTGGAAATAGTACAAGCGATTGTTGAATATCAATATAACCAAATCAATATAATAAAAATCGTTGACTATCAAAAACTTTGACTATCTAATTTGAAAAAAAAAATATATATGTTTATTTTTGGATATAATTGAAGAATGACTTATTAATTCATAAAAACAGGTTGAAATGTCTCACAATACAGACACAAAAACTTTTTTCCTTATTTTAAAGCAATTTGACTAATCAATTTTATTAAATTTTAATTTTATTCAAGTCTTAAGCATATCCACGGAACTGAAAATATTGTATGCTTGTACAAGTATAAATGAAAAAAATTATTGAAAACGCAAGAGAAACAAATGTGACAAAAAACCCATTGAACTAATAACAAAAATTCTATGATTTTGATTTTTCAAAAGAATAGCATTATTCTATAAATATGATTAGGATCGCGATTTAATGGTCCAAATTTTCAAATTCAAATCACAAATTCTTGTTACTGCACTGCTATGGACGGTTCGAAGTTCATTTTAAAATTTTGCATTAGCTGCACATTTATGGTCCGGAATATATAGCAGACAATGTTACTTTCTCAACTTCATTATGTCGGACACACATCCAGCACCGCATTATTCCATTTAATACACAATTCACTCTGCATTACAGGTCCTCCACAATATCATACAACATAAGGCGATTCACATTGCCTTTTCCTCTGGTTAAACTCTCATTTTCTTTAATTTACGTGTTAGACTATTGAAAGATATAATTTCCCTTTTTTTTGGTACGTCACAACTTATATAAATGCAAACACAATTTATTGTCTCTTATAATAAACCTCCATTGTAATTGATCACAATACATTCTGCAGCAAATTAGATTAATACAGATTCTTGCACAGTCTCCATTATACCAGAAACCATTATCACACATAAATAAAAAGATTCTTCTGTACAACACAATTCTTTTATGTTTAATATCACTGATTGAATTTACTGTTAGACATTTACACTATCATCTGACAAGGATTTCATTTGAAATCATAATTTACAATTCTTTTACAAAATTTTGTTTATAGATATAAAACAGACACGAACCTATAATTCATTTTTTTTTCTTTGGTTTCTTTTTAATTTCTTTTTTTTTTTCATTATTATTAATAGCACAAGAACCAGTATTTTACATTTTTATCTTAATTACATTTTAATTTTAATATAACTCTTGGTTTTATTTAACATATTCAATTTAAATTTTAAATTGCTACTCAACTGAATACCAAAATATTTTTAGTATTTATAAAATTTAAAACAAAGCAAAAAAGGAGAATGATTGCTTGTTGATTGCAATTTGCGTGAAGTCTCCCGTTTCGTTTTATATAGCAAAGAGATAAAAGAAAACAATTAATATTCAAAGTGTTTTAGAGAGAATTCAAACATATAAAAAACTATTATGAGAGATATACCCGCTGATTTAGGTGGCAAAATGGAAGAAACAGGTATTGAATGCATTAGATATTTCATGCTAATTAAAATCGAGGCTACACGAGACCACAATCTTTAGGTATATGTATTTTATGCAATCAAAAGATAAAATATATGATTATTTTATTCCATTGATACGCAACATAAGTGGAAAACGCATTAAAAATTCTCGATTCGACAACGGCCAAGAATTTGTGAATCATAAAGTAAGAGTTTGTTATTGAAAGAAGGGGAGCACATTAAGCACATTAAGCCAAACGCCCATTACATGGGAGCACATTAAGCCAAATACAGTAGAACAGAAGGTTAAAGTCAACGAGATAACCACACAGTTCAAGAAAGCAGCATAGCCATGTTAATTGCAAGTAGATTATCAAAAATGCTTTCGCCGGAAGCAGTTCGAATGGCGATTTACATGTTAAATCGTCCGAAAACCAAACAGCAAGTGTAGTGATCGTACGCCAGATGAGAAATGGTTTAATTCAAAACCAGATTTGGGTCATGTTCAGGTTTTTGGTGAAGATTACTTCGTATAAGTTCCAAAACAATTAGGACGAAAAAAAAGGTATTTTCAGTTGGATTTAAGCCCACAACCAAAATTTTTCGTTTATTCAATCCAGACACCAACAACCAATGTTCGATTGAATGATTCAAAAACATTTTTTATTAGAAATTATGGTGATGATAAAGAAACTGAAAGTATGCTAAGAGAAGCAGATGACGAAGAAAATCATCCAGAGCTCATAAGCTAGCTAATAATCGAAATTCTAGTCAAATTGCTGAATCTAATCAGAAATCGTTTACTGATGTCAATTGAATTTGGAGCCAGCGTCCAACAATAATTTTGAAACAGATAGTATAACAAAAGTAATTCAAGTGAATGCCCTAATTTATTTATTATGGTTCTAAGGTACAATTACAAAATGAAATTTCACTAATTAAAAATTAGTGACTAATTAAAATTCACTAATTAAAATTAAATTAGAAAAAATGTACCATGCTTGTAAAAATGAACGAAATAGTTTACTTTGGTTTTATTTTGTATCTCTTTCTCCAAGAGAAAGAGAAAAAAATAAAACCAAATTAAAATAAATAGACCGATAAAGACAGAAAGTCTTTTTTAGATAAAGATAAAGATATAATTTGTGTTAGAATAGTAACGGTTTTAAGGCATTTATTAATGGTAATATGGACACAAATATACATATTAATACCAAAAGTGTAATGAAGCGCTGCTTCGTTGACTAACAACGAAGTGGCTTAGCAGGTCGCGTACCTAGCGAGATTATTTTTAGCCACAGACTAGCTGCAGCCTATGGGGTCGAAGGAAGAATACCTGCTGCTCCAGCACAAATAACTGAATTTGTATGCGTATCACGAGATAATAACGGATGTAAGAAAAACTAAACTAAACAGACTCTGGCGACCCCCGTATGCGAAAGAAGCATGATCGCCCCGTCCAACCCCACATTCACTCGCTCACGTACTTCATCCACTCATTCATACATATACGTACACACATGTAGATTCAAACACCCAATTTACATGTGAAATATAATACAAGTACAAATAAAAATAAAACCATATATAAATCGGTAATCGAAGAGAAATTGAAGCTTTAGAATTTAAAATTATGCTAATCGAAGTTGAATTACCATAGCTATATAGCCAATAATAAAAAGAAAACTTCATCATCCTTCACTTCTTCAGCAATTTGTTTTTTTGGTCGAAAATCACAAAACGGATTCTTTCTAGTTTCTGATAAAATGCAAAAATTAAAATTATTCGTTGAACCAACTTGCTTTAGTATTTTCAATTCTAATTTTTCTTCATTTTTTTTTTGTTTACGAAGTAAAAGCATCGGAACATTGTTACATTCACCGATCTATCCCAGACCAAGATACCATGAGTTACGATTATTTAAAGGCATAACTTCATGAAATCCACAATTAAATGAAATGACGGAATTTGGTGGTGAATAACGAGAGCTAGTATTAGGAAAATTTTCATTTTTATCTAGAACAGTATTAACAGTAACTGTAGTTTGTTTATTTGTAATACTATATGATGAGATTGGTATGAATAATTTCGGACCTGTGAAATTTACTATTATTTTTTTGTGCAATAGTTTTGGAATTGGAAAATCGAGAATAATTTTTAAAACTTTATCTTCAGAGGACATGGTTTCAAACTCAGCCCCCACTATATCAATAATAAAAAATATCATTATTTGTAATTAATTGATTTTTGGGCAAATCCAAAGAATATTATCATTATTTGTGCTAATAGGAACGTTGAAACCGATAGCTAGTATTTTTGTTTTCCCATATTTTCCAACTCTAAATTATTGCTAATAAATGCCTAAATCACATAAAATAATGCACTAATTAAAATTTAAACAAAAAAACTATAAATATTATAAGTCTGTTCCTGCCACGCTAATTTGCAACCGGCAGATTTATTTACGGAAAGAAATAATAATCAAGGCTTTTAGTTATAGGTTCATTCACCCACACATACACATCCCATGCATACACACATACGTACATGCACTCACGCACCCATTCCTACATACATATACATCCTCCTACATATATATTTAAAATGACTCACCCCATAGATAGTCCAGATCCCACTTCTGACTCCTTTGGATTCAGCCGATCATCTTCCCCTAGGCTAACGGTGTTGTATTATACGTTCCAAATATTCTGCCGCTCCAGGACCGGTCGATAGTCGTATACAAGATCAATAATATGTAGATATCATACATAAGAACCGATAGCAGTTATATCCAGTGATCAAGAGTGAATATGGATTGATTGTTTGGTAGTAGTATGTATGGCGGTTAACTCCAGGGACCGAGGTTGACAGATGAATAACTTGATTGTAGAAACAAACAGATATCTGTTAAATACAGTAGACGCAATCGATGGTCGGACGAATACAAGCGCTAGGCTATAAGGTTGACTTAAGCTAACCTCTTGGAAGGTTAAGCTGGTGCCGGTCCTAATCAACACGGTTGGATCACGCCAAAGATCTTATCGCGGAATCGTAGACAAGAAAGTATAGGTCAGTTGATTCAATCGACGGTGCTTACACGTTGGGTAGCAACACACTATGCCGTCCTACGGTTTATCAACATCTTTTGTAAAGTAAATTTTGAACAACTCACCGAATATGTTCGGGAGTTATAACTTATGAACTCCGCTTTCCTTTCAGTAACCGACCATAAACAGACTTTAAATCACTCAAAACGAATCCTCTTCGATTCTGGTACACGTAAATTTTCCATCAAAAAAAATAATATTTACAGCTTTATTCTCCTTTATTTTAGTGGTATAACTCATATAAAGTTTATTTATACTAACTATTCGTGACAACTTAATTTACTCGTTTATTATTTGGTATTTTATATTTTTTTCTCTTAATTTTTATGATTCATTTGTTTTTATTGTTAGTATCAAATTTAATTAAGAAGAAAAAGAAGAACAAATGCACTACCGAAAACCAAACACGTCAACCTTGGTTTTACTGGTCGACAGTTTCCGTATTTAATCAGAAATTTTTTTTTTCTTGTTCTTTGAAACAGTTAGTTTGTTCCACTTAATTAAATGGTACTTTTATTAAGATACTAGTTTTCACCATTTTTGTAACTTATCATATCACAGAATAGCACATCGATCTTACATTAAAATAAATTAAATAATTTAACAATATTATCCCTAAACATACAATTGAACTATTAACAGCACTAACACATACAAATCTTTTTTTTTTATTCTTGTTCTTTATTTGTCTAAGATTTTTGTTTTTCATTAACTTCAACTAAATGATTTTGAATTTAAAGAAGAAAGGTGTTTTTGTTTTAAATTCATTACTTGGTTAATCCGGTTAGTTATTACCCGTTACCCCAAATCGATTTTTCCTTTCTATACCTTTGGAGGTACGATACAATTTTCTAATTTTGTCTTCCTGGTGGTATTCAACTCAACAGTCCCAAATCTTCTCCAAAAAGCAATTTTTCCACCGCTATTCCAGCTAACTGGTATTATTAATTCACCTTGGGTCGAATTTAATAAAAGAAATATCCAGCACAACTTGCAGAAGACATTTTTTTCGCACTCCACGATAGAATTTTAAATAAAACTTCGATGCCAACTCACCGATCCAAATATGTCAAAAATAATTCTCATAAGAAAATAATCGATTAAGAGGGCCTCTATACGCGGCTAGGCGTATTTATAGGCAAAAGTAACGACCGTTGGTGAATAACAAGTCGATAAACACAATAAGTTAGTTTGTTTCTATGGTATTTCCTTCGTTCATTATTTGCACCCACATAGGAATTTACATAGCCAACTTATAATAGAAAAAAATTTGAAAAGAATTATATGACAAACATTGATCACGAAACGATTGTTAAAGGAAAAACGAAAATAATTATGAAAGTTTCCGTTGATGCAAATTCAATGCGTGTGAGAAAGTAGTAAATAATCTAAATCAGGGGAATTACGCAACTGCTTCGTTGATCCCCAGACTACTTCGTTACAAAAAGTGTCGTTGTTAATGATGAGAAAAAGGTGTGCCGTCTTAAGAAATTTCTTTACAGATTGAAACAGGCATCAAGAGTCTGGAATGAAAAAATGAATGAATTCCTTAAAGATGTTGAATTGGGACAGTCACTATCAGATGAATGTGTATTTCGAGGATGCATTAATCGAAACAATGAAACAATGAGTGGGAGTGTTGAGACCCGAGTAGGAGCTGCCAATGTTAAACAACGGACCAATCTCGTGCCAGTATTGGCCAGCCAAGTCTTGGCTATTTAGTTTTTGGCCAGGTCTGGGCCAGTTTTAAATGCCTAGACTTAACCAAGGTTCAATTTACTATAATACGTGTTATTAACCTGTGTAAGGCATTGTAAACAAGTGCAGGCCATATTATGTTTATCTCTATTTTATATTTGTTACTCTTTCCACACATTTAAAGGAGGTCTGAAAAAAATTGGTTTGGTAGACCTGGCACAAGTCTTATTTTCTAGACTTAGCAGACTTGGCTCCAGGACATCAGTTGGCCGTTTGAAAATTTTAAACCTGGCCCAACCCCCCAAAAGCTATGTCGCGGTCTAGGCCCAGTCTTGGTCCCTTAGCTTTTTCTTACCCGGGGATTAAGGATTGAGTTGTTTCATTAAACAATCTAATTTAGATAGCTTTGGATGCACTGTTTATTATCATTTTCTTTTTCTGTCAATTGTTGTTATGTCACTTTTGAATTATATTTGTAACACGCAGTAAATATTGTTTACTATAAAAGTTATCAATGTTTTATTCAGAGTTGTGCATAATTTTATTTATTACAAACAGCATAATCTTCAATAATATATTTAACATTATATAATTAATTTTTTCAATACTGGGCAACCGCAAACAATTTGGACACATTTTTATGATTCACTATTGTCTTGATCTTGTCATTGCAATAATGCTTGAATAACACCAATGATTTGAATATCATGCAATACAATTATGTAAATATGTAATAATTTCAACTTTGTTGTAATATCCAAAAACAAATACTTGAGCATTATATTGTAGATACACAAAGAAATATGATACGATTATGTAACAACATATTAGTTCCATTATGTACCGTAACAAACTTCTATAAAATTTTGCGAAACTATTAAATTATCTAATCTTACAACAAAAACCAAAACCAACTGTAACACAGTTGATATAGTTTATTTTATTTTATAAATTTTTTCCCTTGTCTGTTGTCTTAATAATTGAAATTTTATATAGCGGAACGTTGGTATACAAGAATATAAGAAATACAAAAATAAAATATAATAAGAAAAACGAGTGTAACAAGTAAAAGTGCACTTAAATGTGTAATTTTATATATCTACAAGGACGTTTACAGTATTAAAAATTTATAATAATAAAAGAATAATATAATATTTAAAAAAAAATATAAGTCGAGTAAATAATATAATACAAGTTTAAGTTTTTTTTTTAATTGAGTCGAAAAATTTAGGTGGGGTAACTATAACAACAAAATAAAAACAATTTATAAATTCTACAAAGATTAATTAATTTTAACATTCGATTGGTTAACCCTATTCATAGATAATTTTTTCATAACGTGATATGGTGTGCTTGGAAAATTTTATAAATGTAATAGACAATTAATTTGTCCATATTCTTAACCTATGATTTATTAAAATTACATCGATACTTCATCAATCA
Source organism: Diogma glabrata (assembly GCA_963693315.1). Taxonomy (NCBI): domain Eukaryota; kingdom Metazoa; phylum Arthropoda; class Insecta; order Diptera; family Cylindrotomidae; genus Diogma; species Diogma glabrata. The sequence continues at coordinate 451,382,273 of OY856186.1, read as the reverse complement.
TTGATGTATATATTTGAAAAAAAATTAAAACAGTTGTTTTTAATTTTATCTATCTTCATTCTGCTTTTCGTTTAACGGAACTCTCATCATCATTCAATAAATCACGATCTTTATGTTTAAAAACATAAGCAAACAATAACGACAAAATCGATTGAATTTTTATAGCGAGTCTGTAGAAAAGCACAGAAACTCGAATATAACGTAATGTATAAATTATTCTAATGAAATTGAAAATAGGTATAGTTTCTTAGAAGAATGTGAAGGTCATAATATTATAGGTTGGAATAAGAAAATATATTGATATTCTAGTATAATCTAGGTTGGCAGTTTTTATAGATAGTTAACTATGTCTGACTTTTCCGTTAACTTTATTTCCCCGAAAAAAAATTTTCTAATCGAAACTAATTTTTCATAATCTCCGTTCTTTCTTTTCGTATCAACAAAAAAATAACAAAAACAAAAGTAAAAGTGAAATTATTCACATAATTTTTTGTTGTTTTTTTTTTTTTTGTTAATTTTTGTTTTCTTTGTTGTTATTTATTTGTTCTTAATGGTTGGCTAATTTTTTTGTTATTTTATTATTAAAAGCTAAATTCACATTGCGTAAAATTAATAATATAAATAAAACAAATATAGAATTTTACTACTGGTAATTATAATTAATAACGATCGCTATCTTGTAATACGACACATTAATTTACCAACCGAAAACAACTCCATCTCTCGCTATTAAAAAACAACATGTAACACTTCACCATTTGACATTTACAATATAAATTGACATTTATGGAGATTTTGACGTCATTTATGTTTGAGGCAGAAACCGGATTAAATGTTAGTTGTATTTTTATTATTTGTATTTGAAACATAAATTTAATGAATTTATGAGAAGAATTAAATATTTTCTCGTCGTCTTCGGTCACTGCTAGTTTTTGAGTATAAAATGAGTTATGTAACAATTAGCCTCTTTTGATAAATGTTTGACATTTTCATATGTGTTAATGTAATAAAACGTTTGCTTGAAGGTTGGATTATAATTTTATTGGTGATGATTTCAATTTGAAATCTTAATATTAAATGTTGATGATGTATTTCTTGATGAGATAAAAATAGATTATTCTCTTTCAATCCCTATATTGCATTGTAACCAAATCTTATAAGTTATAACAACAATAATAAAACCATATGCATATTTACAATCAACAAATATTACGTGATTGAAAAACATAAATTTAATGAAAGCAATTTCTTATTATTCCTTATTAAACGAACGATCAGGAAGAGAAAAAAAAACTGTTGTAACAACAAACAAACAAGGAACCAAAAATAAAATATTACAATTAATCCACTGGAAATAAATTAATTTTTATTTAACAATTGATTCATGTGTGGTTATATGGTTATTAAGATCAGTTCTGTACGAAAGTGAGAGATATTTATTTTCTTTAAGATAATGTTTTGTTGTTGTTGTTATTTTTTATTTATGAATTATAATTTGCATCATTAAATTAAGTCAAACTGAAAATATATTTGGAATTTAATAATAACATATTTAACGGCACATTATTTTCGATTTTATTTTAAGAAGAATTTTTATAACGGTAATGAAGGTTTTTGTTATGATCAATGAGGTATGACAAAAGGGTTCATTAATTTTAATAAGATTCAGATTTCATGTTGTGTTGAAAAAGCGAATTGAATGTTGTTGTTGGCTTTTTTTAAACACTTGTATGCGGAAGGAAAATTTATAATTAATGCATTTTATATTAATTCTCCTGATCTGCGTTTGGTTTCGCGGTTTGAGGATATGTTAACAAAATTGTTTAAAACTGTTGGAGATTTATTTGATTTATAAGGAGATTGAACTTATTAATGGACTTTTCGGTAATATTTTGATGCTTACAGTTCGAAACATACCGATAAAATTTAAGTTATATACATTTAGCAAATGTAAAAAGCGTTAGTTCAAATTTCGGTGGTTGGGTTTGGCACAGTATGGATTTTTTTGTCTAAAAATTTTGAATAAGTACAAAACTTCTGTTTATATATATGACATATAAAAAGTCATAAAAGTCTCACATTGAATTACATTGATTAAAATAAAAACAAACCCCATTACAACTAATTATGTCCAAACATTAAAATTTGTAATTAAAACTTAAGAAAAAAGTAATAAAAACAAACCGGTAGAAGGTAAATCGACCTACTCAGGGACAAAACTTTTGTATTATTCCGTTTACATAATTTACAGAATTTATTTTTACTATTTGTAATACCAAAACAAAATATTTCATAACGACGAATGTCAAGAACTAATTTACTTATTGTTTATTTCAATCGATGATGGATGACTGTTATAATTTTTTATACCGAAAATTTTTTATTTCAACTTCACTCAAATTGGAGTTCCGGCTGTGATTGATTTGAAATTAATTTAAATTTTTTTAATCATTTCTAAGGCGTTTAAATATTTTGTAAATTTATACACCTTAGTTTAATTTAAATAATTAAGTTGTTGTATTCGAGTACTCGTGGATTTGCAAGTCTAATAGTTGTTAAAAAAATAGTAAATTTTTTTTTGATTTCTTCTGGTTAAATTATTATAAAACAATATTTTTATTGTTATGTTAACAATAAAAAAATATAATATATTCATTGTACTTGAAGTCTATTTGTTCTTGCATTTTTTACGAGGTGTGTTCTAAAATTTATGCTGATTCGAGAAAAAAATATGTCGCGATTTATAGTTAATTTATATAAAAAAATTGGTATTATGAATTTTAAATAATTTATTACAAATTCTTATGTTGGTGGAATAATGTGAAAAATTCTAATGTTAATTGAAGGTTTAACTGGTAAAGTTGTTTTTTTTTTTAAAGAATAGATCGACCAGCTACAAAATACAACGGAAATAACAAAATTATTTCGATTAATAAGAAAAATATTTTTCCTTTGTCGTAACGACACTATTCGCCATAACATTAACTACAGTTTCTTGTTTTACTAACTTTACCATTTTAGCATTACAAATATTATTATTCTTTATATGAAACGAACAAAAATTTCATTTACAGTTTAATGTATTGAATTAAATATCTTTAAGAAACAACTTTCATTTTTGCAATACACACATTCAACGGCACAAAAATCATTTACTATCTGTTTTGTTATATGTATTTGTACAGCACAAGTAACTATGATATAAACTACAACAATTTACCACTAATTGAGGTATTTGTGTTTTACTAATCATTGAGCGTATGGTATTTTGATTTGCTGACCAATAAATATATTCAAAAGCAATAAAAAAATATGATTAAAAAATCAAGTAATTTCTTTTATATGAAAAAAAAAAAAATAATAATTTCATAAAAGCTTTCATATTTTTTAACGGTTTTGAACAAGGGATATTCGAAAGTGATACTTTGAAAGTCATACTAACAACCATTTTGCACCTGTCCAGTTTGATGTACTTTTCACATTTTATATTCAAAGCACATTCAAAAACTAATGAAAAATATGTTTATTTTCTTACACTGTTACCTTCAGGTTCAGATAAAAAAAAATATCATGTGACTGACACAATATTATAATCAAAATTAGTTCTAAGAAATTATCATATTCAAATCAAAAGACTCAAAGCGACGAACCTAAAATATATAAAAAAAAATTTTGTTTCAATTTTTCTCTTTATCACATGGAAAATGACATACAAAAAATAATATTATAAAACAGAAACAAGTGGTATTATATTAAATGTCAAAAATTCAACATAAACAAACTGTGATTGTGAAAGAACTATAAAAAAATTGAACACACATACAGAAACTAGACGTGAGAAATTTACATTTAAAAATTATTATTACAAAATTCAATTATAATAATAAAGATGATGATGATGATGTTGATGTTGATATTTGGTTTTGCATATTTTTATTATTTATATGTAAAATTCATTATGAAACATTAAATTGTTGTCAAACTGTAATTTTAGGAATGGAACTGATGAAAATAATTTGAACTAATGCAAAAATCTAAATTAATTTTTTACCATCGCAAAAAGAAGAATCTCTACGAATTTATATATATCACGTAACATATATTTTTATAATTTTTGTGTTTCTTTTAAATTTATGATATTAGATAAATATGACACTATCTCCTTTTATATATCAAAACAACCAAAAAATTGTATTATTGATAATATTTTGACTTGAATCTTATAAGAAAATTTAAATTTAATTCACGTGTAATTTGATCATGATATTAATGTTGTTGAGTCAGACGATCATGTTGAATCGTTTTATTTGCGTTTATATAATATTTTTTTTTTAATAATCAGAAGCTTTAGTTGATTGAGTTAGATGACATTTAAAAATTTCAATTGCTTGAGAAAAAATAATATTTGTTTTTTTTTTCTAAATTTTTATGAAATATTTAGTTTTGAAAATTGTAGGAGAGTTAATTTTCCAAATCGTAAAAATGATTAAAATTTTTAAATATCAAGGCTAGTGACTCTCAAATGAGATCTTAAAAATTAAAATTTTTAAAGTTTTGTTAAATTGACTGAATTGAATTTAGAGTACAAAAAACGTATCTAGTACTATTTCCAATACTTTACTTATAAATTGTGCAAATTACAAATCACAATTGAAAAATGTTAAAAACTTTATTCCGTTATAATTATGTGACATGATTGTATATTGTGCTATCATTAAAAATTCCGATAACGTATATGAAATTGATATTTTCAGAAAATTGTTTTTGGTTATACGACAAGGAATGATAGTAATTAATTAAAAATTATTTATAAATGGAATCTAACGGTTATTCTAAAATAAATTTTTTTGTAAATATTTCAAACCATTCCGTAGATAGATGTATGTTCTATTAATGGGACGATGACTTCTAATAAATAAATTTTACTGTAGATTTGTTTATTTATTTTTTAATTTTAAATTTTGAACTTATTCTTTCTTATGTTCTATTTGGTAATAACATAGAAACGAAAGAAAGTGGGTTTATGTGATGTAAAAGAAAATTAAATTTATTTTGTGGTTGTTTAGGTTGAGATTTAGGAGATGATGATAATTTAAGTTGATGAGATGAGTAATTGGTAATTTGTCAAACAAATTGTTGATTTATTATTTTTATTGGTAAACGTTAATTGGTAAATAAAAAATATGAAGGTGAGGTTTAGGCAATTTCATTTGTTTTTAATGAATGAACGAATATGGAAAAGTTGTTTTGAACTTGCCTGACATCTAATAAATAAAATTTTTGATTCAGGGTGGGTGAATTCTTTAGATGAAAACTCTGTTAGTATGCTCTGAAGTAAGCATGACCAGTAAGAAACTGGGTCATATAGAAATTTACGTCACCATGTTATCTCTTGTCTATGGTGGATATACGTGTGCTTGTACCCTTTTGTCAATAGATTTATAGGTGATATCCCGCACCCACACACACTTGACACCACATTGTCAATTACAAACCAAAAAAATTAATTTTAAAAAAATATTTAATGATTTAGTTTAGATTAAATTTATATACAGTGACATTTTTTAAAACAATCAACATAATAATATCTTACTAATGAGCATGATTCCTTGCCGCACAGACGAAATGTTGCTGATTTGACAATTTTCTACAAATACATTCTAGATGAACAACCTTCCTCAGAGATTAACTCAATGCTACCTGAACTAGCAAACTTCTCGCGTTTCATCAGAACTAATACTGTAGCCCATGCTTTTACGGTTCCAATAAAAAAATATTTAAACAAAATTATAGTACCTAGTTGGCATGGTATCTTCGGATATTCAAAGACGTTAATTTATAATTTATTATAATTAAACTAATCATGCCTAACTTTATTTTAAAAAAAATGCTTATTGCATATTCGACACATAAATTGTGGGTTTGCCACACCTTTTTAGTTGACACCTACGAGGCTTATTTTCTAGTTGACAATAATGTGATCTCGCGAAACCTCTGGTAAATGAGGCGTTGTTTCAAACTCCTGGTTATCCATCTATATTCTTCATATTCTCGTTTGTCAATAAAAGGCTTTCTGTGACCATTACATGGAAATCAATGTTATTTTAGTTTTATATTTGGCGATAAGACAGTGCATCTTCCATGCATTGATCATGGAAAAATTAAGCGCAGAGATCCATAGCAGTCAACCTCGTGATTCGTAGAAAACTCTACATTATGTTATTTATCTTTCATTATCAGCCCTTCAATTTTTCACATAGCTCGGTTCCCATATCAACTGCAGAGCTAGGTGCTATATTATACTGAAATTATTTTTGGTTTCTTGATCATATTTTGGTTTACTAAAAGAGTTCAATAATTAATAACCATATTTCACTTTCTTTTGTCGTTGTTCTTAATGATTAGATAGTTGTAGAGATCGAATTTTATATTGTAATAAATACACACATACGGTATCTATTTATCCAAGAGGATTATTATTTATAATAATACATGAATGAAACGGACTTATGCGCGGACTCTACTAAGGAAAAATTTCTAATAAAGGTTTATTTAGCAGACTATGATGGTCTCAATACAATTCACAAATGAAAATTAAAAAAAAAAATATATATATATTTATAAAAAGAAATGAAAAAAAAACTAAGCTTAATGTGTTGAATGATGTCTTGATGTTATCTGCGTCTTTCGTCCTTGTATGACGCTACACATAAAAATGAATCCAATATCTACTGTATCCAAGGTATCCGGAATCGTAAATAACAGGAGTATCAATCTCAGATTGTAATTATCAATCCCACATAATTTGGGCTTCAAAAAGCATATATATATTTCATAGTATTCTGACTACCGATTTATTATACTCCTCAAACCAACAATACAACAATCATAATTTTCTTTTCATTTATCTTTCTTTCGATTTTAATTTGGAAAATATATATTTTTTTATTTTAATATAATTAACACAATATTTATTGATAATTTTAGCCTTTTAATTCAAAATAAAATACGACATTTTGCTTTTAATTATCTAAAATAATTTTTTGCCTTTATTTTTTTTTGATTCCCCAAAAAGGCCACTCTATAATTTATTATTATTCACTTAATCGTTATAGTTGTTCGGATGAAAAAAATCGTAAAATAATATAAACACAAAAATTCGTTTAAGAAATTTATTATTTATAACAAAACAGACTTATAACAATGTTACATTCTTTTTTTTTCTAAATCGAGAACTTTTTTTTCTTTTCAATTAATTTTATCTACAACTAAATACTAATGAAATTCAACTAATTTTATTTAAAATTTTAATCACACCCCAATAAGTGAATTTCTTTTGAAATTCAACTTACGACTTTTATTTAATATCAAACGCGGACTAATATTATTTTTCAAAAATGCAACTATAAATAGCATTTTAAAATATTAAAACTTAAAAGAAGGAGTAAAAGAGATGATTGCATGAAACATACGTCGTTATTCATATTGTTATTCACAATACATTCACAAAAAAATCATTTACGAAGCCACAGGTTATTCCGTTTACCACACAAACATCTTCTTGTTGGTTTATTAACACGTGAAACACGCACAAAATTTATGTACACCCTTTTCTTCATTTAAAAATACAAGCAAAAAGAACTGGAGATATTCATGTATTGCAACATTTCATTTCTTTCTCTGTTTTATTAAACGCTAGCAATTCTTTTTATTTTTATTAAAAACAGAAAAAATAAACCAAATTCGAAGCGTTGTCAATAGAATGCAAATATATAATTAAAAACTATTATAACCTTGATGCTTCGAGGTAAAAAAAATCAGGTGTACCGATGATTAGTAGTAAAAATGGAAATAAAAAATGCCATGAAGACGCATTATAAATGAAAGATGGAAAGTATTAAAGGTGTTAACGAGAAGTTAGTCTTTGCTGTTAGTGCACTTCTTTTGTTAACACGCTTATACAGAACTAAATTGTTCTGAATGGGATTGGACAAACGATATACATGTTGAGCATTACCAAAATATGGGCATAACATAGTCCAGGTTGGGGTTCTTCAACGATGAACTCATTCTATTCAGTATCTTCAACAATATTTCTTGAAGTTTCAACTAAACACATCTAGCCACATCACCGAAAATTGCTGTTAACATCAGGATTCAATAACATAAAATTATTATTAATATCTTCTTCATCGCTTAATCCATCAACACGATCAGGCGAACGATTGTTAGTTAATGAAATATTATCAACTTCTTCATCTTCGTCGTTCCAATTTTCAACAATTTTCCTCACTTCACCCATTGTCAATAGCTTTCGACGCAGCATCATAACTACATATTATATACAAATAATAAACATTCGATGTTAAGAATAACCGTTATAAGAAATGTAATATATAAAAACTGTCCTTATAAACTTTTTGGTTTTATAAGTCTTCGGTTTTAGCAAAATAATATCACAAGAAATAAAATACGTCAGTTCTTTTCAAAATAGTGCCAACAAATAAACAAAATGTCAGAAAAATTATGAAATTCAATTTTAGTTCAAAATATAGGGTTCGTGCCAGTGTTTGATGAAACGAACACTTAACGTACACCTGGAAGCACCTCAATGTTTCCAATAAATATGAAAACTATTCCTATGAGTAATCTCATCCATTGGCACAAATTCGTCATCATTATTTTTTCGATTTTTGTTCGTTTAGTATTTTATATAATAATTCAAAAATATGCCTAAAAACAAGGTTTTTTAGAAGAGGATGTGTGGTGGGGAGAGGGGACTTGGGCCACCCTACAATTTCTTAGTTGAATACACAACACACCAAGGAATATTATCGTACTAAGAGCACCATGCATTACTATTACTATCCACAGTGGTACAGATCAATTTCAATTCGGCAAAAATTCATTTTATGAGTGATTCTTATGTATTTTTTAACGTTGAATCCGAATCTGCAATCGGTTTTTTCCCCAGGTCAGCCATTTCCCCGAAAAATCGAAAAAACTTAAAAACGGCTATAACTTTTGCTCCCAAAGGTGCCCACTCATTTTTTCTTTTGGAGCTTGTAGAGAAAGTTCCAGGCTTCAATTGGACACTCATAAATTAGTGAGGACTTTTGCGGAAATTAAGATGTGACCTCTCAAAGGTCACGTGAGGTCAAATTTAAAGTTAACACACTAGTAAAGCTTTATATCGTTTCTACCACACTTTTGGTCGCTGAATCCGAATCTGAAGTTATTCTTTATCTATCTATCATGGGAACCCGAAAAACCGAAAATTCAGATCGAAAAAAAACCCGAGTAAATTTAAAACTCATTTTTCTGCATAAAATGACTATATAAAACCAAAGGAATCATAAAAAACACACTTTGCACCTTAACTCCGAAAATTCGGTTTTTCGGGGAAATGGCTGACCTGGGGAAAAAACCAATGGCAGATTCGGATTCAGCGTTAAAAAATACATAAGAATCACTCATAAAATGAATTTTTGCCGAACTGAAATTGATCTGTACCACTATGCTATCATAGGTAAACAAATTTTAGAAAAAAAGGAATTTCACTGTTCGATGAAACGAACAAAGGATCGAAATGGGTTAAAACACTAATTATGACACTTGAATGGTAAATAATATTTTGTAACATGTTCAATTATTAGTTTTGATGAATTTGAGTTCATTCGCTGAAATAGTTTATCTGAAATCTTTATTAAATCTAATTTTTCCTTGTATTTTTCTGCTTGATGGCGTTTACGATAACTTGAGCAACAAAATAATTTAAACAAATAATACAACGAACGTGTTTTGGTAAAAACATTTCACTCTTTAATTATTAATTTTTTTACTTATTTTCCAATAGACAAACCACAAAATTATATAAAAAACTTCAACAATGCTTCCTATTTAACTTAAATTTACATAATATCCTCGAACAAATTAAGCATCATTTTTATAACGAGGATTAAAATATAGGATGAAAATATAAGATTTTGTTTCTTTTTCATATACATTGGTTACACACAAATCATTTAATTTACCATTTCACCCTTATCATCTCAATATACAATTCTGTTTAAACGAGAAAATATTCCCTTCTACAACTACGAATCACCATTCTGCTCTTTATAAATTTGAACAACTGTATAGTTATATATATGTGACGAAAGTTTTACATAACAAATTATTTTTGTAGATAGAAATATTTATTACTGCTTGTGTGACGCCACAAAGCAATTAACTGAGAAAATGTTAAAAATCGGTTGATTGACCTGTTGTATCCATGAATATTTTTATGATTGTTGACATATATTATAAGATAATTAATTCTTTTTATAATGTTGTTTTTCATATAGTTTTTATTTTTATGGCAAAAAACTGAAGGTTCAATTAAAATTCCGAGAATTATAAATATTATAAATTGGTATAATTAGAAATATAAATTGGTATAGTTAGATGTCGCTTAGTTTGATTTAATGAACACAATTTTTTTATCAGTATAGCAATATTCGCAACTTTGTGTCTCAATTTGGACCACCAAAAGTCAAAATTATTAGTCATTACAAGTCAAAATTATTAGTTATTGTTTTATTTAAAAAAATTATCTATGATCGAAAAACTATTATTTAGTTTTTAATCTCCTGGTAGCCCTTTGTCTTAATTTATTCAAAAATAAACTAATATGTTAAAATTTTTACGACTTATTATTTCCTTTACTCATAATAATATTGCAATATGGAAATTAACGTCAAAACCAACTTTGCATTGAAACATAAATATAATTTTTATTCGTTTTATATTTCCTTCCAGAAAATAAATTATTGAATTTCTTATATCATAAACATTCATTAAATAATAATAACTCAAATATTATTTATTATTGGAATTATAACAGATATCTTATTCCAAAATATATATTCAACTTAATATAATTCCAATCCGTTTCGATGCATTTTTTTATTATCGTTTATAGCTTAAAGGTGATGTTATTTGAAGTCTGCTCAAGGTTTCTAAACTCATGATTTTAAGAACTCCCTAACTTGTCAGATAATGTAAATAAATTCTATTTTGGGTTTTTAAGACAGATGAAGGTTGGTAGGAGAGTGGTAATGTGATTGATATGTTGTCTTTTTTGAAGAAACATCTGTAATAAAACTGATTTTCCACGGGATGATTTATTGGTAGAGAAGCAAGAAAAATTGTAATATAGATGTATATCTATCAAAAACTTATCTGTTAACAAGACATTTATTTTAATTAAACCTTATTCAAAATAAGTCAACCAAAATTAAAATTTTATTCATTCGGGATCATATTTCAATGTCAGTTTTTAAACCAACATATAAGGTGATGTTTAAATAAAAACAAACTTCTGCTGTGATGTTGTCATTGGAATATGTCATGTATACGTGTAAGAATAGGTTGAGTAAGTTTGTGGTATAATCACAGTTTCAAAAGACAAGCTATGTTGTTCACCTTAACCTCAAATATAATTTTCAAAGCTTTTTTAAACAAAAACTAAAAACATTTTTTAAAAAACTTACAAACAAATCAATTAAAATTTAAGGTCTTAATCCAACTTTATAAACAAAACATACATAAATCAATTAAAGAAAATTTAATTATAATATTCGAAAAACCAAAAAAAAATAAAAACATATTAATTTATTTTTTATATTTTTTATGAACGTAATCATAAACATACTCCCCTCGAGAAATAATTAAAGAGCACAAATTCAACTGCTTGCATGTATGTACCTACAAAAAAAAATTAATCTGATTATAAGATACAAATTTTGTTTTAATCTTCTGTTTCTGTTATAACTTTTTTTTAAATTAACCAAAAATTGAGATCGATTAATTTAAGAAATTCAACAAAATTTTAAGCCCTTCACACTGTCGGTACAAAAATAAAAAGAAAATCTGAAATTCAAATAAATTCTTATAACTGTAAAATCAAACACTTTTTTATCAATTTTATTTTTATTCAAAGACTATGTGCAGGGAAAAATGTTGGTACAGTTGGAGACTAAATGAACCTAAAATTGATTCTTTTATTTTTAATGTCATTTAATGCTAGAATCCCAAAAATGGTTAAGTTGGCTGGGTTAACCAGAGAAGTTATTGGTTAGTTCAGGCGAGTCAAGCTTTATTGATTAAAAAAAGTTTAAGCTTCTGTTTGCAATAGATATTTTTTAGATATATTTTAAATCATTTGCTGTGCATTTTTTTTCATTTGGGTCAGGTCAGGGTCAAGGTTTGAAAAAAAAACGATGTGGGTCACGCAAAGAAAAAAAATATTATATTTTAAATTGTTGGCAACACTTAGCTGAGAAGAAAAAAATTGTGAACTTGTAGCGCCATTTTGAAATTAAAACTCAATATAAAAAATTCATAAATATTTAACGTCTCTTGAAAAATAAAACTTCATATAAACAAAATTCAAAAAAATTTAATCAGAAACACTAATCCATTTTTTTACATATGGCAATGTTCATTGATTATTGCAAATGGCGTGAAACAAAATGAAATAAAATAATTGATAATTATTAAAAAATTGTAAACATCTATTCTTTAAAAAATATGGATTTCATATCGTAGATATTGCTTTAAAATTAATTTTAAGCAAATTTATTGAAATCATGTTGAAAACAAATCATATTAAAATTGATTTTAAACAAATTTAATAAAGTATCTTTGACAGTTTTTTTATTTTGAATAAATTTTCTTTGACAATTTATACGTTTTAAAATGACCATACCAACCTTATAAAATCAAATCCTACGTTTCGCCATCTCTTGCAATTTTATGTAACCAAAATATTTTATATCATCGATCTAAACCCAGATAAATATCTGGGTTATGTGGTTGTTGTTTTTACATGTAAAAAATAGAGTTGATCTAGACCTTGACCCTGACCCAAATGAAAAAAACGCAGCTATTGTTTTAAACAGATAACTTTGTCTTTGATGTAATGAAGTTTTTGCGATTATTTTGATTTAATATTCCTTTTTTTTACGGTCTTGAGTAGCCTATTGATAAGTTAAATTATACTGAACTTGGTAGCCCCGGGCAGGTCATTGGTTTTCATTAAAAAAATTAAGTTATTGTTGATTTCCTTTTATTTTATTTTCATCCCCATCTTGAAGTTAACAGTTTATTATTCAAACAAAAAAAAAGAAAACGGAACTGTTTAACATTTGAGCTAAAAAACACTCATGTTTCATTCATCAGGTCTCCACTGTAGAATATCTTAAATTGAAATCTTCAAACAATATGCAATTGGTGATAAATCATCAAATAATATTAAATTATAATAATACAATTTTTATTTTTCTTATTTATTTCTTCGTTTGTGCATAAAGAATAAGTTTGTAGCGTGATTAAGATTTTTACGCAATATTTCTTAGTTTTTGTTTTTTTTTAATATAAAAACAACGAAAAGAATTATAATTTCAATTTTTTGTTATTATTTTTGTTTAAGATAATCTTAAATGTCGATTTGAATTTAAAAGAAAGCAATTTAATTTTTTTTTTCTTTATATAAGTTTGATTGTATTTCATTTGTGTCACTTTATAGCAGCAAATTTTTGTTTTTAACTTTTTGGATTGGGAGGATGATGGATAAAAATAAAAGTTATAATAAATACAAATTTATGAGAACATTGAACTTGAAATTAAAAAAAAAAAAAATAATACCAAAAAAGGAAAATTATGGTTTACACTTTTGGTTGTGTTTTTTCAGAGAAATGAAAAGTTTTTTTGATTAAATTTATTGATAAAAAAGTAATTGATATGATTTTATGAAATAAATTGGTGATTTGGGTTGCAATTATGATAAATTTTGTACGGATATAATGAGGATTCGTTATGAACAGAAAATAATTGGGTTGAGAATATAATTTTAAAGGAATATGATGCGGTTGTTGGTAAAATTATTTTAATTTCAAAAATTAAATGAAAATAACTTCTGTTTTATGCTTTCCAAAGATGATGAAAAACTTTAAAAACAGAAAAGGGAAGCTCATAATGAAGTCTATCAATTCTTCTAGGAAATTTGTAAACAAAGAAAGTCTGTTGCGTTACCATGAAAATCGGTTTAAACTAACTAATTTTTCTTTGACTATACTGCCAAAATTTAAAATGTTTTGATAGGATTAAACAGAGCTCTTTGCATATAAAAAAATGCTATGTACAAAACTAATTTTCTGTGAAATAGTGTAATCCTATCATTGGAAACCATATTTAAAAATTCTAAAAATAAAACATTAATTAAAATCATATTGAAAGACTGAGAGTTATATTACCGGTAGATACCGGTGTTGCTATTAAACCCCTTTTATCGGTATCGATTTATCGGTATTAAACGCCTTATTACTATTGCGTTTTCAAATTTCAAATACAAAGTTACATCATTGATTGTATGAGTAAAAAATCTTATTGAACAGGCTATCTGCTAAATATTTGAAAGTGTAAAATATGTTGCATGTGTGTAAACTAACCTTAATTTAACTGGCCATTGGTGACTGTACAGTAATGTTGTTACAGTGGACTTTTTTAACACTATATTGATAAAAAATTAATAAAATCCGGATCCGTATCAAACGAATTCCGGTTTTAAAACCAAGAAAGACATTTTTACATTATATTAAATTAAAAAATTGCGGTAAATAACAGGTTTAAGTACAAAAGAAAAACTCGCTCTACCGCCTTTCTCCAAAAAGTTCCGGGACTGTTTCCACAATCAATGTTTTTATCCTTTGGCTGCGTCTTCAACGTTTTCCACTTGTATCTTTTGTTATGACGAATAATTCAAACTGCATTATTATAATTCGAGCCACTGTCCCGCTCACACGAAGTTTGCCTTAACATAAATCCTCATTTTTGTTTTTCTTAGTTGTCTTAATTTTTTTTTTCCAAAAAAAAAAAAATAGTTTCTTATACTCAATCCATGGTCATCATTTACTATAGTTTCCGCTACAAAAATTTATTATTCAAAAAAAACGGTAGTATTATGTTTCCCATTGTAATATTCTTTGTTCAATTTGTGGCCATAATCACTATCCACCAGTTGTAAATATCCTTCATGCGAAATACACTGATTTTGAGTTACACTGCGTTCGTACAAGCATCAAATTTACATTGGCTGAGACTTCCATAATTGTTTTTGTTCCTTAAACTCAAACCGTAACCGCCATCTACTATAGTTGTCGTAAAACATAGATTGTCCTAAAATAGCTGTGCAATATTTCTCCAGTGTAGTTTCCTTTGTTCAATTTGTATTCGCACTTCCGCTACTTTCAGGTAGATGTCCTTCAACCGTATATCAGTTAGTAATATTTTTCCAGTGTAATTTCCTATGTTTAATTTATAATCATTGATCGCTATAAAATTGTCAAAAAACGGTTGTGTATTATCATTGATCCGTAAACGCGCTATTTACATATATAGTTCGTTCCATTGTTTCGTAAACAATGTTTCTTTTTTTAAAAAATCTTTTCCAAACAATAAAACCAAAAATATAATTTCTCAAGAAACTACCTTATCGATTCGTTATTGGGGAATAAACAAAGAAACGGCGTTGACCGCGTATAAATAGCAGCTGACAGTTAGCCTCGTTCTCTTATTATTATTAGTCCATTGTGACTTTTAGCCTCGTATCCTCTGATTAGAATCTTATTTTGGCTGTCAGTCATTTTGATCCGCGTGAATATTGTAAAAAAAATGTCTTTTTTTTGTCTTAGAGTGTTGTTTTTCTCTAATTAATTTATTATTTGTGTTTGCCTTCAGTAGTGCAATTCATTTTAGTTAAATTATTAATATTAAAAGTGACCAGTGATAATGGAGAAAATATACAAACGAAAACGGAATCTCGGTTTGGTATAAACAATATTTGTCATAATTTTTTTTATAAGAAGGATTTACATGTTTTTGAGCGTATATTTTGGTTGATTGATTAACAAATTATATATGACGGTCGGGCGATTAAAGAAAAAATTGTGGAACGGGCATACTTATAAATTGTGTAATTGCTAATAGAATAAATAAATTTGTAAATTATTCACAAATTAATTTCTATTGTGGACTTCAAAGATTAGATTATTATCAAACCCAAATTTGATTAAACTGGGTGGTAATGTCTCTTGAGATAAAGAGAATACAAAAAATTATTATACATCGTCTGTAATTTGTAAATTGTGTTCTGGATAACTATTATGTAACTTTAATTTATTTTTCATTGTGCAGTTCGCAATAGATTAGTCATAAAAATATATTTTAGTGGTGTATTCTAAGTAAAGAAAAGTAAAAAATCAAATAAAAAATCATTATTGTGTGTAATTTGTCCGTCAGTCGTTACATTCCGTATTCTCATTGCTATCATGAATACTGGAAATTAACACCGTTAATACAATAAATGAGTCAGGACGTCGTGGCTTGAGAGAGATCTTCGAATTTACATAACCTTCAGCATAACCTGGATATTTTATGGGTGATATCGGTGTTAAAGCGGATAATTTAATTTTGTTTCGGTTGATGAAATCAAAAATACATACTTGCATGATCCAATCGTTTGACATCTAACTCAACTGAGCAGTTATAATGATATAAGCTCAATCGTCAGCCGTTATCACATCAACCGCATTATGTTATTGGTATACATTTTCATTCATCATTTATCCGGACTTGCATGATCCAGTCGTTTTACATCTAACTCAACTGAGCAGTTGCAATTATATATATTTAATCTTCAGCCGCAATCGCATGCTCCAGCTGCCTTATATGATTTAGGTGCATTATCGTTTAACTCAAAGTTATTCAATCTTCAGCGCTAGAAAAGATGGCTTAAGCTAAGGGGTGAGTAAAATTTACATTTTTGTTTTACTTTTAGGTATGAATGAGTAAGGATGTGTATGTCAATAGGTATGAGTGCAAGTGTGTATACGTGTAGATGGGGGAGGTGCCTGTGTGAGAACATGGTGGTGCATGCGCGTATACGTCAGAGGAGAATGTGCTAGAATAATTGAGTTTCTTTCCACACAACAATGATGTCTATAGTTATAATAGGTAGTAAAGACTACCTCTATTTTTATTTTATTTTAGAGGTCAAACCTGTTGTTATTCGGTTATTTTCATCACAGCTAACCAAGACCTACCGTTATTAGTAGATTCTGGTATTATAATCTAATTCAATTTTAACAGTGGTTAATAACATTTAATGTTGGGATGGTTGACTTTGCGCCGATAATGGTTAATGAATTTATCGTATTATTGATTGATGGTAATATTATTTGGTAATGATGATTTAGGTATGGGTTTGGATATGCTAATCATTTGAGTATGGAAGCGTCTATATTTCTCATAGGCTTTCCTAACGGGACCGGATGTTCTACCACACCGCCTGGAACTTGTGTTATAAGATGGACGTTGTCATCCTGCACATTGGGATTGCGTTGAGTTACGTTATCATTAGATATCCCCGATGAAAGATTGCCAGATAAAACATCACCATCAATGCCAGTCACGCAATCATTCACGGTGATTCACGCAATAACATCAAACCGATACATGATATGAACATGCTTTAATTCGGAATATATCGTGGGTGTGATGTTATCAAGGGGGATAAATTGGAGTTCTGTATTATTACTACGGTACAAATCAGCAAATGGACCTATTATACAACTATATTACTTCCTACTAAGAAAACGATAATTGTTTACAAGTCTCAGTAAAACAAACCAATGATATTTTTTTCTAGTTCTGTTTGGGGCATTCCAAATTTTAAATGCGCGGGAGTTTTACTTTCAGAACACTTACAATATTAGTTACAATTTATTTTCATGAAATTATATATATGAATTCAACTGGCTAGAACGATAATCGAATAAGTAATTCAATCACTAACAAGAACTTTTCAACCTGTTCTACCAAATTCTTTTATTTCAAATTACTTTAAAGTGGAAGTGAAGGTGAATTGGTTAAATGTTAAACTTATGGACATGAATGTAGGTATTGGTGATTGTGTGCATGTGTGTGTGAGTGTGTGTGTGTGTGTGTGGGATTGGATGAAGTGCGCGAGTGTGTGACTGAATTAAAATAATGGGGTTGGACGTGGTGATCGTGGTTCTTTTGCAAACAGGGGTCGCCAGAGTCTGTTTAATTCACTTATTTTAATTTTTTTCCATATCCGTTCTTATCATGTTTTCTCGCGTACTATATGGTTATTTTTAATGGAGCAGCAGGAAACATCTCTCGATCCCATGGCTGAAGCTAGCATGGGGCTAAATAAATCTCATCCAAGTGCGCGACCTGCTATGCCACTTCGCTGCTATGCCGCGAAAAAGCTCTTCACTACACTTTGCTAACTTTGTTGTGACTTTAAAATGAAGCCAAGAAACTCAAAACGAAATATGTAGATAAATTGAGTAGATTTTATTCTTTGCCAGATTGATTTATAGAGACTTTTTATGTGAATCCTTTATATTCCGTTATTAAATTAGAGAGAGAGAATCAATCAATATATGAAGCAATCAATATCAACATAATATCTATTAGCAACCTTATCCCCTTCGATCGAACATTTTGATCGGTTTTTTCATGGTGAAATTTTTCATATCTATCTCTGTCCCACAAAAGCAATACATATCCATCAACTTCACAACCATTTATTTCTTTCCCCCTAATCAGTAAAAAAATTTATAAATGACGTCACTCTGAATACACATACCAACGCGAAAGTCAAAGAAGACCACAATTAATCAACTAATTGAGCGACCGTATGATCTAGTTTCCCCATCATTGAAATAAAAAGAACAAATACAATAATAGATTTTTTGACGAATCATTCGATTGTTTTAAATTCAGAAAAATATTTTACAGCTTGTCAATCAACTCGCAATTTACATGAATATGCAACATTTTTTTACTCATACAAAAATGTAATTAAGAAAGTATTTGTTGCACTTGCACTGTTCAATCGGAATTTTTAAATTCATCTTTGTGTTTGAATTTCATGTTGATAAATTAATATTAATAGAAATAATAAAATGTATTGTTAAATTCTAGAGCGTTGTTCTTTTTTATGAAATTTATAAGTTGTAATTGGGCCGGTCGTTACAATGCAATAATCAATAGTTTCAAACCTCAATTTTGAAATGCAAGATTGTAACTCATATCTCTCAAGGCGCTTGTGGTTTAACAAAACTATGGTCTATTTATCCTACATGTTCAGAAGAGACACTCATTAAGAGTTTATTAAATTCTCTTTATTATTTGTTTTGATACTGTTATCTTTATTAGTGTGAGATAATTTCATGGTTATGTGATTCGATTGTTAAACTAAAAATACTTAAAGAGAATATTAGACATATTCCAAATGTAAGTTTGAAAAAATAAGTTTATTAGTCTGTCATAAATTAAAAATAATTACTAGACTGAAATCTCTTAATATCGAATAAGAATCATATTTATTTACAAGTGAATACTAGCATAAACACATAAATACGTATGTAATCTTTTCGAAAATTTATTTCATCAAAATAAGCAAATTAAAAATACATAAAACTTTAGTGCTTCATTATTTTTTAATAATCACAATTCACAATAATCAGAACCATAACCCTTAATTTTCCAAAATAACCATATAAAAGGAATTTACCTAACTTAACCAAAAATTAAAATTCAATTTTATTCTTTTCACTCTCTTACATTAAAACCAAAAGCATGCATAAACCTTAAAAGAAAACCAATTCAAATTCTTATTCGTTTTTCTTTTAATTCAGTTGTTTTGGTTTGTATTTTTTTGTTACTTTGTAAGGAAATAAACCGAAGAAAAATATAAGACAACACAAAAACTGAAACGAAAACGAGAAAATAATAAAAGTGAAAATTTTTTTGCTCAATTATTTCAATTTTATAATTTAATTTGGTTGTGAAATTTGTTATAGGTCTCAGATAAAATAATTTTTTATGATAATCGATTTTCAAACAAGTAGAATTCATCATCACTGTACATTTGGGTAAAGACTTATCAATAAACTTTTGGTGTGAATTGTTGAATAAACGCCATCATTACAAAATAATATTAAACTGCAGATTTTATAACACAAAAAGAATAAAATTGTTAATTAATTTTGATTAACGTTATAAAAAAAAGTAGAAAACATGTCTAAGTTAATCATTAATTATGTCTAACCAGTAATAATCACCATTTAAAATCAATATTTGCATGTATATAAAATATAAATGCACCTTAAATTTTTTTTGTTTTGTGAACTTATAATGTAAATTTGACTTTGAAATATTTTAAGAAATACAAACACACAAAAAAACACTAAGATTTAATTAACATACAAGTATTAGGATAGCCTTTTCGATATTTATTAAAACTCGTTTGGTTAAAAGATTAATTTATGATCTAATGATATTTTTAGAGATTCTAGATATTCTTTTGTGTTTGGATTGGAATATGAATCGGATTTGATTCTTATGAATATATCACAAAATTGGTTTTCGTAGGAATTTCAAATGTTGTCATTTTCGTATAAAAACCGTAACTGTTTTAGTGTCTGGGAGGTTTCTCTAAATCATGAAAAAAGAAATAATATCTATAAAAAATTTCTTATTTAATCATAACTCTTTCAAACTTGATTTACATTTTATAATGCAATTTGCATTTTTTATCACACATCTAGACTAAAAATATAAATTTAAATATAATATAACTAATGTTCCGTTATGCTTATACTTTCAAAAAAAAAAAGAAAAATTAATCCACTGCCCTCAAACCTATTGAAATTTAATTCATATAAATCTATTATGTTGAATCTGTTTTACATCCAATTTTGGAAAGAAAGTTCAGAAGGTCTTTGTGGTTCCTGGTTAAAAATGACAAAAAATAAAAATTGTTCAAATTCATTAAAGAAAATTAAAGCTAGTTTTGAAATATTATATGAATATTTATTGTTATAGTAATAATTTAAATAGAAAAGTTATATGTTATGCTAATCAATCTCATTAATTTAAACAAGACCTGAATTTTATTAATAATAAATGTACGAATATTACAACACTATCTATTATATTTTAATAAAAAATCTATTTAATTATTTAACAATCAACCAAAAATAGTGGCTTATGTTAATCACCTAGGCTGGATCAATATAATCTTTCGATTTTTCGCTCTGCTATCGTGCTGTCATGCAGAATCACACTTGTTGATTTGTAAATGTTGGGTTATTTTTTATTAATGGATGTTAAACCCCGCGTACTTTACTCACTGCTATTGGCATATACCACTGGCAAAAGCAGTCAGATCATCATGGTGATATTTTAATAGAGCTAATGCAGTTTATACTAACAATTTTTTAATTTTTTATCGATAAGCTTGTTTTTAGTCAATAGCACAAAGTACAAACAAATTCAAAATAATTAATGTTTCTTCGCCGAGTTACAATTATGTAGTTTGATCACTAAATCAGGAAATTTAAAACACAATGGATTTTCTAAACGTTATAATTTTATTTGTTCAAGATTTTACAATAAAAATATTTCTCCTATTACTATTCCCCTTTTAGTTCTTCTTCTACTAAACATTTTTCACCACATATAATTCTTTTACAATTTTTCACAATATCACATACAATAATTTCTATTTATAACACTGTTAATTGTAACTCGCCTATATCACTGCTAAATTTTTATACTTTTCCTATCGCTGACAAATTTTTTACTAACTTCTATCGCTTACAAATTTATACTAATTTTATCCTCGAACAACACCTCTTATATATACTACATGAAATAGCCTCGATAGTACTACAATATTCAAGAACGCAACTATTTTTTTTATAAACATAATAACACGATCTTCAAATATTGACACCTAGGTGTGAAATCTATTCTTTCAATTGTTTTATTTACCAATTCTTATAGTTTTCATTAACCAATTTTCGATAAACCAAAAACTTTTTATTAAATGTTTATTTTGGTTGCGTTGTTATCTTTTATTAATTTTTATATTTCTTTTGTAGAACTATTTTCTCTAAAGAGAATTTTCTCGAAAGATGTTCTATTGTGTTGTGTTCTATCGTATTCAATAATCATCACAATATATTATATTCAAATGCCTTTTTATTAAAAACAAAAATAACGTTTTTCTATAGTTTTAGTATATTTTGGGTAAAATAAAAATTCTAAAAACATATAAAATATAAATGTTTATCTGTATAATATTTTTATAAAAAAGTACTCAGTGCCCTTTAATAAAAAAGCATTATTCAAATTGGTTAACCCCTTCGAGCAAAATTTAAATAAAAATTTTCCTTGTCTCTAAGACTCATAACAAATTTTGATCCAACCGGTTACAAAACTAGAAAAACATAAAATACACTACAATCTATTTTTGAAGTAAAATTTCTTTATGCGTGAACAAGCAAATCAAATCTTTTTTGAACGGAAGTAACATTTTGAAAAAAAATAAATAAAATAAAGAAGAAATTCACATAACAATGAAGCAAAAAGGCAAACGAATATTCTGTTCGGCAAGTATACGATACAATTCGATTATGTGTATTGTGTGTGTCAATTGTCATTCATTTGTTAATGTTATTATATTTTTTTATTCAGTCTCGTACTAAATGTTATATGAGTTGAATTTGTCGATTTTGAGTTTCGTTATTTTTTAAATTTATAATTTGAGTTATTTTAGTTTTTTAATCGACTTACAAAAAGAGGAAGTTCTTTGTTTCATTGTGGGTTTTTTTAATGTATGTTGACCGATTTCTCAAAAACGGCTCGTTCGATTTGGATGGTTTAAATTGTATTCTATTTGGGTTGATTTCGAGAGGGTCTCATAATTTTTTATAATGTGAAAAATGCCATTTTCAGAAAATTGGAAAAACTCGTATTTTTATGCATTTTCGGCGATTTAATCAAAACATCTTAATCTGTTTGGATAGTTTGAGTTGTATTATATTGCTATAGATGTCGAGGTGGTCGCATATAATTTTCTATGAGTGGAAATATGCCGTTTTTTTAAAAAGTTTATTTTTAAATAAAAAAATTTGTGTTTATTTAAATTTGTTTTGTTAAATAAAAAAATGAGTGCGTGTATGAGTGCATTTGCACGCGGTTGTATTAAATATCTTTGGCTACTGTGGCAGGTATTACTAATTACAGTGTGTAAAAACTACGCACTTCAATTTTTTTGATATTAACGTTTACCAAAGCTTCAAGAAAATCGAAAATGGCTAGGTAAACATCCTTAGCGCCTTGGTATCATTATCCATCTTTACAAAGCTAAACATATTTAATGTCAGTTATATAGTAAATTATGATTTAACATCTCTGAATATCCAAAGATATAATGCTATCTCAAGTGTGGGTATTTTATTCATAAATTTTTGAGGAAGTTGTTGGCTTTGAAGTTTTGAGGAATAAAATTGTCGAAACTCTGTTTAAAATATAACACTAAAATTCTACTGGTCTAAATTTTGTTATGTGAACCGTGACTGGAGCAGAGACAGTTGCTCTGGTACAAGCAAATGTAGCAACTCCGTATAAAATTGATATAATGTCCTCAGAAGAATGCTCAGCCATAATGTATTTGAAAACTGTTGTCAAATCTACAACATTTATTCTAGGCTGTGAAAAATCAAGCTCGTTAGTAAGATTTACATTACAAACAAACAAACTAATGGCTCAACGTTGGAGAACAAAAACATTTCAAGCTGGTTGAATATGTTTCTCCCCCAATACGTGAGCAGTATTCCATGCTAGATCAAGAGAAGCTGTCCGCTGTTGAAAACCATATGAGTCCGCTCCACATACCCCAATTTTCTAACAGCGTTGAATGCTCGGAAAATTTCGCTACATTTTTTAGTAACATCTTTTTATGGGTAATCAATACTCGACACATATTTAGTTCGTTTTTATATTCTCTTAAGATCACGGCATTACTGATTTTAATTTAATTTACAAAAGCATTTCTTTTAATTTTAATAGCCATTTTGTAGTTTTTAGAGAATCATGCATATATTCCTGAGGTAATTAAACTGTTAGGAAAAATCAGGAAAATTCACAATCGCAGTAATTTGAATCTACTGTTAGTATTGTTGCTTTTATAATGAAGCGCTGCTCCGTTGAAAATCAACGAAGTGGCTTAGCAGGCCGCGTACCTAGCGAGATAGTTTTAATAGCCCCAAGCTAGCTGTAGTCTGTGGGGATGAGAAATAAATCCTGCTGCTCCAACACAAATACCGAATTGTACGCGTGACACATAATACGAACGGTTAGAGAAAAGAAAACAAGTGCGATGAGTAGACTCTGGCGACCCCATATGTGAAAGAACTACGATCCCCACGTCCAACCCCGCATTATATCGCATTCCTTCATACACCCACACACACACAGTCACACTCACGCTCTCGCACTTCATACACCCACACACCCTCACACATAGTCGTAATCATTCATACCTATAATTAAAATAAAATAAAATATGACTCACCCCATGGTAATGGTCGACCCCGCTCTTTTATTTGTTGTTGTTGATTAGCCAATCATCTTTTTTCCGGTCAATAATTGATCAAACATGTACTTCCCGATTCACGTATAGGTAGGTTAAATATCAAAAACTGTGGTCGCAACTTGTTGAACTGTTTATATGTACAAATGTAATGAAGGTGGATAGTTGTAGGATGCGTATACAAATTTAACTGTTAAATGATGTATGGAGATGGTTGTGGAATCTCGCATACGTAGACCAAAATATAGACAATTGTTTAGGATGCGTATGCAAATTGTTGAATAATTAATAATTTTTACAATAATTGTTGAATCCCACATAAGTTGATTAAATTTATGTAATTGTTAAGTATGCGTGCGCAAATTAAGCAGCTGAATGATATAGGTAAATTCATGTTGAATCCCGCGTACTGAGAATAAATTTTTGATAATTGGTATCGTAGGGTATGCACATTTAACTGCTGAGTTACACATGACTACTAAGTGAGTCACGTATAAGTAGGATTAATGTGGAAAATTAGTGCGGTAGGTGGATGTAAATTAACTGCCGAACTTAAAGGTTGACCCATATATATATGAATACTGGTAGAATCAAGCCTAAATAAAACAAATGTTGAATGTTGTTGCAGCAGGTAAATGTATGTTAACTGTCGAACTAGGGGTAATTGTCCAATCTGGCATATATTTAGATTAAAAAGTTGGAGATGATCACGACAGGTATATGCAAGTTAAAGATGGAGCCATATACATATATAATTGATGACGCAGGCACTGGTACATCAGATATTCAACTATCGATATACCGCTTGTCGAATCCGGCGACTGTCGATAGATGTCGTAGATCTACGGTTTGTTAGTGATATAGAAGCAGAACAATCGTGAAGGGCACCACACAACCTCAAAGTCCCATTACTCGTTGTTAACAGAAAAATAAACAAATTAAAACGTTTTTTTTGGTTAGAACATTAACAGAACAATCAATAATTACTTAATTAATTATTTAATAGCTTAAATAAAAGCAGAGTCAATCACTTATTGATTAATTAATAGCTTAAAAAAAACAGAGTTAATCACTCAATTAGGAATTTAATAATTTAAAGTAACATTGATTTTAATGCAAAACACAACTAGCAATCAAGAAAATTTATCATCTGTTCACAAATTGTTATTTGAAAAAGTGAGTTCATACGACCTTGCTAATATGGTGGATGACCGAACACCATTATCATAATTTTTTCCGTCATATTTGGTTGTTATAACAGTTATTTTTATTAATTTTTTTATTTATTTTTCTTCGAAACCCGACAAAAAAAAATTGTTCCACTAATCATATAGAGGCATATAAGTATAAAATTAATAATGAAATAATGACGTATTTACCATGCATCTGATATCTCGAGAATGGGTGTGATTTGACATCATCGAAACTGGCTAGAAGGTCATCGTTGGTAGATTTTTGGTTTTTTTCTCCGTTACCCAAATCTAACAACCACAGAATCGTATTTATTATGTTAATTAATTAAAAAAAATAGGATGCGACACGAAATTATTTGTGAACTCATTCTTTTAGATTTTTTTTTTTTGAACAACAAAATATGTTTTGACTATAACTTCCCAAACAAGATTAATTTTTTTTCACAATTCGATCGGACATACACGAACATATAATATTTTTTTTTGTTTCTTTATAATTCTTAATTAGAACTCCAAAAGATGAATTACACTTTCCTTTTTTTTGTGTTTTTTGCAGTTTTTTTAAAATAGATGATAATATCACACCGCACAAAAAAAAGAAAATGTCAAACTACAAAGACAAGAATCTAATCAGAGAGAATGAATATAATAGACTAAGAGACCGTCTCTATCTTCAACCACGTATTTATAGCTAAAGTCACGCCGTTTATAAACAATAACAGATCGATAACCACGATAAGTTTGTTTCTTGGATAGTTACTTTCGTTCATTATTTGTACCCACTAAAGAGTCTACACAACTAATTTGTATTAAAAATTAGAAAAGAATTATAAAAAAATTACTGATTACGAAACGATTGTAAGGAATTATATAGGAAAACATTTTAAGCTGAAACTACTGCGATGGACGATTACGATCTGAATCTAAGAAATTAGGTTTAAAAAAAAACGAAAACAACTACGAAAGCTTTTTGTTAATGTAAATCCAAGGCGTGTGGGAAAGCAATGCGACTCCAAATTACGAAGATTGAATAACAGCTTCATTACACTTTCTCAACCCTCATGATGTAAAAAATTACAGCCAAGAATGGTATCCAGGTTCTTATTCTTGGTATAGTCAACCCAAAAATAGTAAATTTTAACTCTGACCTGTGATTAATGAAGTCAAACGGAAAATATGCAGTATCTTTCCAATATCTTCATGAAAAGGCATGAACGGTAGGTTTCCATCGGTCTAGATTTTATTTTTAGGCACTTTATTCACCTCATGTCCAGCTCCTCCGTTTGGAAGCGTCCAGACCAATATAAGGCCCGAGATCACCCAACAAGACCGTATCCGATTGTCTATAACCTGGAATCCAGATTTTGGTTGTTGCATCAAAGGAAGATCACAGACCCTCTTGCTGAACGCCTTTTTCCTTCACATGGAATGTAACTAGAAATTACTTTCATCAACCAATTCAATGAGAAGTCGTTTGAGCATCGGAAATAAAATTTTCTTGCATCGACACCGTTATTGATGCACGAATTGTTCCAACGACTGATTAAAAAATGCCAACTACCACTCTCTAGCCGCAATAGCATAGCTTGACACAGTTTTGTTCGGATCCATTTTTGTCGTCGACTTCGATGAAATCTTTGGGATGGGGCATTATTATGCTTTACAACCTTTACAAATGCTCTTCTTCCGATACTGGAAAACTCGCATATTCTTGCAGGAGATGTTGTTGCACGGATACCGCTAGAGGTAGTAGCCTCCTCTGCAATACCTGTTTGTAATAAAGAGTCAAGAGCATCATCTTTAGCTTTTCTCCTTTTTCGACTCAGTGAACCATAGACATTTTTCTCTTCCTCGTGTATACTGGCAATACTAGTAATACTGGTAAAGCAGTCTAAGAAACATGCTTCTCAAAAGTTTTGCTGGCGTACAATTCCAGCTGTACCAGATGGTGGCTTGCGAAAGACCAGTTTAAATGTCCAAGAACCATATAAGCCACGTTTTTAAAAGCTGTTGGAGTAGAGATTTGCCAGATTTAAGCTATGTAAACGTTTCACCGTCAACAATGTATTCATCTGGTTTTGTGTTGTGGTATTCCGATGGTTCTGTGTATTGTTGTAAACACATGGGTAAATATGGGTAAACACAACTACTCTTGTCAGTTTCAAAACTGGAATCTGACATTGCAAAAATATTGTGTTTTGCTCTTTAAATATTATGTCATTCTGATGGTTGATAAAAAAAATTGAGAAAACTTTTGATTCAAATTAACAATTTTTACAATCTCTTCAATAAATTATTTAAATATCATAATTAGTCAAAAGAGGTTAAAAGAATTAAACTGTTAATCAAAAACAATTTCCACATTTATGTACAAACAATCAAATCATTTTTATGACATTAAAATTAATAAACATTTTGATGATGTAATTAATAACCACAAAATCTTCAAAACTTTTTTACGTTGTTGGTTGATGTACCACTTTCTGATATTTTTTTTTTTGCTATCGTTGTATTGTGAATCTTAAGATTTGTTAACATTTTAATTAAAATAACAAAAAAAAAATTAACTAAAAAATGTGTCGCAAACATTGTTGCAGGTTTTTATTGAAATTAGTAGGAGTATTATTATTTATTGATTAAATCAACCAAACTCAAAGATTATGTCATCGTATTGGGTTTATTGATTTTGTTTATTATTCTCCCTATCTCTGCTACTATTTTACCAAAATTGATTTTCGTTATTATTATTTATAATGTAAATTAAACAGGTGAACACGACTTTTGAATTAAATTCATATAAATCGAACAATGTTTTTTATTTATTTAACCTTAACATAGATTGATGGCTTGACTTTGATTAAATGAATTTAGGTTGATTTTGTTGATCAGGTTATCGACGAAAAAGTGTATGTTTGCAAATTTTTAATTATGAGTCACCATAAAGTGTTGATTTTTAATCTAATAAACAAGAGTAAAAAGGTTCTTTGACTCAAATCTTAAGAAGAGGTGATACGTGGACCTCACAATTTGAATAATAAAAATTAGGTTAAGCTAGGTTATCGATAAATTTAAAACGATGAATCTAAGCTTGATAAAAAATATTTTTTTTGGAAAAGCTTTATTATTTCGGAAACCCAACTAAAAAGCACAGTACTCACACACATTCAACTCGTAAATATAAAAACCGAGTTCAACGATTTCTTTATTTATCCTTTCATTATTATTTTATTATATCAAAACTAAAGAAAAAACATGATAATCACAATTTGATCTTCAAACAACAGAACATCATGTATTATGCTAATTTAATTTATTTTATGTAATTTTTTATAATAAGCCAAAAAAAATTATTACAATATAGTTTATTTATTTTTTTCTTCTTGCTCCTAAATATGTGTGATTTTTAGCTGTAAGCAAATTTTAATTTTTATATTTTACAACGAGAAAACCACCGAAAAAAATATTGTTCAAAACAGAATTTTTGACAACAAAGTCGTGATTGAATATTTTAAAACCGAATTTAATCAAGATCAAAATTCATCAGAATGATTTTTATCAACTAGTTTAAATTGATAGATTTGTTGATTTGTCCAGCATACACCAGTATTGACTGCTAGCAGAATTGTTTCATATTTATCAATAATTTCTCTAGAGGTTCCACATAATTTAACCGCTGCTAAATACTTATCGACAATCCTTTTTAATTATGAATTAAATACATTGACCGAAAACAAAGAAGTGTTAAATTTCGATCTTTTCAAGGTAAAATGAAAATCATACACCACCACTGAATTTTTAAATTCGTCATTTAAATCCGCATTCATAAAGATTTTTTTATTTTACTTGAATTTCTAGTTTCTTCGGTTTTCTTAGTATACTTAGTATGTCTTCTTTTTTTTATTTTAACTTATATCCAAAAAAAAAAAAAAGAAATCAATTTGACAAAAAAAATCGACAAACAAAATAAAACAACCAAAACACGAAATCTAAATTAAAATTAAAATATAAAATAATTTATAATTTATTCATCATATCAGGTTTCTGGGTTAACAAATGAAGATATGTTCAACGTATAAAAAAGTTAATTTTTGCGATAAGGTCTCTTAAAAAATTAAATAATTCACTCGTATTTACACTTGTTATAAATTTTCACTTTCCTCTTCGACTGGTTAGCATGAGGGTTATTTTATCTTGAAAAATTATCATCCAACAATTTTCATTATTTTGGTCATTGACATCATTCTTTGTACGTATGTGTATACAGATAATAAAATTTAAAATCTTCTTCGTCTTATTACCTAATTTAATTTAATTATAAAACCAATCCCAACCACCATGTAATATTTTTTAATTTTTAATGATCATAAGATGACAACACCTTTAACAAATTTTTTTTTTTTTAAACGTAAGGAAGTTATCTTTAATTTCATTTAGTGATGGTGGAGTAAGTAAAAGCTAACAAACGAAAATTTAACGTATTATCCGTTTTTCTTAATCTTAAATTAATTTCACTTTCAATTTTAAGTTTTAAAAAAAATTTAAAACCGTTAAAAGATTTATAATTTTTTTTTTATTTAATTGATTTTATTTAATGTATTGATAAAAATACGAAAAGGTTAAAAAACAAAGGTGGTTGTACTGAAAGATATTAAAAAGAAGTAAGTGAGAGACAGGAAATATACAAAAAGACATATTACATAAAGTTTTGATATCTCTAATAATTTTGCAAATCAAAATTTATATGACATTTCTTCAAACAATTTATTATTTATTTGAAAAAAAAAATTAAATTCGTGATTCTTTGATAAAAATCTTTCGTTTAACTTTGTCAAAACTTCGATCAAAACTTTCGATTTATTTTATTTTAATTTATCAATTCGTTAATCTTAAATATCGAAGGAAACAAATCATAAATTCGTCAACAAAAAATTAATTCATAATAATAATTATTTCTAAATAAATTATTAAGAAAATTATGGTAATTTTATTTTAATGTTTCTAATTTTATGTTTTTTTTCTCGTTTTAGGTAAGCAACATAATACGTTTACTCTTAAGACATTTTATGAGAATGTTAAAAGTCAAGAAAAATATAATCAAGTTTTATTATATTAATTTGTTAACTTTCGTTTTCATTAATGTAATGTAAGCAAGAATAACAAACACAAAAAAATATTGTTTGATGGTTATGATGAATGAACACGCGACTGTTTGTTTAATTTATTGTTATAGTTTTACAATTTGTTTTAGTGTTTTTGTTATTCTGAAATTCATTCATTAAAAAGGCAAAAACTAATGTGAGTATTAAAATAATGCATTTTAATTTGATTAATGTCGTTTAAATTATATGAACTCTAGATTGTTTATCGGTGATTATGCACCAACAACAGCGATACAACTGATTGCATCACTTTCTATTTTTGAAACAATCATTAACTCATAATAGTATATTATATAACGATGTCAAAATAATGCTCATTTAACGCCGGTTTGAAATATACTGCACGACGCACAGTGGGATTTGTTCATACAATGTTTGGCAAAAAATATAAGGAGTGCTCGTAAAATGTTGAAAGTAAGCTTAATTAAGAAAAGGTTAGCTCAATTAAGAAAAATATAAAGTTTCATCAAAATTGGCCACACCCACTACCCACCGCGCATAGAACCCAACATTTATTTTTGGCGCAAAGTTTTTGAAATTTAATGATAGTAGCCCTTGCGTTTTTCAATATTCAAGAGAGGGACTTACGCATTAGTTTGAATTTATTGTTTTTGTAAATAAAAGCGAAAATGTTTTTGTTGATTTTTTTATAAAATAAAATAAAATTATTTATGAAATACAATTAAAAAAAATTATTTTTGAGTTCAATGCAATCAAATAAACTGTTTTGTTGTGTTCTGCAGCATTCACGAAACAGAATAAAATTAACATCTGTTTATTTTATTCTATTAAGACTAATAACGAACACAATTGTGGTAAAAAAACAAAAAATAACCTATATTCATATGCCAAAAACAATATATTTGATTGTATTGAACTCTGGAATAAATTTTTTGTATTGTACTTTATAAATAAAAAATCAACAAAAACATTTTCGCTCTGATTATTTAAAAAACAAAAAATTCAAACTAATGCGCATGTCCCTCTTTCGAATATAGGCAAGAGGCAAAGACTACTATGATTAAATTAAATAGGTCAATTTATTTTCAAAATAACAAACAATTAAATAGGTATCGAAATTGCATAAAATTTATTTAATTGTATTTTAAATGTTTAAATGTTTAATTTGTTTAATTGTAATTTTAAAAATTTTTAGTCCAATTAAAATTATAATTGTTCATTATTTTCTCGAACTTTAGTGGATAAATTTTTTGATGATAAAAATTGTTCGAAAAAATAATGAACAATTAGAATTTTAGACTGACTAAAAATTTTTAAAATTAAACATCTCAAGAACACGAATTAACGCCTCTTTGTAAATTTGATATATTTTAAAGGAAGGCTAGAACTATATTTAAAAAATAAAAGAAGTTAAAAATTAATTGATTTTAAAATTTTTTGTTAATGGAAGTTGTTTGAAAAAATGAAGAAAAAATCGAATTTCAGCCGTACTAAAAATGTTTAAAATTACATATCTCAAGAACACGAATTTAGCCTCTTTGTAAATTTGATATATTTTAAAATAAGGATAGAACTATTTTCAGAAAAAAAATTAATTAAATTCCAATTGATCTTTGACCCTAGTGCCATCTTTAAAAAGTTTTTTTAATATTTTTATTTAAAAATTAATTATAAAAACAATAAATTAATTTTTTTTCAAACGACTAATTAATCATCTATCAAACAAAAAAAAGTCTGATGAAATCGGTATAGCCGTTCTTGAGCAATTTAATTTCAAAATTACATCGGATTGACAGAATTTTCATTTTTCATGCATGTTGGGGTGCCCCCTGTGCTCAAACTATGCACTTTAAAACAATTTTAAAATAGGCAGTATTTTTTATTTTGTCCATACTACTTATATGCCAAGTTTCAGGAAAATCAAAAATGATCAAGTTCAAATTTCGACTTTTTCACCTGCGTAGAACACGTTTTTCATCTTTTGTAATTTTTTAAAGTTAAAAATTTCATGATTTTGGAGACAAAAGCGAACTTTATAATTTTATTTTAAATACGCAGAAAAGGCTATATTTGAAAATAATCACGATTTAAATTAGAGCAATAAAGTTATCTTACGTACACACTAGGGTGGCCCTTAGGCTACACTAGAATTTTTTTTTCATTGTACAGTTTGCGGCACCCTCCCATTTCGTGTGAATACCCATAAAAATATTATTTGCAAAATCTGATAGCAATCGGTCAACTCTAAAACGTGCTTCCGGCCACATAAAGTTGAGAAATTTTGTTCTGGACCTTAAAAAAAACTTTTTTATTTTTTGTTCGACGCCCTCTCATTTCGTGTCAATACCCATAAAATAATTACGTGTAAAAATTGAAATCAATCGGTCAACTCTAAGGGGTGCCCCCGGCCACTTAAAGTTGAGAGGTTTTGTTGTGGCCATTACATAGAAAAATTTAATTTGTTTGTACGACACCCTCCCATTTGGTGTCAATACCCATAAAACTATTATTTGCAAAATTTTAAATCAATCGTTCAACTCTAAGGGGTGCCCCCAGCCACTTAAAGTTTAAGGTTTGTTGTGGTCATTACAAAGAAAAATTTAAATTTTTTGTACGACACCTTCCTATTTCGTGTCAATAACCATAAAAAAATTATGTGTAAAATTTAAAATCAATCGTCCAACTGTAAGGGGTGCCCCCGGCCATTTAAAGTTGAGAGGTTTTGTTGTGGCCATTATAAAGAAAAATTTAAACTTTTTGTACGACACCCTCCTATTTGGTGTCAATACCCATAAAAATATTATGTGCAAAATTTGAAATCAATCGTTCAACTTTAAGAGGTGCCCCCGGCCACTTAAAGTTGAGAGGTTTTGTTGTGGCCATTACAAAGAAAAATATAAATTTTTTGTACGACACCCTCCCATTTGGTGTCAATACCCATAAAAATATTATGTGTAGAATTTGAAATCAATCGGTCAACTCTAGGGGGTGCCCCTGGCCACTTAAAGTTGAGAGGTTTTCTTGTGGCCATTATAAAGGAAAATTTAAACTTTTTGTACGACACCCTCCTATTTGGTGTCAATACCTATAAAAATATTATGTGCAAAATTTGAAATCAATCGTTCAACTTTAAGAGGTGCCCCCGGCCACTTAAAGTTGAAGGTTTTGTTGTGGCCATTACAAAGAAAAATATAAATTTTTTGTACGACACCCTCCCATTTGGTGTCAATACCCATAAAAATGTTATGTGTAAAATTTGAAATCAATCGGTCAACTCTAAGGGGTGCCTCCGGCCACTTAAAGTTGAGAGGTTTTGTTGTGGCCGTTACAAAAAAAAATTTTAATTTTTTGTACGACACCCTCTTATTTGGTGTCAATAACCATAAAATTATTATTTGCAAAGTTTGTAATCAATGGGAGAACAAGGTCCAGAACAAAATTTCTCAATTTTAAGTGGCCGGAGGCACGTCTTAGAATTGACCGATTGATTTCAAATTTTGCACATAATATTTTTACGGGTATTGACATGAAATGGGAGGGTGTCGTAAAAAAACTTTAAATTTTTGTTTAAAATGGCCAGAACATAACCTCTCAACTTAAAGTGGCCGGGGGCACGCCTTAACGTTGACCGATTGATTTCAAATTTTGCAAATAATATTTTTACAGGTATTGACATGAAATGGGAGGGTGTCGTACAAAAAAATTAAATTTTTCTTTGTAATGGCCAGAACAAAAGCTTTCAAGTTTAAGTGGCCGGGGGCACGCCTTAGAGTTGAATGATTGATTTCAATTTTTACACATAATTTTTTTATGGGTATTGACACGAAACGGGAGGGTGTCACACAAAAAATAAAAATTATTTTTTTTAAGGTCCAGAACAAAATCTGGACCAGAACAAAACCTCTCAACTGAAAGTGGCCGGGGGCACGCCTTAAAGTTGACCGATTGATTTCAAATTTTGCAGTTAACATTTTTAAGGTTATTCACACGAAATGGGAGGGTGCCGTACAAAAAATTTAAATTTTTCTTTGTAATGACCAGAACAAAACCTTCCAAGTTGAAGTGGGCGGGGGACCCCTTAGAGTTGAACGATTGATTTCAAATTTTACACATAATTTTTTTATGGGTATCGACACGAAATGGAAGGGTGTCGCACAAAAAATAAAAATTTTATTTTAAGGTCCAATCAAAATTTCTCAACTTTCACAACCTCTCAACTTTAAGTGGCCTGGGGCACCCCTTAAAGTTGACCGATTGATTTCAAATTTTACACATAATATTTTTATGAGTATTGACACCAAATGGGAGGGTGTCGTACAAAAAATTTAAATTTTTCTTTGTAATGGCCACAACCAAACCTCTCAACTTTAAGTGGCCGGGGGCACCCCTTAGAGTTGAACGATTGATTTCAATTTTTACACATAATTTTTTTATGGGTATTGACATGAAATGAGAGGGTGTCGCACAAAAAATAAAAAAGTTTTTTTTAAGGTCCAGAACAAAATTTCTCAACTTTAAGTGGCCGGAAGCACGTCTTAGAGTTGACCGATTGATATCAGATTTTGCAAATAATATTTTTATTGGTATTCACACGAAATGGGAGGGTGCCGTACAAAAAATAAAAATTTTTGTTTTTAAGGGCCACCCTAGTACAAACACTATAGAAGTGCGTAAACAGTTTTTAATATTTTGGACCAAAATTCACATGTGACTTTATTTCATTATTTCAAAGAAAAATAACCGTTTTTTTGGAATACAATTTATGGATTCTTCATACTGAATCAATTTTCTACAAAACTGCATCATTACATTTTTAAATTTTATGTGTCGAAAAAATTACTTATTGCACAAAAAATCCCACTGTGCGACATATCAAGAGCTGTTATCATACGAACGGGATTTTTTTTACTTTTACTTTTTCCATTTCGTTCTTACTTATCACCAGTACTCAAACCTATCTTTTTTCTTTCTCATATCATATCCTATCCTCTCATACCTATCTTTTTTCTTTCTCATATCATATCCTAAAAAAAATTTCACATGAAGACTCAGATTTCTTAAAACCATAAACCCCAAAAAAATTCTAACTACCTAGTTCTTAAAAATTGAAACTGCTATAATCTTGTTATAATATGAATTATTATTATTTGAATTTGAATTTTGTATGTTGAAAATGTCAAATCTAATGGTATAGATTATATACCTAGTATCAGTCACACAAACAATATGATTTTATCACAAGCAGTTGACCATCTATTTATTTCAAATGCCACACAGTT
This sequence comes from Diogma glabrata, assembly GCA_963693315.1. Lineage (NCBI taxonomy): Eukaryota > Metazoa > Arthropoda > Insecta > Diptera > Cylindrotomidae > Diogma > Diogma glabrata. The sequence continues at coordinate 451,346,161 of OY856186.1, read as the reverse complement.
CAAATCATCAAATTAAAACAAAAACTTACGTGGCCAAAACAGGTATCCGCGTAAAACATGAGTTTCTTATACATGTTTATATATCATAATATCAAAAGACTTCGACAAAGTGACGAACCTGAAAATCAAAACCAAATTCTCATATATTATTTTCACTTCAAAGAAATACAAAAAATCAATTCTTTAAACAAATGCTAAAAAAATTCAATAAAGGTTAAACTTTATGATGATGAAAATCCAATCAATTATCTGATGCTTTCATGTAAGTTTTATTTTTTTTATTGTCTTTTTTATGATGATGAAAGTTTTCTCTTCAACCAAACCATTATTGTTAATGTTAAAACGAACAAAAAAAAATTTAAGGTCAACAAATTATTAAATTTGACTTAGAAATTGATGTCAATTTTTTTAATGTAACAATGTATCAATAATGCTTGGTGTGTAATGAAATTTTATTGTTTGATTGAAGTGTAATTGGTTATGGATTTCATAAAATTAGTTACAAGTTTTTTTTTTATAATTATATCTAATACTTGTATAATTTTTAAATTTAGATCAATGTTATGAAATATGTTTTTCCATCAATATTAATTTATTTCTTTGTATAGAATTAATTATCCCTTTTGTCAGTGTTATTTTTGTAAAACAAATGTTAGAGGACAAATAGTTGATATTAATATATTTTGTTAAGAATTAATATGAACAAAATCAGTATTAAATTTCATTTTTAATAAATTAAAAACGAATATCATCTTATTCTCACATATAAAATCAAGGCGAACTGGGTAATCGCATTTCATCATAAAATATTATCTTTAAAATTTCAGTCTTTTATTTGTTTATAATTGCAATAGTTATTATTTATAACTTCAAAGTTTAAAATGGACAGCTTGTATTGTTAAAATTTTATACAGAAATACAATTTGACGTTTAACCTAACCAAAATAATCAATCATCGCATTTCTTTTTTTATTCAATAAAATTTACAAATCATTGAAAATTGTACAAGAAATCAAATAAAATTATCTTGCAGACCGATTGGATAGCACTTTAAAATCAGATTTATATAGTAATACAATTCAGTTCAATATCCGATCCTGAGTCAGTATAGTGACTTAGAAAATTTGAATTTCGACAACTTAGTGATTTGAAAAAAAAAAAAAAAATAGAAAAATAAATAAAAATCACAAAACGGAAATTAAATTTAATTTTATTTTAATGTAAAATAAAAATTTAAACCATAAACAAAAATTAAAATAATTGAAGGTTCCTTTCATGATCATCAAAAAAACGATGTTGATGATACAGCACATTATATATAGTTTGTTAAAAGTAAATTTCTTATGTTGTTCGAACTTTAACATAATTTTACAAATTTTCAATTTCAATGATGATGGTAATAAATGTACTCAGTCAGACAGTCAGTACTTACTTACCTACATAATATAAAAATCATAATATAAAAACAATAACAATAAAAACATGGAACTAATCATGTTAATGTTATAAGAAAAAGTGAAGTTAATTTTGTTCGCAGTAGAAGATTGAAATGAAAAAGAAAAAAAATTGTTTTTGTTCTTATTTTTGAAAGTGAATACGAACAATGGAGAGTGAGTTTGAAGAAAAGCAATGGACAAACGAAAAGAAAAGAATATGTCTTATGTTTTTATTGTTTTTTTTTTTGGAAGATATAGGTTGATTAGGTAATTGAATTGTTTTGAGATTTAAGGTGTTTTTTTGTTTCTTTTGAAGTTGATGGAATATAACATAATTTTGATGCTTTTATCGGATTAATATTGTTGAAAGGTGTAAATAAGAGATAACAGGTTGAGATAAACAATTTGTTTCGGTTTTTAAAAAACAGACAGATAAATTAAAGAAAGGCTATTTAGTATACGCAACAATGTTTTAATTATAGCTAGTCTCCATTCGAGGTGGATAAGAAAAAAAAACAATAAATTTTGAAGGAACTATAAAATGAAATATGGTGAAATGAATTGCTCATTTTCAAGTTTTGACCAAAATGGTTTGCTTGCTCTACAACTCTTCCGACATCGATAATAATATGAAAGGGAGTGTCTAAACAGAAAACTTGGCTTTATTCGTATATAGAAAATCACGTCGATGTTTTTTTTTCTCAAAGTTTCAGCAATGACATGTCCTGACTTTTGATCTACATGGGTTAAAAGAAAGATATGTACTCAGTTTCTCGATTTTTCATGATTAAATTCGTGATAGAATCTGTTCTCGCTTCCAAAAAAGGTTCAGAAAAGTTCTACATCGTAAATATTCACTAATATCAGATCGCTCCGAGATCTCTACTGAAATTCCAAACACTAATTTGAGTGGCAATAAATTATTTTTTGATAGGCAAATAATCTTAATTTTTTTCTGGAGATGTGAACTGGAGAAAAAACTGAAGAGAGAACTGGAAAATAGGTTTCGCTTCTCTGGTCCAAATCTTTATATATTAATACGCTAAAAAAAACTTTGTACAGCCTAAGGCTTTTTTATTCGAATTTTGATTCATTTCAAATGTTTACTGCTAACTGATATTAGTGTAACTTAGATTTTAAAGAATTTGGGATTTTTCGGATCATAAATAAAAAAGTTATAGACGAATTAAAGTGTATTTTTGAATTTAACGGCCTCCCACGTACAATATGAAAATGGAATTGCCCAAGTATATATTTTTTTTTTCTCACAAAAACGATAAGCAGGCTACAGACCTTCAATCAATTTGTCAATCAATTCGAAAACGAAAACAAACGAAATAAAATTTAGTGTAAAAATCCCCTAAATTTTATTTCGTTTATTTTTGTTTTCAATTGATTGACAAATTGATTGAAGGTCTGTAGCCTGCTTTAAGAGAATATAAAAAAATTAATATAAAAAAATTAAATTTAGTATTATATATTTTCTTTTCAAATTTCAATTTAGTTTATGAATTGATTTAGGAGTGAATAGACGTAATATTTTTCTTTGTTTTTTTATAATGGGAGTGGATAGACGTAATATTTTTCTATGAATGTTGTGAATGAAGAAATGAATTGCACGTGGTATTTATCATTTTAAAATTCATGTGTTTGTTAAATTTGTCAGATGAAGATAGAATTGATTCGACGTGATAATGGTATGAGTGAGTTTATATTATTTTTCTTTGTTTTTTATTATTATTATTATTATTTTTCTTTGATTTTTTTTTTATTTTCTATGATTTAATTATTATGGTGTTAATGGTGAAATGAATGTTGTGAATGACGTATTATTTTTCTTTGTTTTTTATTATTACTAGGAGGGCCTTCGCTACGCTTATAAATAAACTTTTTGCGTAGACGTTTTGTTGACGTAGAAGCAATGATTTCAAAAAGTGGTAATGAGAAATGCTAGCATATAATTTTTAATTTTTCTTTTTAAATATATGAATGAAAAATAATCAGAACTCTAGCTGATCAGTTCCGATATATGACAAATTTGCGATCAAATAAGTTAGAGATCAAATAAGCTTACTTGAAAACTTATTTGATCGCTATTTTTTCATATATCCGAACTGATCAGCTAGAGTTCTGATTATTTTTTTTTCTCGTTCACAATTTCAGACCTCCAATTAATATTCCTCTGTTGAATTTTTATCAGCCACCATCGAATGGTAAAACAACGGTCTCGCTATATTCGAAGCCGTTCTCACAAACAACAAAATTATGTTATTTCAAAACTGAAAATACATTAAAAAATTTTTAAATTTAATATCACCAAACAATATACATTTTTTTTCCAATTTTATTTTTACAAAATAACAATGTTTACTTGATTTTAATTTACATACTCAAGTTATTTTTAAGTCTTAATCACAACTCAACAAAATTGAAAAATATTTTTCTATTTATAATTTTTAAAATTACTAAACAAGAAAGAAGCAAGAGTTGATTGCATGAAACAGATGCTCGTTATTCATATTGTTTGTAATTTAGAACTTATCCAGTTAATAACAGACTGTCACATTTTTTTTCATAACATTTTTACTGTTCTTCCATCAATTTGGTTGGAGGGTTTGAAGATTTTCAATACTAAATAGGCTATATAAAAAAATCAGATGGCGTATTATATTGATTATATCAATACGTGTATTCAAACTTAGACAAAATGGACAAAATTAACAATCTTACTGCTATTACTTCGGTCTGAAAGACCTAAGTATTGCATTCATGAGCCAAAAGTAAAATTCTTACCCCCACTTTTTTAACATTTCTTGACGTTTTAGGATCTACTGATTCTAAAAGAGCAAAAAAAATGTCTGTCTGTCTGCCGGCCGTCCGGCTGTCATTACCTCGAAATCTAGAAAACCGCTGGAGAGATTTCAAAAAATTTTTTCTTTCTACAAATAGGTTTACTCAAGAGGCCTGAAAGGACGCTATGTTTGATAACTATACCGGAAGTGTGTCAAAAAACTGATTACGTGTATCAAACAAATTTTCATATTTTTGGCTTAAAAAAGGTTCATTTGAAGTGATTACGAGTAGGAACATTGAATTTGGAGAAATATTGATGGTAGGGATTGGTAGGTGAGATCAAAAACTAGATTATTGTATTAGAAGTTTGTCAAAAAAATGTTGTCAAGTGTGTCAAAAGAAAGATTTTTATTTATTTTTTTACCTAATTTTTTGGAAAACAATAAAATTAATTATTTGTATGACATGAAATTTTATTAATATTATACAAAGTTATGGCATTGTAAGTTTGTCAAAAAAATAATATCAAGTGTGTCAAAAAATAATTTAATTTATTTTTAGGCAATTTTTTGGAATAAAAAAATGTAGCTGTTTTTATGACGTAAATGTAATTGAACATGAAATTGGCTGTGGAAATTTTTGAATATGTTATAGTTTTTGAAATTTTTTTGGAATTTTGAAAAAAGTTTGTATTTTTGATTTTGTAATAATTTTTGCAATATATTTAGAATTTTGGAAAAAAGTTTCAATTTTTGATTTTGTTATAAATTTTGCAATATTTTTAGAATTTTGAAAAAAAAAGAATTTTTGAATTTTATATATATATTTTTAGAGTTTTGAAATAAGTTTCAATTTTTGATTTTGTAAAAATTTTTGGAATATGTTAAGAATTTTGAAAAATTTTGAATTTTTGATTTTATTATAATTTTTGGAATTTTGAAAAAAGTTTCAACTTTTGATGTTGTTATAATTTTCGCAATATTTTGAACAATATTTTCCTAACAGAAAATCATATTAAGTTTTTCTAATTGAAGTTTTTTGGTTTGGTTGCTCTAAGAGTTATCGTCCAGCAGATAATCGACTGGATGCCTCATTTTTAACTTCGTCTTGTTTTATTCTATATATTTTTTCAAACTATCATTTCTTATTCGTTCGGGTTTTGTTCATTCAATTCACCACTATTAGGTTTCACATTCGTATCCAGTATTGAATTCAATTTTAAGGATTCGGATTCACAGTGTAATTGGCTAACATGATCAAACTTTTTACCCTCCGGACCATATCTTTTATATTAAAACTATCTTCAAATAATATCATATTATATTAATCTGCTATTTTTTTTTTATTGAGGTGATAAACATTATATCATAAAAATGTATCTTGAATAAAATAATGTGTGTTTGCTTATTATTATTTGTTAATATATCTTTTTATAGCCACAAAATTACAAAACTAATGATTTAAGTTTACATAATGATCAACTTAGCTTTTTGATTATAATTTACAAAATGTCCGATCACAAAATTTGATTCAATTTTATAGCTAGAATTTCCTATGTTTTGTTGCTTTTTAAATATCCTTTGGTCGCTCTCACCACAATTCTGTCAGTTCTTGCCGTCGTAGTTCAAACACATTTCTGATTTGCTGAAGAAGTAAGAAATCAGGAACTAGAAATATAAATTGGTGAGACTTGAAAAGAGTAACCTCTTTGTTGATGAGATCGTATGACAGAATTCTATTTTTCATTGTTATTCTTGTAAAAGATTGAAACTCTTTGAACTTTATAATTTTGAAATAAGATCAGTAAACTGAATAAGAAAAACCGATCCTGATCAAAAGTTAGGTACAGATCCATTTATTTATTATTTTTTCAATTTATAGTGTGATTAAAGTCCACAGGTACAGGGTTTTGTTCATATCTTTGGGCTACACGAGGGTAGGATATATTTATCGAACCGTTACAAAGTGTCGATCCCTGAGCTTTGGAAATAACTAAAAATGAACATACTATTTCCCGTGCCAATACATGTTTGATGATATCAAAACTTACAGTGCGCTATGTTTCCATACATTACATATCAAATTTCTTCATATCAAACGACAACAAAAACAACAAGACAACAAAAAAAATTCCATCAATTATTAGAATGTTGTTCAATTTTTTTTCCCTCTATTATTATGTTAAACCGAACCGTTATTACATTCAGTTGCGTTATTGATTCCAATCTTAATCTATAATTTTCTCTGACAATCGAAAAAAAATTATGTTGACGCTTCTTAAATATTTTTATTTGTTTAACTTTCATGACAATCAAATAAAGAATAATAATTGAATGACATAACGTTTATGATATCTAAACCTTAACCACACCTTAAACAACAATATATATTTTTTTAATGATCATGTCATATATATAAAAAAATATAACAACGAAAATTGGTTAATGATGATAATTTGAAAATCGAAATCTGTAGCAAAATATTTTTATAAATTTTAAATTTAGTTGACAATATTACATTTAATTTAATAATATTGATTAATTATAGTAATTTCGCATTTTTTTATTACTATCGAAATTAATTTAGATTACATATATATACGAGGAAAAAAAACGAGAAATTTATGAGAAACAAAAATCTCAATCCAGCTCTTATATTGAAGCAAACAAGGATGGTGATGATTAATGTATTTTACTTAAAATTATTTTTTATAGGGTTGCACCGATTAAATACAATAATAATAAAGAACCAATTTGACTTGGGAAACAAAAGCAATATATAAGTAGATTTAAAAGACAAAACACCGATAGGTAATTTAAATTTGGATATTAAAATGAAATATATTCAATGATACTGAAGTTACAATATAATTATTGAAGGTAAAAAGATTGTTTTTTGAGACAAATTTAAAGATGAACGAGAATTAAATTAGTGTTAAGCTATTTGTTCTGATCATCCTATTTGGAATTAGTTTTACTGATGGGCTTGCTTTGTGTTTAATTAGTTTAATGAACTGTTGTTTAAAAATTTGAACGAAATGCAGATATTATGTTACGCCAAAATCTTTCTAATGGCATCAAAAACAAACAAAAATAATCGAACTCCATGTCTTTTCCTAAAAACAGCATTTCTCTACACGACTTCTTCTAAACATATAAGGGAATAGTAAATTAAGCTCATCTTACAATCAATCCTACAAGATTGCTTTGCAATAACAACAGCAACATACAATTTTTTTTTAGAAAAACGTACAACAAATATAATTACCAGATCATGTAAGAATCTAATTTTATGTAGGAAGTCATTTGAATCATATAAATGTTTACTGTAATTTTTTTTCTTCTAGGTAACCAATTTTTTTTTGTCTTTTAACGAATTAATTTTCTATTATTGCTTAGACACGGTGTAAGGAAAACAGAAAAATTGTTGGCGTTTTTTTTGGATTTTTTGATTAAAACATTGAATCATTTTTGTTGTTGTTGTTTTTTATTCTCATTGATGACAGGAAATAATATATCATTTAAATGAATTTTCAAGAAGTTAATCATCAAGTTTAAGAAATAAGAGATGCGTTAAACATCGTTTAAATAATTTGTTCTGTATAAAAATAGTGTTACAAACTAAAAATAGCTGGTGACTATATTCACACGGGTTATCATTATTATTGTTAAACAATTTGATCATATTTTTGGGTTAAGGTTATCTACTTGTTGACGTCTTTTTAAACGTTCAGTGCCGAATTAATGTTAAATATTGTGTTAAAATTTCGTTGTACTTTTTAAATATAGACTGTAAAGTTGATTTTTTATTTAATTTTGTTTTCAATAGTAAAGTTTTGTTTTAATTCTCCGTTTTACACACTTCTGTGAATATCTTGCAAATTAGAATATTGTTTGAAAAATGAAAAGTTCGAAAGCTATAAGCTTCGAATATTTAATCTTTAAAGTTTCAAGATAGGCTTAATTCACAGAACTAGCTGATCTAACATCTTTTAAAGTGCATAGGGTCTTTGAATTTAATTATTTATTCAGAACATCGAGAATTTTGTAGTTGGTTGTTTCACAAAACATTTGTTGATTGAGCCAACTCAGGACACGCACAGAATTAAAAGAGTCCCGTTTTCTTCATTTGACAGCTTCTGAAAAAGGTATGAGCAAGCAGATCAAGCTTTTTTGTATGCTCGGTTTACATCTAGCAGATATAAAACAAATTGCACAGCCGATGTGTTATATCGTTTAACTTGCAGGTACTAGTATTTGGAACTACTCTTGGTTGTTGCGGTAGCCCATTAACATATTAGTTTTTCTGTTTTTCGAAGTAAGCAAGTGACATCCCTAGAACGCTTTGCAGGTACCTTTGACGGCACTGGAGCGCATATTATTTAGATGTTCTACTTTTTTGTCACTTTGTTTAAATAATAAGCGGTAACAAATTGCATTTTTTATGCGGTTTGTATACTAGGACTTGCAATACCGAGCTAACGTTTCGGTTGGAAATATTAGAAAACACTTGATCGCTAAATCGAATCTAATGGATTAAGATTGTAAAACAATTCAAAAGTCACGTTCGTACAGAACAAAAGATTTCGCTTTTAGTTAACTGTTTCATTAGTTTAGGTCACGGCTTAATCAGCTATTATTTCAATTTGATTTTGTTCAAACATAATTATTGTCCAAAAAATATAATTTGTTTAAGTTTTATTTATGATAAAAAATTTAGAATACAAAAAATAATTTTATGCTTCGAGAGCTAAATAATATCTCCTATGAAAAAAAAATGTGGATTTCCACAACGATTCGAATTTTTTAAGCGATTTCCATCCATCTCAGTCGTTTTGGTTGATTTTCTCATTCTATCCCCAATTAATCAACACACACAAGAAAACAAACAAATGAAACCGACATAGGAAATTATTCAAAAAAAAATATTGCAACGCTAATGCATAGGCTGACCTCACCACAGCTCTGGAAACAGTGTTCTGGATATATAATGAGCTAATATCCATTAAATACTTTAATTTAAAGCTAATCAATGTTATAGACTTCGTAGTTCTAATTATAAAAATATTAAAGAAAGTAGTAGTATCCCAACAAACTTAAATTCTGTTGTACAAGAAAAAGTGAAAAAAAATTTAACCGAAAGTGAAAAACCGGAAGTAGTGTTGTGAACCGTACTAAATGTTTATGTACCAAGATTCATCCAATTCGATTATCAGGTACAGAAGTTATTGAGCTTCTAAAATAACAGATGCTCGGAGGACCCCCTACCACTTTGTTCACTATCGCTAAAAAAATTAATCAGTTCCTTGCCGTACATATTTGCATCTTTTTGCGAAGTTTCATCAAAATTCATTCACGAACGAATGTTGTATGCTTCCAAACAAACATTGAAACAATAAACAGATGTTCGGGAGGACCATTTCTCCCAATATTGTCCGAAAACTAATCAGTTCTTTGTCATTTAAGTCTCAATCTTTTTTCAAAGTGTCATCAGAATTGATTAATGAATGAAGTCTGTATGCTCCCAACAAACTTTAAAAACAAAGTGTGAAAAGTCAGCAGTTGTACGGTAGACCCCCCTCAACTTTGATCAATGTGTCCCAAAAGATGATAATTATCTTTTCACACTAATTTTAACCCTTTTCAAAAGTTTCATCATAATCACTTCATTATTGTTGGCTATAGTGTGCAAAAAAGCAAGCACTGAAAAATCTTCAAAAAAGTACAAAAAAAATTTTCTTACTGGAAGTGAAAAACTGGAAGTTGGGATGCAAAACTATTGCGAACAGTACTAAATTCTCATGTACCAAATTTCATCCAATTCGATTATCAGGTACAGATGTTATTGACCTTTCAAAAAAACTGGTGCTCCAGGGCCCCCTGGATTTTGTTCACTATCGCTCAAAAACTAATCAGTTTCCTCTCATACATGTTTGCATATTTTTTCAAAGTGTCATCAAAATTCATTCACGAATGAATGTTTTATGCTCCCAACAAACATAAAAAAATTGTAGAAAAGAAAAAACCACCGGTTGTATGGTGGACCCCCAACCCTTAATCCAATGTACTCCAAAAGCTGATAAAATCTTTCTCATGTTACTTGAAAGCTTTTACAAACGTTTCATGAAAATCGATCGGTAATTGTAGGTTACAGTAGGGATCAACACCTGAAAAAAAACTTTTTAACCGGAAGTGGCAAACCGGAAGTTGGTATGCAGAAATATTGGAAACTGTACTTAAACCTTATATACTAAGTTTTAATAAGATCGTAGTCCTGGATTAGAATTTATTTAGGATTTAAACTTAGAGGTGTTCGGGAGACCCCCCTGCTATTTTGTCCAAATTTGAAATGAGTCCAGATCTTCCATTTTCAAGTGAAACTGTATCATTTGTCAAAGTTTCATCAAGATCATATGTAGAAAACTCAACCACCCACGCACGCACTCACAGACGTACACCAAAATTTTTATTGGCTATTTAGATAGAGGATGGTCCAAAACAAAAGAAAAAGCAAAATTTGGGGTATGTAAGATTTTTTTTTTCACGATAGATTGCATTACTTCACACAATTTAAAATTGTGGTGAAGTAAAAAAACAAGTTCTCACATTATCGAATCAAAAATAACAGGATCGTCTAAAGTTCACCAATTTTTAATACTGCATTTCAAGCAAATCATCGCAAAACGAACCACATTATTCATGATTTCACATTGGAAGAAAAGATATAAAACAAAGGTAATTATCTATACATTGAAACATATTAACAGATTTTAGGTTTAGATATGGAACAAAAAGGATGACGTGGTAGACCAAAATATGAATTACAGTGGAACAGCGTAAACAGACAGATATTATTCATGAAATGGATCCTAAATTATTTGATAGTAAGAAATGAAATCATGATTATTGTGAGGACTGCAGGTTTAAAAGAAAGTTTCTTGATACCTTTAGTGAATAAATTTTTTCGGTCGTTATAAGAATGCTAATTTTTTCTGGAAGAATTTTTTCTGTTAGCACTGCCAACTGTTTGTTGCTCAATAGTTCGTATATTGCCTTTAATTTACTTTTTTTGGAATCAAAATAATTGAAATCAAAACAGTTTGAAACAAAAAATTTAAATCGATGTGAGATCCGAGATCTGCCATGTCACAACTCTCCCTATAATATTTACGCATAACACATCATTTTACTTTACCACAATAAATAACAAAAAAAAATAAATTAGAGCCAAATCAAATATAAATATATGAGGTTACCTTCTTTAATCGATTTATTCAAAAAAATACTTTATATCCAAATGGTGCAACCAAATCACAAATTATTTCTGTATCTAAATCAAACTGTGGCAACAAAACATTCTGCAGACATCATAATTTTAAGTACATTATTCCCAACATCTTCATTTCAATTTGTTCATCCCAAACATCATAATTTTAACTTACATCTCACCCACTTCTTATTGTAGGTCACATAGTGCGAAAACCAATTTAAAATAAAACGACATATTTGGTCTGGCCAACATTGCATGGAGCCGAACCGAAGTTCCAATACCAATACCCATATATTATTATTGTAAAGTTGAGTTTTGGCAGTTCAATTTCGTTTTAATAAAAACTTGGAGCAGAATAGTCAGAGGTAATTCTAAAGCCGAGGTTCCACTTGAACTTTCAGTCTCCGAGATTAGGTTCAGTTTGCTAGCGACTAGGCTTTACAATACACACGTGACTTCTACTAAAGTTACTACAAACAAATAGAAAATAAGTCTGCTTAAAATTGTTGACATATTTATGCTGATTTCATAATTTTCCTTCTCATTAATTCAGATCAAAAAACCCTAAAAATGGGCACCCGATGTAGTATTTTTGGCTTTGGTGCTTCCACAGATCAGTACCGAATGATAGAGAGGATAAAAATAAGAAGTTGCACAAATATGTCTGCTTACTTATTTTTAGTGTCCAAGGCCACCCATCCTGGCCGAATACTCAAAGCTTGAATGATCCCTCGGCTACTCGGACAAAACTCTTCTATATGAATGGAAAAAAGCTAGATTAGTGTGCATTATCCCATGTTCCCAAAACACTTAAACAAAATATATGCTTCTTAAACTTAAATTAAAGCAAGGTAAGGGAGACAGCATTTTGTAAGGGAAATATAGGCAACAATCAAAGTCTGCCGGCAACTTGAGGAAGCATGTTAGAATTAGATAATGTTAACAATACTACAATAAAAAAGTTATAAGTTATAAGTCTGAGAAATGCCTAGAGCACTTCCCCTGATGCCTTCTCCAATGCTAAATGTCTAATTTTAATTGAAAAAATACGGATCTTAATTTGTCGCTTTTGTAACCTTTGTAATGAAGAGCTTCTCCATTGGCGAACCAATGAAGCGGCAAAGCAGGCTGCGTACCTAAAGATCATTAACGCCTTAACGACTAAAGTTTAGTCATCGTGGATTTGATAGATTGTTACCTGTTGCTTCAACACAAATACAGAAATGTACGCAAATTACGTGAATAAACAGAAGTGGAAACAATACGAATGAAAAAATGAAACTCTGGCGACACCTTTTGCGAAAGAACCGCGTTCAGCACGTCCAACCCCCACAATCATTCCCATACGCCCACACACTCACGCTGCATACACGCTAACGTTCACCCACCATTCAGACTGCGAAGCAAGACAACCAAGCTCCAAGACCCGCAGCAAGCACCGTACATGGTAGCAACAATCAAAAATAAGTTGTATGGCTGCCATCTGATCAATCTGATACAGGTCGTAAGCCACTGCCATTGCTGGTAAACCGAGAATCAAATCTTGGAGCACGGGAGAAGGTCGCACGCTATATTGAAAGTCTTCATTATTTATTTCCTTATTCTTTATTAATAACCTTTTTCAAAAAGAATTTTGAAACCATACGCAATCACAACAAATTACCAAAAAAAATTATTTATCGCTTCCAAAAAAAAGGTACAATTTATTTGTAAGTTAACTAAATATTTCCAAACCCATTTAATTAAATAACTGTAGTTTACAGTTGGTTAATGTATAATATGGTTAAAAAACATGACAAGAATTTGCTTTTTTTTCTTTTTTTTTTTGTTTTTTTTTGGATTTCTTGTTATTTGGAATTGATTTTTAATTACTCAAAAATATCAATTAATAAATTTAGGTAGTATAATTTAATATAGGAAAAACAAAATGTATTTGGAAGACTAAGGATTACCTCGGAGCAAAAATATTGTGATTATAAGCATTTCCAATTTAGACTAAATGTGTCTCGCTACACCCATCGCCAGCTCACACACACACGCATCGACAAGCACGTCCCCATTCAATCACTTGTACACCCTTTCACACGCATTCACACCTCTGCGTTAAAAAAAGTAAATAAAATAGACAAAGTTCGCTCACCCCATGATTATATCCTCCCGGCTTTCAGGTCTTGAGGTCTTAGTCCTCCATCAGCGAGAATATCCCAGCAGGCAAAGTAGTATTGGTAACTTGGTATAAATAAGATGGCTCGGAGTAATAAAATTATAAAAATATGATGTAACAGTTGCGCCGCAATAGCTAAGCGATTGATGACCAATTGATACCAATACTAGGTAAGTATCGATATACATACGATGTACAGGTTGATATGAATACGAGAAAGTTGCGCCGCAATATCTCAGCGATTGATGTAAAAATTGTATAAATAAATGTTGATATAACTGCGATGCAAAAATTGATATAAATACGATGCAGAAATTGATATAAATATGTTGTATAAAATTTATATCAATTGGTGTATAAATTGATATAAATACTATGTAAGTTGCGCTGCAATAACTCAGCGATTGATGATAAACCGATATAAATCCGTAATTACTCAGGCAAAATTGTATAATTGATTTTTATTATGTAACAGCTGTTTTATCGCTAACACAGGATAACACTCAACATTGAATAAACGTGTAATTATGATTTTTTTCCAGTAATTTTATTTAACAGGTTTTTTATACAACCATATCTAACGCTAAACTTTTGATATCTCTACAGCTATGATTTTGTTAATATTTAACAGTTTTCTTGACAACCTTAGCTAACACCAATTTATACGGAACCTTAGCTAACACCGATTTACACGGAACATTTTATCTATGTACAACTATGATTTCCTTTTTTTTTGATTTATTTAATATCAGCTAACACAGAATTGAGCTAAACATTTACCTTATTTTTTTTTAAATTATTGGTTGAATTTTTCCAATGAAAACTTTGGACGAACAACAAACATAAATCGTATTTTTTTTCTTAGTATTAATACATTCTATTTACACCATAGATTTGTACTCATGAAATTCACTACAGATAATAAATTACTTACAATTCAAGACAACACTCAACATTTTAAAATAAACAATAATTAATTTAATTCAGAGCACATGAATTTACACAAAATTGTATTCGCGTCCGACAACATGAATATGTCACAAAAAGAAACAAAATGGCAATCAGCTGATTTCGTAAAGAATACTAATCGACTAAAAGAGACAAAAGACCGTATAGTCATCTCTTATATAGTAATTTAATATCGAAAATATCGCTACCAATTTCGTAGTAGGGGAAATATGCAAGATAATGTTAGTACATTTTCCGTAAAAAAAATACTGATTGTTATTTTGTAATACATAAAATTGTAAGATGATTTTACGAAATAAGTTATTTCCAACGCATTGGGAAGAAATATTAATATATTAGAATGGATTAAACGTAAGTTTAACCGATTTTATGATGTTTATGTATTATGAAATAATAGCTTACAACAGTATTACAGTAAAATTTAGATCTACAACGGAAAGAGAAATTGACAAAAACACCCATATAAGATATATAATACGTTTCGAAGACAAGTACAAAACCGATTGTAGGATAATAATTTTTAGCTATTGAGTCGATTGGACAAATATACACAGCCGTTTGAGGTTTGAAAACATTTAGAGCAAATACGGTTAGTGTTCGGAGAATTCAAATTTATGTAGTATGGTGAAGTAATGCGGGTGAAAACGTAGTGTGAATCAATAATAGGATATTGCAAAGGAAATAATATTGTTAATTGTTTTATGCTAAGAACAAATTTGTGTAACGGAGACTATATGAAAATAGGACTATAGATTGTGGATGAACGAGAAACTATTATGAACTATGGGTGATAGGCAAAATTGTGATATGAGAGGAAATACAAACTACATGAATCAGTGACTGTACCACACTACGTCCCCATATTCCAGTCTACATAACACCTTTAAGATACAACTTTCTGCGATCGATTGAAATATATACTCCTTCCAAAATCACATTGGATTGAAATTCTTTAGTTTTTTTCAAACGTATTAGTCCTAAGAAAAAAATCTTACATTAAAAAATTGGGGAGTCGCACTAATTATAAAAAATTTAATGAATGATGAAATCGATTGCTTAAGCATAAAAACTTACTCGTATAGAAGAATTATAAGTTTGTTCCACTGTCATTATTCTGCATTTTCTCTTACAGCAAAAGTTTCTTCAAGGAATAACGATGTCATCAGTTGCTGTGGCGCCGTTAAAAATTGATCTGCCTTAGTTTCTTGACCTGCAATCCAGTGCTTCAATGTATTGATTGACAGTATAGACCTTTTGAAATTCATTGAAAGTAGAAAATGTTGTTTAGTTGGAGCATGTAAGCTTTATTCTAGTTCTGACTATTTTGGCAACCACAAAAGTTAATTTATGATGAAAAGCGATCTTTGGATGTGTTTAAAACCGTTAACACTTTGATTAAAATTTGTGCCAATCCTTGGGTGGAATATGAAAAAAATTAAATTTTAAATGTTTTTGGTAAACTTTTTTTTGGTTTACAAATAAGGGAATGAAAAATTAGAGCTATAACTGATTAAAAGAATTGTATTACAAGCTTGGTACTATCTTTGTTAAGAAGGATTTAGTTAGAGCTAACATTTTTGTTATCGCCTTCCTGATACAAACATAAAAACTTTTGTGTGCTCTCATTTTCCTATTTTCCTATTTGATAATATTTTGCAGCTAACAATCTGTATATTACTAAACTTTTAAGATATTCATTCTCATTTTTGTTAGCTATACCACAAAAGTAGTCCAAATATTCCTAGTTCATTTTTCAAAAGAATTTTTCGCTAGTGGAACTTCGACGGTCCAGTTCTTTATTTAAAGAAAACTCCAATCGCTACATACTTGAAGAATTCAAAGTTAAATTGTAAAACCAGAAAAATTTTTTTACTAGTAAATTAAGTCAAAAATTTTTGCTTTGTGTTAATACACCAATATACCTTACTTGACTTACAATTAAACAATTAAATTTACTTTATTCGCCTACATATTAAAGTGTTACTTTATTACTGTGATTTGCGGCTTTAAAGTATCACTTTTCAACTATTTATTTTGTTGTCATAGCTACGTCCAAAAAAGTAAAAAGGATTTGTATTTGTTTAAATTCTATGAAAAATAAAATTTTTTATCAAAGCAACCCTCAAATTCAAAATTTCATTATCCAATTAAAATAGTTGTTATCATTTGTTGTCATAGCTACACAATAATTTGGAAAAAATAATAAATATTTTGTCAAAGGTTACTTGTTCCACATATTTTTATTTTAAAATTTATGAAAATTTATAATTTTAATTTAGAATAAACAACTTTTCTTAAAATATTTTGCTTGCGGCGAATAAAAAATAATATATGATGCACGGACGTAAGCTATTTTGGACTTAATGTGGGTGCAAATCTCGGCTAGCGCCTCGATTTGCAAACTCCACATACGTCCAAAATCTTTAGCTTTACGTCCTAGCATCATAATGTACTATTTGCTGTCTTACAATTTTACTTTTCATTTTTTTATCATCATCTCGTTTTCATTTCTTCGAAAATATTTACAAAAATCCTTTAACAAACTTATCCAAATTTATACAGATTCATACAACTTAATAATCAAAAGTTTACGGAAATCTGAAGACTTTTTTGATTTTTTTCTTAAAATCAACTGTGAAAATATAACCCCAAAGGACATTTCTTTACATATAAAAAATAACTAAAAGTAATTGTAATTAAAATATTTTGATTTGGTTGATAATTCATATCGTTGGATGAAGTTAGTAGAAAAATTAATATCTTTTTGTCCGTGCAAAAAAGTCTGTTAATTTTCCTCAGAAATATACGTTGAGGTTTCGAAGTAACAATCTATATAAACTTATCAACTACCCTTGAGTATTTTGATCGGTTTTGATTTGAAAGAAAAGAAAATATCATGAACACATCATCATATTCGATCATCATCAATTATGTGAATGGGCTTGTTTGTTATTAGTTCATTTTGATTATTAAATTTTTTGTTATTTTCGCATTGCAATGAGTGGTACCTAAGGTACTTGAGTTGCGGTTATGGTTAACGATATATTTATTTTTTAATGTTTATTGGAAACGAGAAGGAATGATAATTGTTGTGAAATTTTTGTAAGGATTTTTTTTCTGTAATTGGATGTGAATGGACTTTTAATTTAATCGGTTGTTAGGATCACAAAAAATATATTTCGGAGCGAAAACAGAGAAATCAAACTTTTGACTGACAGATTTTTTTTATCAGTTTTGGTGATGGTTTCTTACACATATTTCAAGATCTTAAATTTTATTAAAGTTTTCGTGTTTGAAATTGGACCTTCATCAGTGGTTCAAGATATGATCTGAAAAATGTAACATCAGAAACTTATGTTTATCCTAATAACATTAATTAAATTTTGCTATAGATTTTGATCACTGATATAGTTGATTGACGGATATGATAGAAAAAGATGATGTAATATGTTAATCAAATTCAAATTTTTTGAGGTTCTAGGAGAGATCTAACGTTATGAAGAAAATCAACTATTGAACTCCTCCCTTCAAGGCTATGGCTATCACACCAGTTAAATGTTATGATTTTTAACATTTAAACCAGGAAACGATATTGTTGCATAATTTTTTATATAATAATTTTCCTATCGCGATTAAAAAAATTTAAAAACCGCGGTAACGTATAACATGTAAAATATGTCCTCTACTAATGGCATTTTATTTTGAACAAGTTTTCTTATTTTATTATGATAACTTTTTGAGATTATAAAATTTATAAGGAAATATGAAATGAAATTTAGAGTTAAACTTAAGAATATAGAAAAAACTTATTTTTTTTAATCAGTCGGTGATGTCAAGAATCATAAAAAATTACAAAAAGGAATAATAAATAAACACAAAATGTTTGAAATAGATTAGTTGATGTACATAAAAAATATTGTAGAGCAAGATTAGTTTCTGTTGAGTTTCATGTAACAACACGAAATGATGTTAGATTTTTGATTATGATATGAGAACGGGTAAGACCTTTTTTATTTATTATGATTCAGGTTGCCATTAATTAGATGGAGGTTGTTCTGTGAAAAATTTCAGTCAAAACATTCTAACTGTTGTGACTCATCTCATCAAATATTTGTCGAAAAATATCTAAAAAGTTTTAAGACTTATGAGTTTAAGTCAATTCTACCAGTAAAAGATTAGCAAAAAATTACGCTTAATGGAAAACATGTCTGTAAAGTTTTTTGTCTAATAGATAAAGCTGGTAATTTTTTCTCAACAACGGCCTCAAATTTTTGTAATATTGCAATTTACGTGAACCAACTGTAGTTTTATGATCAAGCAAAAAGTTAGAAATAAACTTTATTGATCAAATTCTGTTCTATTTGCAATCTGTATAATTCAGTGTTATTCATCGATAGACAACTGATATTTTTGTTCGATTAACCCATTTTTGAATGTCAGTCAAGAAAATATAGTGACCGATGATTATAAATTTCAAACGCACTGAGGTAACTTCCTACTTAATTTGTGGTTTATTTTATTAATATATACTATTATGTCATCTTGATTGAAATCTACCGCAACCAACTAACAATTTAATAACCAATAATTGCCATTAAATAATTTATCTCTATTAATTTCATCTTCTTATTTTAATAGTTTGTTGGTTGATTCTCTGTTGCCAGTCAAATTTATTACACTTCAATTAATCATATACAAGAAATAAAATCATACAGGGTAACACAACTACAACAATTCACATAATGAAATCGATTTGTTAATTTAAAATTCTTTCGTATAATAACAAATTGGAATTGGTATTTGAAATGAATATAACAACAATAAAAGGAATTAGACCATAACATTAAAACTACAAACTATTTGTTATTTTTATTTAAGAAAAATATTATAAATTAATATCTTGAGTAGGTTTATATATTATATTATGTATATATAACAAGTGAATAGAAAAAAGTGAAAGGAATATTTTAAGAAATCGATGACATTTAAAGAATCAATATCGTTCTGTGCACTCGGTTCCAATTACCAGTTATGTTAAAACATGGATTGACATTTTCTAAAACAAAAAATAAATGAATGAGTTTATGGCTGAAATTTATTTTCCACCTCAACCATTCACGGATGTTTAGATTTTAATTAAAAAAAAACTAAATTGATATTTAATCGATAAGCAAATTAATATCAATTAATACAAAAATTAATGGGATATTAGTTTATTACCTAGGAAGAATGTATAATATAACCTTTAGAACTAAAGAAAATTCTCTTATGCGACGACTTTGAAATGTTTGTTATATGTGGGAACATTATTCATTCATTAAGTTTTAGACTAAATACCAAAACCTAATATGTTTAACATTTAATTTAATTGATGTTGATGTTTTTATAAAAACAAAGTTTATTCTGCTTGAATCTTGTAGAATTGAGTCAAGATTTTTATAAACTTTGGTATATAGATCACTAAACCAGCTTTTTATACTCAGAAAGATATTGATTCTAACATAAGATTTTTTTTAGCATTGACAAACAATATAAACAGTGGCGGATTATGCCTTTAAGGGGCTTGAGGCGGAACAAAATTTTGGGGCCTAAGATTTTACCAAAAATAATGCAAATCAGTTTGATTAAGACTATTTCTTAAATAATTTTTTATCCGCTTCAGAACGGAGAAAGATCGTTCCCCACTTGCGTTGCATATCGGCAATGTAAGAAATATTTTTAAAATAGTTTCCACATTGGGAAATGAAGATTGCAGGCCATCAATGATTACCTTGTACATCTTAAATGGACAAGTGATGTTCTCTTCTTTTATATATTTTGAAAAATGATGTACTTCGTCTTTAAAATATTGTACTTCTATATCCCTCGCATATGTATTTGACAATTCTAAAATACACTTGTCAACTTCATCACTGGATATATTTTGATCAAAAAATAATTTAAAATTATTTAAAACAGTTTCATATATGGATGTTCTGGTAGACATTTCAGTGGCAAGTCTATCACAGATCATATTGTGAGTACTTATAATAAACAATTCTCGTCCTACTAGCTGTGTATCATTTGCAGATGATTTATCATACATAATTTTCCGTTTTCTTTTTCGTCCTTATTTGTAGCTAATATTGTCTGTTAATAAATTTGCTTGCTTTTCTATGCTCTCAAAATCATTCCGAACATCCCTTATAAATTGTGACAAAGAATTAAACAGTTTTACTCCTTGTAATAAGTTCGTTTGGATATTTTGAAATGATTTTCTAGTACTATTGATTCTTTGCAATAATATATCCCATAGAACGGTTAGTAAGGCAATTCATATTCATCGAAAGAGCTAGCTAATTTTTTAACCTCAACTTTAGTAATCGGTTTTTCGTCTTCATTTTCGCTAATTTTGATAAGAACGCTTTTAAAATTTTTGTAATTAAACCGCAAGGCGGATACTGCATCAGCTCTTGCAGACCATCTTGTCACTTGTGTCACTTAATTTTTTAACATGTTTGGAATTAGGATCGGAAAAATTATCAATAAGCAACTTCCATCTGTGAGTAGATGAAGAAAAGAATACATATATATTTTGGATAAAGTTAAAATAATACGCCGCAGTAGAATAGGCATCTGCAGCATAATTTTCAATTAAATTAAGCGTATGACTTGTACAAGGAATAAAAATGGCGGTCTCACTTAGAGTTTTAATTCTGGCTTGTAAACCATTATATTTTCCGGCCATATATGTTTGACCGCGACAATTTTTAATATCCAAAGACAAATTGTTTAAAGTTTTCAAAATAAGTTGTGCTAGATATTCTGAATTATAATTTTCATTTTGTAAAAATCCAAAAATCGTTCTCTCGCATCGCCCACTTTATCAATGTACCTTAATATAACACTTAGTTGGTCAGTGTGGTTCACGTCTGGCGTAGAATCAACAATAATTGAATAATATAAAGAGTCCTGAATTTCTTGAATTAGGTGTTCTTTTACTTCAGTTCCCATTAAATTTATAAATTCATCGCATGTGGTATGTGATAAGTAACTTACATTACCTTTTCCTAGATGGCTGTACCTCTCCAAATGATTTTTAAGAAAATCATCAAATTGGGATAGGTACTCAATGCATGTCATAAAATTTCCTTTTCTGTTCGAATCAATATCTTCTCGATGACCACGAAATGCTAAACCCAAAGTAGCTAATAGCTGCAATACTGTAGCTGCAACTCTTTTTAAAACTTCCCGCCAGTTTTTTTGTTGTACTTCAATTTCACGAGCTATTTGAGTATCAATACGTCCAGTTACAAACAATCTTTTTTTCAAATTTGTCAGACAAATTTTTTAGACAATCTTTTTTCCAATCAGCATTGATAAAACGAAATATACAACTATAGCTAAGACACCTATACTATATCAATCATATCTAATGGAAACCCTTTTCAAACGTTAATCCAAATGATGAATTTAGCACGTATTGTATAAAAAATACATGGATTTTAAGCATACAATAATAGATTTCAATTCTACACGTTAAAAAGTTTTCATTTATTTAGTTATATATGAAATTAATCTAAAATATGTACAATTATATGCTTAAAATTGAGGTTTTCACTTTAATGCTTTCAATAAATTGTAGGTCTTAAAAGAAATCCAAAATCATTGATGAAAACATAAAACTCAAATATACTTCAAATATCCAAAAATACTTATCTGGATTTTGTTTTTATCAATAATTTTGCGATTAATATAATAACAGCCCATTGCAAATAAAGTTTTAGTATTAATATTCATTCGTAACAGTGGAACTTTTCAAAACAAAATGTTTTTTTACTATACAAATTGGAAAACGAATTTGTACATTAAAAAATTATAAAACTATCAAATTAGAATTATTAAAATAAATACATGCATGAAAAAAAGTAATACAAATTGACAACCTAACACTTTTACATATGAGATAATATTAAAAATATCTTTAGGTTTAAAAACTTTGGTTGAATGAACGCAGTCATCTGACATTTGAATACCTATAAAATATCAATACTATTTGTAGCTAGGGGGCCCTTATGCATGTGGGGCCCGAGGCGGCCGCCTCTTCCGCCTCTATGGTAATCCGCCACTGAATATAAACAATAAAAACAGTAAATTTATTTTAATCCAGAACCGTCTGCACTTATGTGGATTGACAAATTTTTCTCAACTAATGTAAAATTTAATGCTATCTGTTAAACATGGAACATGTTTTGTATTGGTTGGAGTTTTGTGTGGCGTAGATGAATGCGTTATTGTAATGAAGCGCTGCTTCGTTGACCAACAACGAAGTAGCGTAGCAGGTCGCGTACCTAGCGAGATTATTTTTAGCCCTAGACTAGCTGCAGCCTATGGGGTCGAGAGAAGATTATCTGCTGCTCCAGCACAAATAACTGAACTTGTACGCAAATTACGAGATAAGAACGGATGTAAGAAGAAAAACAAGTGAACTAAACAGACTCTGGCGACCCCGTATGCGAAGGAACCACGATCACCACGTCCAACTCCATAAGTTGATACACATTCACACGCTTTCGCACCTCAGACACTCATACACACACACATACACACTCGTACATGCATACACACCATCTACCGTACCCACATACTCTTATGCATACATATACACATTCACCACTTTCATCAACGTAGTCACGGCATATACTGAAAATAAAATGAAACAATAAATTCTCATAGAACTTTTATTTTTCTTAATGTACCAATATATGCCTATTGAAGGTTGTATTTTACTTTCCGAGAAAATATGATTATTATTACTCCGCATGTTCGTAGACCAAAATACCAATGGCATTGATTAACTTTTAAACGCTCTAGATTTTCCTTTTTTTTTGTTCTTGGGTTAATGTGTAAATAAAATATTTAAAATTATAATTTCTCTACCTACCATTATTATTCAATTCAATTAAGGCAACATTTATATTTAAAATCACTGTTTATCAAAATAAACTAATGAAATACTCGTTAGATTGAACGGTGGTAACCAATAACGACTTTGTTTTCTTGCTATGATAAGAATTCTTAGGCAATTAAATTTCGAAGTAACCGGAAATTATTTGGAGGTGTAATACATATGAAGAATATCAATAAAATAGCACGTAAATAGGTTTATTACACTTCAATAGTAATTTATGATTTTGATTAAAACAATAGGGTAACTTTATCAAGACAGTTGATTTAGTATAATAACATTGGTATCGCCAAATAAATTCCTCGACACACATCCACACATTCACGCACCCGCAGTCGCACACATAAGCATTCATTCACCTTGATTATAAAATAAAATCAAATAAAAGCAAACTCACCCCATGATATTGTCCAATCCCAATCCCATTCATAATCTTTTAGCTGCTCATCATACTTCGATAAATCGTCGAATAGCGGCAACCAGCGGAACCATTAGTCAAAAACAGCTATCGACGTAACACCTCTTGTTCCAAGGTGTAGTTTAATCCAGTAAGCAGTAAAGCAATTTCAAGTTATCGTTTGTTTGCAAATGAAATGGGAACTTTGTTCCTATTCAGTTCTTCACAACATTTC
The DNA here is from genome assembly GCA_963693315.1 of Diogma glabrata. Lineage (NCBI taxonomy): Eukaryota > Metazoa > Arthropoda > Insecta > Diptera > Cylindrotomidae > Diogma > Diogma glabrata. The sequence continues at coordinate 451,321,951 of OY856186.1, read as the reverse complement.
GGTCCGCCTTCTTGTGAATCGCTCACCACACCAAATGCAGTACTAGGTGGGTAAGCTTACGATCCTTAGACAACAATTTATAAAAGCCGAGAAATCGCGGGCTCGCATTTATTATCAAAAAAAAATCGGTACAGTTGGTGGACTTAGACAATTTTTGTGTTTTTATTCTTGTTTATATTTTTCTTTTCTTTATTTCGTTTAAAACAGTAAATAAATTTATTTTAGTTTAGACTAGTCCCATTAGATAAATACAGGTAATTTGGTATCTTTTTTTTTGTTATGCAAATAACAATAAATTACACTGTATTTTTCTGTAGCGATGATTTTTCAGTTTAGAGTACATTCACAAAACTGTGTATTTCTTTATACTAATAACAAATAGGTAATTTTCTTTTTTTTTTTTATATTACAATTGATTTAACTAAAGCAAATTTTGCCCCTTTTTAGGTGCTTGAGTTCCACAAAAAAAAATAATTTAAACTGATTTGACAATACACACAAATAATTTTTTTTTTGCTTTATCGGTGACCAACATATAATTAATTTATTATTTATTTTATTTCTTTGGTTATATTTCCGTTCGATTAATTTAACTAAGATAGAGCTAAGCAATTTTGCCCTTTTTCAAGGTGCTTGAGTTCACAAAAACCAATAAAAAGACTGACTGCACAGAGTACACAGATAATATTTTTCTACTATTTGTTTAGGACAATACGAAATGCACGAAACATATACAATTTTTTTCTCTAAATACTTCTTGTTCTTTCACTAAAATAAGCACTAATTTAACTCAAGGTAACCATAGAAAATTATAACTTAAACATCAAAATTGTGCTATTGCTTTTCACATCTACTAAACAACTCTGTTTTTAAGACAATCACTCAATTCATATTGATTTTCAAACAAAAAAAAAGACAAAAAAAATGTCTGCCATAACTCACCAATTCCTAATTTCCATCACATTTCCATAAATATCCTACTGCCAGTTCACTGAGAGTGAATCCATTCCCCAAAATTGCAATCGTCCAAATTACCTTTAACGTCAATAAAAACAAACAGCTGTTGATTATCAGACAAGAAATCGACTAAGAGAGTCTCTATAGTTTCAATCGCGTATTTATAAAAAAAATCCCGTCGTTTTTACATCACAAATCAATAAACACAATAAATTTATTTATAGGACATTTTCTTTCGGTAAATGTGTACCCGCTTAAAATGTCTTCACTGTACTAAAATTGGTGAATAATTATAAATATTACGACACGATTGTAGGACATCTACATGGAAATAGCGCAAGTTATTGTACAACTGTTCCATGCCAATTCTATAGTGATCAACGATCATAAACCGAATAAAGGAAATTACACTGAGAAATATCACACAGCTATTTTATGTTCATTTTTTTCAAACGAAAACTATTGTAGATGGCAACTAGTGTTTGAGTTCAAGAAAGTTCCTGTTACTGTAAATTTAATGGGTGTGGGAAAGTAGCGCATGTCTAAATCAGGGAATTACACAACTGCTTCGTTGATCACCAGCCTACTTCGTAATATTATTATTTTTTGAAATATTTATTCAATACAATACCTAATTTGTTTGCATTGTTCAGGTTGGACTGTATATTATATTAAATGATTTAGCTTACACAAAATTCTCAATCAATTTTAAAAAACCATTTATTCCATTTTCGTGCACCTAATAATATAGAAATACCACAACAAATCAACTTTTATGCGGAAATTAAAATCAAAACTAAATCTTTTACAAATTGTTTTAATCTTGTGCAACTGTCAACCACAAAAAATAAATCTAACGTCATATAAAATTTGATAAATTAAGCAAGCTAAATCTAACACTATTATTCCAATTAAAATAAAAATCTTAAACCACAAAAACTAATTGCATACTTTCACTATTGCACATACTATTGCATATATACGAGATGAATTAAAAATTTGCAATTTACAAAACAAATAAATCTTATTTGTATCTTCCTTAAATTATTTAGTTATTGAAATTCTTCCGTAATCACTAAAGAACACGAATTTGAATAAATCACTTTTCTTCTATTGAAATTTGGAATGTCATTTGATTATTATTTATTGAAGATTTAATTTTATAAAATTGACAGTGACAAAGTGGTTTTTCGTTAGTTTCTTGTACAAGTGAATTTAAATTAAAAATCCATATTGTTAACTAATACATATACATCTGAATTATACTGAGTAGGTTCTCGAACCCTCAGATCATAACTGATTTTAACTAATAAATTTATTCAATTATTTTGAATCAAACAAATATAATTGAATTTAAAGCTTCCGTAATCAATTTGTTGCCAAAGTACAAATATAAAATTTTATACAGATTATCTATCTTCGTCAATAATTAAATTCATGAATGCTTATCATCAACCTTCTATAGATTAGATTTGTGTACATCCTCCAAGAAAATTTATTTTGATTATGATATTTGATGAACATAGTTTTATGCAAATAATATTCAATGGAAATTAGAGATAAGAGGATGCAATAAAAATGTCAACTGACTGATGTAAAAACTCTTTTTAACGATTATATTTTATTATAAATTATAATAATAATATATTTCAGTGTAAACTTGTATGTAATATTGTTATTTCACGTGCTGGGTTGCATGCTGCGTTATAAAGTATTTTCATTCAATTTATTTATTTAACATCAACATTAATAGAAAACATTAGATAACCAAACTAATTTAATTAATTTTTTTTTTTCGTTTCAGGTAAGCTCAAAATATTACAAATAAAAATTCAACTTGTTCGATAATAAATTCCACGAATTATAAAAAGGGTTATGAACCATCTTCATCAAGTAAGAACCAAAACCTTACGATACATCATGTAATTTAAGGTTACGTGACAAGAATTTTTTCTTAAAATTTAATCAAAATATATAAAAACAAAAAACGTAATAATAATAATCACATTAAAAGTTTTGATGACTGAAAAAAAAAATTAAATTAAATGTTCAATACTCTTCCTGTTCAAAGTTTGTTTTGGTTTTTTGTTTGTTATATAAAACAAACAAGATACTGAGTTAACTGTTAACGAAGAGTTGATAAGTTGTTTGTAATATCTATGTTGCACGATAAATCATTTAACATTAGTTTCGATATCTTTTGAACTCGCCCTCGAGCATATGTAGCATGTAGAAATAAAATTTGTGATTTCAATTTACTTTCTTTAAATATTTTAAAGATTATTATCTTAGACAAGGTCGAATTTTTTGTAGATAAATCAATTCGTGCATTATAAAGTGAGTTCAATAAGAGGTAGGGTAAGATACAAGATAACAATAAATACTAAAAATTAAATTAAATTAAGTTAAATAAAATAAAAAGTCAATCAAAATTTTATAGAATTGATTTATTTGAAATGTGTCAGTTTTATGTTGTTTCACTTCCGATTAACAACATATGGACAAATTTAGTTTGTCGGTTGTTATTTAATAAATTATTTTTGATGGTTTAGAAATAGGTTGTATTGCCAACAAATACAGAAGCATAGATTACCTACTCCATCGCATAACGATTGTTACGACATCTACTTAATGGTTAAATTAAAATAAGAATTTAATTTTTTGTATTAGAGAATGAGAATCGTGTGCCGACAATATCAATGAGTTCATAGGTTACCTGCAAAGTAAATTACAAAACTTGATTCAAACATCCACTTAATCAATCAAGAAGTCAAGTAATTTATAACTTCGGTCTGAAAGACCTAAGTATTACATTCATGAGCTCAGAGTGAAATTCTTACCCCTGTTGTGCCTTGGAGGAAATAAATGTCCCAATTTTAAATAAAACACTCACACAAACGATTACTTTTCTGTAATTCAAAATATTTGGTTTTTTTTTTTTTTCTGATTTAACACGAAATTGTTTATTTATTTTAATTTCTAAGCAATGTTTTTTTTTATTTACACTCAAATCTTCAATTTGGAAGTTTGGAAACTTAGTGATACAAATTTAATTCTCCAAATGACTAACAGATTGTTTGTTGTTTAACACTTAAAAATTATGTATTTAACCTGGCAAAAGAAAGAACTTTGATTGATTTCTTGAACACTTAGAACTATTTACTTAGCTTTGCAACAGATTGAATTTTATTGATTTCTTGAACACTTAGAACTATTTACTTAGCTTTGCAACAGATAGATTTTTACACTTGAGTGATTTGAATTTAAAGTGTAGTTTACGGGTTATACCAATCTGAATGGTGGATCATTTTGTACTTCTGCATTGATGACTGTTTTAATGGGTATTTGGTTTAGAGGGATATCTTCAGAATGTTGTACTTTTGGGATTCTAATTTTGGGTTTTGCAGAAATAGTTTCGATTTGTGTGGCTCTGGAAGAATACGATCTCTTAGGAGAGTATAAGGACATTTCGAGTCTTTGCTTTGTCTTTTTTAGTAGACAACAGGTTCCTAACACAGTTAAAATTGTAAAAATTAGAATAACAGCCACTAATGAGTAGGTCAATATTTCGTTGGTTTGAATTTTGGTGCTTTGATGGGTTAGTAAACGTTCGTGTTCGGTTAGGTTCATGTGTTTTTGTAGCGTTTCCAATGCTGGGTTAGCAAGTATCAGTTCTGTATTAACCATATCGTTATTGGGAATCTGTATGCTCTTTGTCTCAGTTGGGTCTCTGTATTTCGTTGCTGCTTTTGGATCCGACCGTTTTGGAAAGTCTGTTTTGGAGGATTCGGGTTGAATAATTGTAAGGGTTTCTTTTTTCTTTCCGGTTGTGGAGAGTAGTAAATTTGACGTATGGAGGTCACAGTTTGTATTGAATGTTATTATTCCTTGATTAGTAATTTGTTGTTCTTCTTCGTGTTGGAGATCTCTACATTCAATAAAAATTGTCCTAGGGTGTTGTATCATATACAACCAAGAGTTCGTTTGTACCATTTGTACAAAAATGTCGTTTTCAAAATGAAAAGGTCGGGTTTTGCAGCTTGATTTCTTTTGCATCGGGTTATGGTAAAGTTCTAATATACAGTTTCCTGTTGTGCTAAGGATCTTCGGTTTGTTTTGCTTACAAAGTTTTAGGGAACTTTTGAAATTTACGGCGAGAGTTTTACAAGCTAAATAATCGGATGTACTCATGATAACAAAATTGTTTTTGTAATCTGTACTTGCCAAATGTTCGCCCTTTATATCAAGAATATGGTATGACTCATCGGATGCATAAATAGGTAACACATAGATCTTAAATAGATTATAAGTAGTGTGTTCGGGTAAAGGTACCAATATACGTATTATAAATCCGTCATTGTATTTGATATAATCGATAGTAATCATGTGTTCTAGATGGTGCAATTGCAGAAAATTGTGATTTATTTCGAACTTTTTTGTAATGTTTGCCATAAACGTGGATAAATCTTTGAGCTTTATTATTAATGGGTGTAGTTGATGGTTCTGTAAGGATTGGATCATAGAAAGAGCAGTGTTTTGTTCCTTTTGTATTTGTAACAGTTTAAGCAGTATATAAGTGGATATTTCGTTTACTTTTATTTGAATTCGGTCTTCGTCTATAGCGGTATTTAATGTCGTATCTAAATTGTCAATGATTTTATGCAAGTCAGTTATTTTTGTTTTAAACGCTGCTGTCTCGTTTCTGATTATCAAAATGGGTTTGTTCAGTAAGTTATAACTGGATGTTATTACCGAAATTTGTTCCTTTAAGAGTTTAAAAGTACTATTGTCGTCTCGTTCGAGGATTTCTAACCTGTTATATATGTTTTTGGAGTCTTCGTAGTCCATCGTTCCAAAAAGGGTGTTTGTTAACCGTCCAATAGCGTTTATTAGGGCGCGTTTAGTTCGTCTAGAACTAAATAGGTGAGATAGTTCAGAGTCTCGGCCTTTAATTTCGTTCACGTAAGTTGTAAGGTCATGAATCAAATTTCCACAAGCCGAATGCTTCTCTAAACCTTTCAATTTTAGTTTGTTACAGAGTTTGATCATTTCGTTTTCGCTATATTCTATAAATGAAAAAACATCCGAAAAATTTGTTAGTTTGAGGGTCGTATAGATTTCCCATTCTCTAGCGTAAAATGTGGCTTTTCCTAATCCTTCAAATACTATTCCATTCTGTTTGATTGGTCTTATAGAGTAGTCTGCAATTGTCTCGTCGTTTACTGCCGCTAAACTGAATAACAAGGTGATGAAATACATGCCTAAAAAAAATATTTAGTAAGAAAAATTGAACTAACTGGTCATTGTAACGTAATTTGTAATTAGTGGAAAATCAAAAAAATTATAGCAAAAATTTTAAATGTAATATAATTTTAACCGATTGCTATGTACTTTCGTTGTACGTTTTCCTATTTGAATCGTCGTGTTTACGTCGCTGTTAAGTAAGATAACTTTATACGGTCCTTTCCAAATGTTAGAGAATTTGTTTTTTCGCGTTTCATTTCGTAATAATACTAGATCCCCTATATGGAGTTTTATTGGATGTGTGTTTCGGTCGTAGTATTGTTTTGACAATTTTTTACTATTTAGAAGGTTTTCGCGAGCAAATAAGTGAGATTTTTGCACTTTATATTTTAAAACTAGGAAATAGTCATCCATGTTATAGAGAGGTGAGGGAGCTTTCTTTAGGTTAGATGGAATTTCGGCAGTGAATCCGAAAAGACAGTCCATTGGACACAGCTTGGTTCCCGTGTGTGGAGTGTTGTTGCGCACATGTACGGCTTGCCGTAGCCATTCATCCCAGTTACAGCCGGTTTCATCCACGAAACTTCGTAAATACCCTGCCAACGGTCTGTGGCTTCTTTCTAAAGCACCATTTGATTCAGGGTGATACGCGGTGGTTTCTAATTTGTTTATTTTTAAAAATTTACATACTCTTTTGAAAAGATCGGAAGTGAAGTTTGAACCCTGATCTGTAATTAATATTTTAGGTATTCTGTACCTAGAAATAATTTCATCGAAAAAAATTTGGGCTACTGTTGCTGCTTCCTGATTTGGCATTGCATAACAGTCCATAAATCGGGTTAAATCGTCCTCAAATGTCAGGATGTAAATATTTCCGTTAAAAGTTTTCGGTAAGGGCCCTACTATATCCATGTAGATTTTTTCGAAAGGTTTCTCGGCCACTTCCCCTATTACCATTGGCATTTTGTTCAGTTTGGAATCTTTGTTCTTCTGGCATAATGGGCATTTTCTGATATAATTAGCAATGTCCTTCATCATACCTTTCCACATGTATTGTTTTCTTAGTCTCTTGTAAGTCCGTTTTGTTCCTTGGTGGCCACCTAACGGGTTGTCATGTGAATCTTTTAAAACTGTATCGATATCCTGTCGGCTGGTCAGTAGTTGCACGTTTACGTCATCCGTGTCATCCTCATCTTTGTCCGTGTCAGAGTTGGTTTCTCTGTCGTTGGTTTCCTCGTTGTCGCTGCGTATAAGAATGTCTTGCTCTGGCGATTGTTCTTTCTGTATAATGCTCGTTTGTAGTTCTTCTTCTTTCTTATTTTCTGCTTGTTTCTGCGCTCTGGCTAGACAAGTTTGAAGTGTTTGTGTGTCAGAGTGGTGTATTTTGATCGATGGAGGGTTGGTTTCTGTTTTTCTCTCATCCGAGTGCTCATTTATGATGAGTAAATGTTTGTTGTCCTTTGGTGTAATTTCTGCTCTTCCGTTAGTATCTATATCCCTTGCTTCAGCATTCAGTGTGTCTCTGTGTTGATACTGGTCTGTTAAGTTTCTACTTAATGCATCTGCTATCCTGTTTTTCGGCCCTGGTACATACTCTATGTGGTAATCAAATTCGGAAAGTTTGTGGTGGAAACGGGCTAATCTTGAAGTGGGGTCCTTTACGTTGAAAACTCCTTTTAATGGCAGATGATCAGAATAAACAGTAAATTTTCTACCTAGCAAATAACATCGAAATGTTTTGGTAGCCCAAACTATAGCTAAGAGTTCCTTTTCAATCGTGGAATAATTTAATAGTAAGCTACTGGTTTGTCCTCACCTGCATTTCCCTGTAATAGAACAGCACCCAGACCTTCATTACTTGCGTCCGTTGTTAGGTTGAATGGTTTGCTAAAATCGGGGTACGTTAGAATTGGAGGAGATACTACTGCATGTTTTAGCGTTTGGAAAGCTTTTTCACAATCTTCAGACCAAATGTATTTTACTCCTTTTTGTAGAAGTTTATTTAGCGGGTTAGCAGTACGTGAGAAATTTGGCACGAACCTTCGGTAATAATTTAACAAACCCAAAAAGGATTGAGTTTGTTTAATTGTTTTAGGAGTGGGAAAATTTTGTACCGCAATAGTACGACTGGGATCTGGTAACACACCTGCTTCTGTACATAAATGCCCTAAGTAGGATACCTCTCGCCTGAGGAAAATACATTTTTCTGGTTGCAGTTTAAGATTATGTTGCCTTAATCTCGAAAGTACGTTGGTGAGTTTGTGAGTGTGATCTGTGAGACTTTTACCGTAAACTACAATGTCATCTAAGTAGACATAGCAGTCAATTCCCTGGAGCCCCGTTAAAATGTAGTTCATCACTCTCTGAAAAGTGGCAGGTGCAGAGGTTAATTCAAACGGCATTCTCTTGAACTCGAAATGTCCCAGAGAGGTGCTGAAGGCTGTTTTGGGTCGATCTTCTTTTTTTACCAATATTTGGTGATAACCACTAGCTAAATCAAGAGTGGAGAAGTAACGGGAATTTCCTAACTGATCCAGGATTTCCTCGATTCGGGGAAGAGGGAAAGCCTCATTTATTGTGATGTGGTTGAGCTTCCGAAAGTCCACCACCACACGAATTTTCTTAGGTTCATTTTCGTTGGAACGTTTTGGAATTAGTAACAACGGTGAGTCCCAAGGCGAATGGCTGATTGAAATTATGTCTTGGGCTAGCATGTCTTGAATTTGGTTGTTAATTTCTTGCTTCTTACTCTCAGGTAACCTATACATCTTTTGATTTATGGGGCGACTGTTTACTTCTAAAGGTATTGAGTGTTGGATTGTGTCTGTGTATGTAAGTTGGTCTCCTAGTAAATGAAAAATATCTTTAAACTTTTCGCAAAGGTTGGTAATTGAATCTCTTTCTTCTGAATTGAGTGTGTCATCTAAATGTAATAGCTTTAAAATCCGTTCTCTGCGGTCATCTGAATTTATTTCTTCAGGAATTATTTGATTAGTTGAGTTTGTTTTGTCGTCTGTTAGATTTAATATCTCATAATTTCGCAGAGGTATAAGTGTTGGGGTAAAGGTTTTGATGTTTGCATCATGGGGTTGCGTGTTTATTACCAAGGTACAAATTTTTCCATTTTTCACTTCGACAAGGAAGTTGGCTGCAAAAACACCTGGTAAAATTTCTTTATTTACACATAGAAACTGACCTATTAATTCTTTTGAAACAGGTATCTCGACTAATTTACTTCTTCTGGAAGGGATTATGGAATTTTCATTATTATCTACAAATCTGGTTTACCTTATTGGTGGTGTTAGTTTCCTTGAGTTTTCATTTTCGGACTTTTTACTAAATAATTTATCTTCCAATGAAACGTTCCTGGATCCAGACTTTGAATCTACTTGAGGATTTTCACAACTGTTAGTTGAATAAATGAGTGATACAGATTCGTTTGGGTTTTCATATGCGGGTTCTATTCTAACTAATTTATCTGCTGGTCTAGCATCATGAGACTCGACTGTAGGGTAAATGTTTGGAATTTCCGCAATGTTAGTTATGCCACTTGTTGTGCTTTTATGACCGCCATCGCTTGAAATTTCATCTTCAGAATTTTTTTTAAATAGTTTATCTTTTGATATAATTTCAGTGATATCCGGCTTGAAATCTTTTCTAGAGATTTCAATCATATTGTTTATGCAGTCGATTTTGACTCTATTCATAAGAAATTCTCTACCCAGAATTCCCTTTGCATTTATGTCGAGATTGCGATCCCTTACAACGTGGAATGTGCAACCTAGATCCTGGTGGTTGAAAAAAAATCCGTGAGCGGTCCCCAAAGATTGCGTTTCTGATCCCTGTATTCCCTTAAATGAGATGCTTGCCGATGTGTCAATTTTAGTTTCTGGTCTGAGGTTACTTAACTTAATTAAAGAAATCTCCGCGCCCGTGTCGACAATCAATTTTATGGTATTGTGAATAGTTATGGTGAGAGGAATTTTCATTGCTTGTAATAGGACTGAAAAATGAATGATTAGATTGAAGAGATGAAATGTGTTTGGTTTGCGTGTAGTTTTCGAGTTGTGAGGTTTGAATGGAACCTGTACCCTTAATTAACCTTGGAATTGTTGGGCTTCGACTTGTGGGTTGCAAGTCGTGCCCTGTGAGTTTCTCGGATTGAAGTTTTGATGTTCCCACTTCTTTTTCTGGAAACACTCGTCCACCATGTGGCTCGTTCTGCCGCAAAAATCACATTTTTAATTTTAAAATTATTGTGATATCCTCGAACGGTTGGGCTTAAATTAGTATGTTTTTCCTGAACTATTGGGTTGGTGTATTGTTCCGTAATGTTGGTTTTTGGATTTCTGCCTTGAACGGGATTGTTTATTCTTTGGTGATTTGAATATCGTCCAGGTGATCTGCAATCTGTCGCTATATGTCCGGGTTCATTGCAGGAGTAGCATATTAAGTTTTGGTAGTTCCTGTGGGGTTGTTGTTTGTAGTTATAAACCTGGGGTAGTAGACCGGGTTCTGCTTTAATTGGACTAGGGTAAGCGGGAGGTTTATCTATCGTATTATAATTTGAGTAGTAATTTTGTGGTTGAGGTAAATATGTACATTGATGTGGATGTGCACTTGGGATGATAGGTTGGTATGGGAGCGAGGGATGATTCAGCGGGGGGTTTCTTAGGAACAAATTATTGTTATCTTTAATTATATTATTCATACTATATTGTAGGTATGGATCTGTTGCGGGCAATGAAAATCCGGTAAAATCATTGATTGAGCTGTTTCTGTGATAATTTAGCAATAGCTCTGTCTGCAGTGCTAGTTTAATTAAAGTTTCCAACTGCGTTTCACTAGAACTTATCATGGTTTGTCTTATTGTAGGGTGGGCTAAACCCACTCTAAAAGCGTTTGTGGCGTAAGATGCAATTTCTTTTACAAATGCCTCATTGCTTTCAGCGTATTTTCCGGTAAAGGGTTTTAAATTATTTAGAAGCATAAAGGCTTCCCCCCGGAAACGACTGTAAATGTAGGTCATAATACGGCTTTCTGTTCTCGACACAGATTTTCGTATATTATGCTACAGTTGTAAAGAAATATTTGCAAATTTTCTCCTAACGCGGCAGTTCTTTCTCCACTAAATGTGGGGATAGTTTGTACCTGTTTAAACGTATCTACGTTCGTCATTTTAACAGTATTTTTTGTTTCTTTTTCTTAATTATTTAATGCAAATCGGGTCTCCTTAGCTAAGTTAATTAAATCTAGGATATCGTTATTATTACTATTATTAATATCGGAATGGGTGATCCTTCCGATGATTTTGACGTCAATGGCCTTTTGTGTCTCCGGATGGCTGATCTGGTTGGTTCTTGTCGACTACGAAGATTGTAAAACGTAGAGTCTTCGCTTCCGCTGGAACAACTCATTCACGTTCTTTCAAATTTTACGTATCACAAGAATGTTGTTACGAATACTATACTTTTGTATGATGTATTAATTAAAATATATTATGGTGGACAATTGGCAACAGAGATAAAAAATACTTGTACTTTAACAAAGAATTATGTTTGATATACTTCGCTGCCCAAAACTAAAAACCATGTCCTCATAAAAGTTTTTTTTGCCGAAAACTATATCAAAATCCATAACCCAGACCGAAGTCTTGATATCTCAGAGCTGTGAGATTTCAGCCCCTCCATATTTTTCAAATAAGCTTACTATTTCTTTAAAATATGTTAAATTAACGTTCACAACTGTGTTTTAACAATTCAATAATGATTCTGATGACCGAAGATTAATTATTTTTCCATTCCATAGCATAATTTTTTATTTTTATTGCGTTTCAACGCAATGCGGCGTAAATCCCTGTCAACCTGGTTTACCATGTGAATTTCTTTCTCTTTTAAGTTTATCGATGCTTTTAGTTAACATCTACAAAAGTACAAGTTCCTTTTCAGTAACAATACAAAAATTAAATTTAAGCCACAAAATTTTTGCTAAACTTCACATATGCTGGCTTACGTATCAATAACAATCAATTTATGTTTCTACAAAAACAAACAAAATATTAACTATTGAATATTATTTATAATAAACTAAACTCTCATTAGTTGCAGTTTTGTTAAGTAAACATTCAATGACGAGACTAATTTCATCTTAGCTTAGCTTGATTTTTGTAATCAAATTAGCACTATTATATTTGCATAAGTTCAAGAATTTCTAAACAAATCATTAATCATAATTAAAGAATAATATTAAAATCGTAAGCAGGAAATATGTTTATAAGTTAAATTCCAGTATGGTACAATTGGTACTAAAACTACTCCAATTCTCAAAGTTTGTTTTTATAAATAAATGTTTACTGTTTTACTTACTTGTACGTAATATAAACAACTTTTTTTTAATCTAATTAACATACATCTTTCTTTCTACATTTCATTTTAATATCAACATAACGTTTCAAACATGAATGAAAAAAAATCGTTTTTTATTCATAATCTTTAATAATAATAAAAACAACTTTAAGAAAATGAAAATTAAAAGTTTTTAATTCGAGAAAAAATTCAACACCTATACTTTGATACGATAATAATAAAAGCTTAATTTACCAACCAGCTGAGAAACTGACCCACTTTTTCTTTTCATTTATTCGTAATTCAACCAATTTTTTTTTCTGTATCTTTTGATCCAAGAAATACAAACTGTACACGATGTTGGGTTGAAATGTTGGTTTAATGCTAAAAATTAACTTCATTGTTTTGTGTTCTGGTGTGTGAATTAGCAAACATTTCTTACCTTGCATATGAGTGAGGCTATTCACTTATCAATTTCTCCAAAAAAACACATATTAAGTTGTAGTAACTGCTTATGAGTTATTGTAGTAATAAAAACAAACAGATTAAAGTTTCACACAATTGTTATAATTTTAGTTTTGAGTTTATCCCATTATTTTCATATTATTTTTTTCATTAATATTTTGTATTAACAAATGCTGTGGTAATTTTAAAAATTTCATAATGATACGTTATGAACTGGTGGTGAATCTAATTCGAATGAATTTTCACAGTGGAGATATGAATTAAAAAAATACAAAAATCAATTAAAAGTTTCAAAAATATTGGTAAACCTGGCTTAAGATAAACTCTAAACTGTATAACTGAACAATTTTGTCGTGGCACTATTTTCTTTTTTTTTTGTAATAAAAAATGTTGCGTAATTGGAATTACCATATGTGTACCAATACAAACAAAATTTGTGTGTACAGCACACACCTAACTTAAAAGATGCCTTTAATGACCTAGATGCCCATCAAACGCATTCTGAGATTGACGATTGCTCTTTGTAGATTGAAGCCATCTCAGACTATTTATTCCGCAAGTCACTCCATTTATATGCAGGCCAATCAAAGATCTTCAAATATCTTCTTCTTCTTCCATTTTTCAGTTTAATAACCAACGAGTCGAGTCTTTGAATCTAAACATAATAGTAACAATGAATAGAAAGCTCAAACACGGCTATGACTTTTTGAACTACCATAGCAAAATGACTTAATTCAAACTTAAATATCTTACGTTTGTTAATTTTATATAAACTGGTGTAGTTATTCAAATATGCTAACAACATGCTACAAACTAACAGCAGACATTTATTTTTGGTTATTTAAACTTCTCACAACTCAAAACGTCGAGAAATGCCAAAAAGTGCAACTAAATTTTTTTTTTAAATATTTTTTAATTATAAACAACTGATATACGCCGATCAAGTAATTCATATATCATATTTAAAACTCCAATAACATTATTTTGGTATGTTTGCTTTTGGTTTTGTAATTAATTTAGAGGTTTTTTGGAGTCTCCCTTCAGCGGCGGGCACATGAAGTAGCTGACGTTTTTCAACATTTACATGTTTGCAGTGCATGTTTTCTATTCATTTATTGACGTTTATAACAACTTTCATTCTGCAAAAGAAATTCCTTTAATACCATTTTACTTAATTTCTAGATTATTGGAGATCAATTTGTTTATGGATAAAATTTGAGAAATTCTGAAAAAAATTGACGTCATTATTTTGCATGTATTTTATTTAATGTTTTTTTGTCGACTTTTTTCTTGGAAACTTCCATATTAGTGAAGACAGAGCTGTAAATGATTTTAGTTTTGTTATTGAAATATTGAATAAGGTGAATTGTAGTTCGGCAAACGAATCTTTATCCAAAATTTTCATTTACGCCCTAACTTCCGTGCTGTAAATAAAATGGATAGAAATTCGTTTGCCGAACTTTATACGTACACCAGATCTGCTCAAACCAAAACTCTATCTTGGGATGGATTTTTGGAAATTATTCGGGATAACGCCTCAGATGGTTGAAGATCTTTTTCTACATATTCGTTCACCTGAACCACTTCCTGATAGACACCAGCTCTCACACGACCACTAAGTTTTGTTAAGTTAAGCTAAGCTGCGTTATAGATTCTTTTCCTTCATTTACTAAACAATTACTCGGCAAAACACACCTTCTTGCCCATTCTATAGATGTAGGTCCTGCAAAACCAATTGAACAACGTTTTATCCTGTTTCTCCGATCGTTGAAAAAGAACTTTATGAAGAAATCGATAGAATGCTTTCTCTTGGAGTAGTCCTGTGGCAATTTTTAAAAAGTCACATGGAAAAAAAAGATTTTGTCTAGACGCCAGACGACTCAACGACATGACTGTCAAAGATGGTTACGGACTACCGATAATTGATAATAGACTTAGAAATACTCACTTTATAAGCGCAATCGACCTCAAAGACGCATTGTGGCAGCTTCCGTTAGAACATTCATCGTGAGACACAACAGCTTTTAGAGTAATGGTAATGCCATTCGGGTTGTGCAATGCGTCCCAGCAGCCATGAGCATGAGCAAACTTATCGACAAAGTCATCCCTCACCAGCTTCATGATAGAATTTTTGTATACTCAGATAATTTGCTAATTATTTCCGCTACGTTTGAAGAACATATGCAGGTCCTGACTGAAGTATCAGGCAGATTGCAGCAAGCTAATTTGACTAAAAATGTGGAAAAGAGCAAATTCTGTTTAACATCTACTAAATACCTTGAATTTGTCGTAGGTGGAGGTACTTTACAAGTTGATACCAAATCGATACAAGTCGCTAACTTTCCACAACCTAAAACTTTTCGTCGGATTCGGCGATTTCTTGGTAAGTCAGGTTGGCATTCACGGTTCATCTCTAGCTATGCGACGCTAGCAACGCCTTTAATAGACCTATTAGGAAAACTAAAATTTCATTGCAGCATTGAATGTCAAGGAGCATTTAAGGATATTAAAGTAAAGTTAACCTCAGCCCCAGTACTAAGTCACCCTGATTTTACACGGACGTTTCACATACAGTGCGACGATTCAAAGCTTGACGTGGGGAGTGTGCTGTTTCAAAAAGATGAAAATGGTTATGACCGTCCAATTGCATACTTCTCTAAGAATCTAAATCGATCACAAAAAAAACAGAGAGTGTGCTTAAGACCGCATGGCAGAAGTGAAAACTTCATTGGCAATCGCAATCAATTGATATCGTATAAGTAGTATTCGGATCGTATTAGTAGAATAAATGAGAAACAAGTCAGAACGATAAACTGCTAACTACACACACTAACCTCACAATGTAAACCAAATAATTGTCAAAATAGCACTCATATGCCAATAGCAGGGACTAAAGTACGCGTGGTTGTCACACCCATAGATCAACAAGTTTAAATTTTACAAATCTTCCTGCGGAAAGCTAAGCAAATTCATTTTTATTAATGCGCATTGTTGCCGTTTGCAAATCACTATCGGCTAAGTGCCACCATTTTGAATTATTTTATTTATCATGATTGCCATCCATGTTTAATCATACATAAGCTATGCTTCTTTCTATAGAATTTATGCGATTTCCATCTCGTAATTGTAAGCTTTAAATCGATATAATTGATTTTATCAAGTTACAAGTATTAATTCTTCACTTAATTTTAGAAACATGTATTACATACAATTGCAAACCGACAACATATTTAGTGATGATGATGATTAAATTCCAATACATATAATTTTGATATACAAATGTAATTGTTTCAGGTTATACTATCTTTCTTTCATAAAGATTATGTTCAATAAAAAAACATTGATCAAAGCCAACTAGCGTTTAAAACGATAGTTAAATAAAAAGCAAAAATTAAGCGTACACAACAACTTCATAAATTTTCATGATGATTAATGTATTAATGCATAAAGGATAAACAGCCATACAAACTTTTAATTTTATTGGAGTGAAGCGTAGCGTAGCTTCATTCTTCCCCGATTCGGACTTTCGATTGACGACATACTCCTCCCAAGCTATTAAAGATATCAAAATGAAATTTTGCATGTAAGACGCCATCTAGCCATAGATGGTTTACAAAAAAATATTGATAATTAGACATACCACGGAGGAATAATCACCGAAAAACGGTTCCCATAGACTTTCAATGGGAAAATGGCTTGCTTCGCTCCTTTTTATCAATTGCATTTTGCATTGGTTACCTAGTATATATTCAATATTTATTTAGCATGATGAATCGAATGCAAATAAATGTATATTGTTTTTATTACACAACTTAAAGTAAAAATAAAAAGCTAATTATTATATGAATTCTATACAACATGCATTTTATTTCACATAATTTTTCTCACTATTTGCTTCTCAGCACCAGTTTTAATATATTTCAGGTACATTCATTTATGACTAAGTTTGGCCAGGTAGAAATGGGAGAAAAAGTCAAATATGTAAAAAAGCATCCACACCCTCAAATACTTAACTTGTATCCTAAAAATAATTAAATTTCTATAAACCAAGAATTCAGGCGGTTTTCGTTAAATAAAATGCATTTTTTAAAAAAATTGAAAAAACGGAATTTAAAATTTTGTAAGAATTTTGTTTTCAAAACCGAGAAATCATACCAATATTACGAACTAATTAAACATTTTTTTTTCTGGAAAAAAAATGTGGTAAAAATGAGGTTAACAGTGCCATCTTTGAAAATATTATTTCAGTTTAACACAGTTTTAAAAAATTACTAAAAAAATTAAACCAAAGTTTTTTATAAGGTCTATTAATTACCTTTCTAATGAGTTATTAATGACTTAAATCGGTTTAGTCAATCGTTAGCAATCGTCAGCCAAAGATACTAATGTTTCGCCAACCCGTAAAACTTTGCCGCTACCCTGTGTCATCCCCAGAGCGAAATTTCATTTTTCGAAAGAAACAGTATTTTTATTTTGTCATTAGCTATCTGTGTATGAAATTGCATTGAAATCGGAGGGTGTCAGTCCGGATGCTAGAGCAAATGATGTTGCGGTAATGGAATTGGTGTGACTTGGAATTGCTCTTAAGCGATACCGCATTTTTGTCTCCTAAGTATTTAGAGCTGACAAGCGAAATAGAAAATTAAAAAAAAAAAAACTTTTCTCTACGCGGCGGAAGGGTTTACACACAGACTCCGCAAAACAAAAATAGTTCCAATTCTTCATATCGTCTTTATATTCGTCTTTATATTCCTATTATTCCGAAATTACTCTATTTTTATCATGATTCTCCATCAGCAAGTCATCTGGGAATTTTTAAAACGTTTGAAAGATTAAGAAAATTATATTTTTGTCCAAAAATGTTTCAGACCGTTAAAGAGTATATCAAACGTTGTGATTTATGTAAGACTTCGAAAGCACCAGATTTTTTGACAAGGCCACCAATGGGAAATTTTGATTATCCAACTGTTCCTTGGCAGCGGATCTATATCAATTTCTTAGGTCCTTACTCTCGTAGTCGTGTCGGGTTCACCCATATAATGGTTGTCGTTGACCATTTTACTAAATTTTTAATTATTGAACCCTTACGATCCGCAACATCAAAGAGTGGCATCAGCGTTCTTCAGAAAAGAATTTTCAATTTATTTGGAGTCCCTGGGGTTGTAGTTGTATCTGTCTAAGTTTAACGTACGACCCATTTTTACTCCAAAATACATTCTGCAGTCTAATGCTTCCGAGCGTACAAATCGGACTATTTTTCCAGCAATCCGATCATATCACCGCTATTGGGACTTACATTTCGATTAAATCGGCTGCGCTATGCGATCAGCAATCCACGATGCGGTTGGAACTAGTCCTTATAAAGCTGTATTTGGAAGGGATATGATAGCTCATGCAGCAACGTACAACGTACGTTTGGAAGATTCAGATGTTCAGATTATCCATTCTAAAAACAATTTTGAAGTAATATGAAATTACATTAAAAAGGCCCTACAAGCTGCATCAAAAATACATGAACATACATACAATCTATGAAGTCGTAAACGTTCTTTCAATATACGCTAGATTGTACAAGCCTGCCCTTAAGTTTGTAAAAACCTGTTTAAAGCAGAAAGTGGGAAACGTAGCCTATAGATGTGTGGATGAGAACGAAAGGGAAATTGGTGTATATTATGTCAAGGATATCTTATTATTTTTGTCTGACTTTGAACCAAAATGAAGTTGATCAACTTGTGTTATAACACATAAACGTAGCCCAGCATGAGACTTCTCAAGGGTCATGAGGCAGCCCCACGACTTGTAACCATAAGGTTTACAAGACCTGACCAACTAGATTTTTGTTCTAAACACTAGATCACATATTCTTATATTTTTTGTTTGTTTTAAGACCAGTCCACAATTCTGTAACCAGTGTCTTCCTTTTTTTAAATCACATTTTTGGAATCGATTGAAATTGTTTTTTTTTTGGATCTCGACTTTTGAGATAAACAGTCGATTGAATAAAAATTTCCGAAAATATTTTAAAAATAATTAAATAAAAGAAAAACATTTTCAATGAATTGAATGAATTGAATGAATTGAATGAATTGAATGAATTCAATGAATTAAATGAATTGAATGAATTGACTGAATTGAATGAATTGAATGAATTGCATTAATTTAATAATTGAATGAATTGAATGAATTGAATGAATTGAATGAATTGAATGAATTGAATGAATTGAATGAATTGAATGAATTGAATGATTTGAATGAATTGAATGAATTGAATGAATTGAATGAACTGAATGAATTGAATGAATTGAATGAATTGAATGAATTGAATGAATTGAATGAATTGAATGAATTGAATGAATTGAATGAATTGAATGAATTGAATGAATTGAATGAATTGAATGAATTGAATGAATTGAATGAATTGAATGAATTGAATGAATTGAATGAATTGAATGAATTGAATGAATTGAATGAATTGAATGAATTGAATGAATTGAATGAATTGAATGAATTGAATGAATTGAATGAATTGAATGAATTGAATGAATTGAATGAATTGAATGAATTGAATGAATTGATTTAATTGCATGAATTGATTTAATTGAATGAATTGAATGAATTGAATGAATTGAATGAATTGAATTAATTCAATAAATTGAATGAATTGAATGAATTGAATGAATTGAATGAATTGAATGAATCGAATGAATTAAATGAATTGAATGAATTGAATGAATTGAATGAATTGAATGAATTGAATGAATTGAATGAATTGAATGAATTGAATGAATTGAATGAATTGAATGAATTGAATGAATTGAATGAATTGAATGAATTGAATGAATTGAATGAATTGAATGAATTGAATGAATTGAATGAATTGAATGAATTGAATGAATTGAATGAATTGAATGAATTGAATGAATTGAATGAATTGAATGAATTGAATGAATTGAATGAATTGAATGAATTGAATGAATTGAATGAATTGAATGAATTGAATGAATTGAATGAATTGAATGAATTGAATGAATTGAATGAATTGAATGAATTGAATGAATTGAATGAATTGAATGAATTGATTTAATTGCATGAATTGATTTAATTGAATGAATTGAATGAATTGAATGAATTGAATGAATTGAATTAATTCAATAAATTGAATGAATTGAATGAATTGAATGAATTGAATGAATTGAATGAATTGAATGAATTGAATGAATCGAATGAATTAAATGAATTGAATGAATTGAATGAATTGAATGAATTGAATGAATTGAATGAATTGAATGAATTGAATGAATTGAATGAATTGAATGAATTGAATGAATTGAATGAATTGATTTAATTGCATGAATTGATTTAATTGAATGAATTGAATAAATTGAATGAATTGAATTAATTCAATAAATTGAATGAATTGAATGAATTGAATGAATTGAATGAATTGAATGAATTGAATGAATTGAATGAATCGAATGAATTAAATGAATTGAATGAATTGAATGAATTGAATGAATTGAATGAATTGAATGAATTGAATGAATTGAATGAATTGAATGAATTGAATGAATTGAATGAATTGAATGAATTGAATGAATTGAATGAATTGAATGAATTGAATGAATTGAATGAATTGAATGAATTGAATTAATTGAATGAATTGAATGAATTGAATGAATTGAATGAATTGAATGAATTGAATGAATTGAATGAATTGAATGAATTGAATGAATTGAATGAATTGAATGAATTGAATGAATTGAATGAATTGAATGAATTGAATGAATTGAATGAATTGATTTAATTGCATGAATTGATTTAATTGAATGAATTGAATGAATTGAATGAATTGAATGAATTGAATTAATTCAATAAATTGAATGAATTGAATGAATTGAATGAATTGAATGAATTGAATGAATCGAATGAATTAAATGAATTGAATGAATTGAATGAATTGAATGAATTGAATGAATTGAATGAATTGAATGAATTGAATGAATTGAATGAATTGAATGAATTGAATGAATTGAATGAATTGAATGAATTGAATGAATTGAATGAATTGAATGAATTGAATGAATTGAATGAATTGAATGAATTGAATGAATTGAATGAATTGAATGAATTGAATGAATTGAATGAATTGAATGAATTGAATGAATTGAATGAATTGAATGAATTGAATGAATTGAATGAATTGAATGAATTGAATGAATTGAATGAATTGAATGAATTGAATGAATTGAATGAATTGAATGAATTGAATGAATTGAATGAATTGAATGAATCGAATGAATTAAATGAATTGAATGAATTGAATGAATTGAATGAATTGAATGAATTGAATGAATTGAATGAATTGAATGAATTGAATGAATTGAATGAATTGAATGAATTGAATTAATTGAATTAATTGAATGAATTGAATGAATTGAATGAATTGAATGAATTGAATGAATTGAATGAATTGAATGAATTGAATGAATTGAATGAATTGAATGAATTGAATGAATTGAATGAATTGAATGAATTGAATGAATTGAATGAATTGAATGAATTGAATGAATTGAATGAATTGAATGAATTAAATGAATTAATTGTGCTATATTTTTCGTTGTGGTTAAGTGGAATCGTGACAATATTATATAGATGCTAATCTGTCTATGCCAGAGCTGTAGTTCCATTTCATAGACTGCTACTGTTTGTAACATGTCATTTTCAGCTCTTTTCCCCCTTGAAGTCACACATTTTATTCATTTGAGTGACCGAAATTGGTAAATCTGTTTTCTTCATTAAATATGTGGTGTAATATAGGCATTACAATATGTGTAACAACAACACATAAAAAAACTTTTAAGATCTGGTATAACGTAACAACTTGCATCCACTTGCAATGTGTTATCATGGACTAAGGAGCCTAACATAATGCGATGGGTAACAACTCATGGTCTCTATTTGTTTTAATCATCAAAACGGTTGATGACAAACAATTAGACGTCTGGCATTGTACGTATCAGGTCATTACATTGTCAAAAAATTAAATGTTTGAAATTAACCTCCACAGCTAAAGTAAACTGGAGAAATGTCGTTATTTTTCAACTAATTTCACAACAAATACGTTTATCAACGATATCTTACAAAAATTTAACATTCCACAAAAAACAACAAATAAAAAACATTATACTTAGGCAGCACATCACAAAATTAGCTATTATATATTTACATAATCCCATCTACGTTTTGTGTAAATTTTAATTAATTAATGAGAAAAGATATAATCCAATGAATGATGAGTGAAAAAGTGATTGTATAACTTTTACATTGTAACATAATAAATTCATTGTTAGTTGTCGTCTGAACAGCAAATAAGTACTTGGATTTATCTTCAGGTAAAACCACTTCATCTTAATTGCTACAAAAGTTACACAATCGTATATACAGTTGCGTTCAACTATTTCCTGTATTTATTTATTTTAACATTAAACTTATACGAATATTAATCAAAATTTCATAAGTCAATTTTGAATTTAAAAAAAAAGCCGCAATTATATGTAACAAGAATAATTATATCTTCAATTGATTGATGCAATCAATTGACATTCAAACCAAATAACAATAAAAATTATAATAAAATTATTTGATTTTAAGTTCAATTATGGGTATTTTGGAAGTTAAGAAATAAATTAGATTAATGAGTTACGGGTAATATGGAACGATTATATTGTGCTCGTGAGAAATCATTTCATAGAAATATTTATTGGAATTCTTGGACACCATCTGAGATTATTATGAAACTTTTTACAATTTTTTGATGTAACTCAGTTTGTTATGGAATTATTATTTTATGTTATTTATTTTAAATTTAAAGTATTGGGTAACAGAAATTACAAAATGTGTCAGAACGACACATAAACACCTTTCGAGAACTGAATACCATAACGAAATGCTACTTCAAACCTCTCTGGGTTGAAGCTTATTCTTTCTAGAATGTTAGGTTTTTTACGTTTAGTTTGCTGTGTAATATGGTAGGCCTGGAATTCTCTCTATCTGTAGCAAGCTGGCTGATTCTATCAAAGAGTGGCAGGGTAAAAAACGTAAAGAGCTTAAAATTAACTGTCAGAAATATATTTCCTGGACTAACGATATGCCATAAGATGGCCTAACTGGCCCTATCGTGGTGCGTTATGAACACAACTGTCTCAGAGCAAGATTTCTAGTATGAATTATCCGGAGGTGCTAGCTGTCCAACCGTTCGAGAAAACTCGAGATAGACCCATTGTTATTACTCTGAAATGTCAATTTGCGTCAGAGAACGCCTGCATTTCATATCGTTTTTCCAATTTTTCAACTCAAAGCCCCTATTTTATTGCATTCCTAAACAATTTTTTGCGTTACTGACGAATTATCTGAAGTTTCTTTGTTCACCGTGGTGGATATAATTTGAATTGAATGTGCTGAAAGAGCATGCCTTGTAGCGATGTAGCGATTTCATTAATAGGATCATTGAGCGTGACAATTAATTTGTAAAAATTCTGCGTAGGTTTGGAAGTTGCCGGGACTGCAATTGAGAACTAGACCTCTGGAATACATCTAAGGGTTTCACCGTTTCTCCTTCTGATATTTCTATTTCATTGCCATCTCAGGTCATGTGATGTTCGTTTGCATCACATTCAAAAATGATACTGACCTTTTGTGCTAAATCACTGTGTGTTTGGTCCAACAGTTCTGAAAGCTTTAGAGTTATTATGTAGAAATTGGACGATTGCGGGTCGGTAGGAGCTGGAAAAAAAGGATCCTGTAAATATTTTGCATTTTGATCCCGATTGTTATCAGTTTACACATAGAAATCATTTTGTCTGAAACTTCATATGGAATTGCTTGAAATTTCAGTCAAACTAGTGAAATCAGAATGGTCAACGCTGATTTGTGAGCATATAAAATGTTTTATTCAATAATCACTTTTTCGTTTAACGGAACAATAAGTAGATTTTATTGACACATGGCCAATTGCCATTTTTCTGATGGTTTATTTTTTTTGGCATACATTTCTTATACTGTAGACTATACTATTTGATACATTTAACGTTTCGAAATATGTACAGAGAACAACCCTTTCAAATTCTAAGCTACTCTAAATCAACAACTTTTATCTTCCACTTACAATCTTTATTGTATTTTATTTAACTATTTTGTACATATATTGTATTTCCTTCAAAACAGTGAAAGTTGTGATAAATTAATTGATTTAATCACAAATTTAATTAAATAATTTACGTTGAATTGTAACGGAACAAAAACAATCACAAATCCTATCTAATTTTTTTTTCTATTAGTTAAAAACAAAAGCAGAAAAAAAACAAATATATGTTAAACTAATTATTGAAAGATATAGATTTATGGTATAAATTGACCTTGAGGTCACCTCAAATTAAGTAGATTAAATTTTACCATAAAGAATAAAAAAATTATTGTTGAAATAATTTAACGAGTAAGTATTTCTGTTTATGATTAAATCAATTAGTCAAAATTAATGTTTTTTTTTGTTCTTGTAAATCTAAACGCTTTTGTTACACAATAGTTTTCTTGTTATAGTTATTATATATGTGTTTCATTGGTTGGTAATTAATGTCTGTTATAATTGGTGCAGCTTTGGTTTTGATTACAACTGTGTTGAAATATTAGAGCTATTGATTTCAATCAACAAAAAAATTGAACGTTTATTTTATATGTATAAAAATTATATTTAAAATTTCACAAATTTTTTAAAAATCAATTCTAAAATTTCATCATTGAAAAAAAAACTAAACCCATTAAAACTAGATCAAAGTTTGAAAAAAGTATGTAATCAAATCACGCCTCCAAGAAATAAAACTTAATCAACAGTGAAATTTTGTGTAAACAAACAAATTCAAAATTGATAATGTCGCGTGTTCATCATCACGAACTATTATTTGTTTCTGGATGAATTAATCGAAATAAAAATATTTTGATTGAAGTAATTAAGTAATGCAATAGTAATAATTTAAAATATAATCGAGACACGCCAGTTTTAGAAAAAAAAAATTTTTTATGTTTTTCGTTTTAAATTATAGCTTTGATTTAATTTAAATCGAAAGGGGCACGTTACTAATACAAAAATGGTTCAATAGGTGTATTGAAATCGAAAAAGTTTTAAGCAATCATTAATGCACGAATTGCTTTCAGCTATTTATGTGTTGAAAATGAAAACTATGAAAAATTGATAGAGGGTTATGATCTCGAATTAATTTTTATATCTTTGAATGAAGTGATTTATTTTCTTAAATGACAGCGATTACTTGAGCTAACAAAAAGTAAAGTGCTTATTAGAGATCAATTTAATTGCTTTACCTCTATGCTGTCAAAATTTGAAGGGAACTTGGCATCACAAGTTTGGGGTCACAACAAAGATAATATCCGATTTTATAAGTAAGAATGACAACCCTAAAAACTTCTAGGCTTAGAAAAAACTTTCAATCAAAACTCCTACCTAGATAAATTAGATAATTCATAGATAACATTGACTCTATCAATTAGTCACATTCTAATGCAAACACCATTTTTCCTAAATGAGACTTCTCAGGCAAATGAATTTTGTATGATATGTTACAACTAATTACCATACACATAAAACGAAAATGTTTTATTGACCATACAATACCAAGAAACTCCTTTTCGATAGGTTAGTTGTTAAGTTCAGATTGTTTTTCTTTAATAAAGTTGGTCAAAGGTTGGGCTGATTTAGAGACTTCTCTTACGTAGAGACTCTTGATCATATCTAATGTACTACAATGCGTTGATTTCCCTGTTCCAAAACTTCTATAATATTTGGTAAGGGAAGCACCTCACCAACAGTCATTTTGTTTAACTTACGAAAGTCAGCTACCAATCTCCAGTTTTTCTCATTAATAACAGACCTCTTTGGAACGACAAGCTAAGGAAAGTTCCAACTACTTTTGCCAGGTCGGACAATGCCATCATTTAACAGCATAGAATCTATGCTGCTTCTGCATAGAACCGCATAGAAACTGTTTATCTGCTTCTTGCTTAAGACATTTTGATAAGTGAAACTGTTTTACCATAACAAGCTGAGAACCTGAAAGAAGATTTATTTTGTGAGTTGTAGCAAATAGAACGGAAAGTTTATCTCCAGGCAAATGAAACACATTGTTAAAATTGTTGTATCCCGGGACTTTTATACAACGAAAATGAAAAAAAATTTAACGAAAACCGGATCTGGCTTCAATGAGATTTGAAAAATTATACTGATAGCTGAATGTGTAAGGATTTCATAAAGAATAAAGTATGCATTTGAAATTTAAAGTATGCATTTAAAATATGCAAACAGCTTTGAGGCTTTTGATCAGGTATTCAGTCCATAACTTGTGCTTCTGAAAGTTGGAAGCTATCAGCTATTATTTGGATTAATATCTGTGCGTATAAGCTTATTGGTATATTAGTTAACATATTGCAAGCCAATAAACATTTTGTACCTTGGTTTATTTTGACAACTGGAACAAATAGATTCTTTTTACCACTGGAAACTAAGTTCTAGAGAGAGAATGCAAAAAAACTACCAAGATGACACACGGACGGACACATTTTGAACGGTATTTCTAATGAAGACTTATTTAAAATTTTCTGTCAACTAGACAATTATTCAAGGTGTGCTTTTGCTCCAACTTTCTAAAACTGAGATAGCCGAGATAGGTGTTACTTCCCGTTACAAATGGAACACATAATATGGTCGCTGATCAACAAATTTCATCTTCATATACGTTGAGTAAAATAAACTCTATTAATTGGGGTGGCAGTCAGAAGGCCCGCTCCTAAAATCCCCAGCGACAAAAATCCTGCGACAAAACACCCGGGACAACAGCCCCGCGACGACAAAACGCCCGGTGCAAAATCTCCACAGCGACAAAATGCCCGGGACGTCGGGAACGCCCTTCTATCTTTGATCGAAGGTCTGCAAGGTCACAGAAGCGAGTCAAATAAAATGAATATAGAAACCAAGAATTATATAACTAATATAGAAAATATATAATTAATATAGAAAACAAGAATTATATAAAATCCCCGCGGCGACAGAACGCCCGGGACAAAAACCATACAAAAAATTGAAAAATAATATTTTATTTAGTTTCAAAATATGATAAAGCATGCTTAAGCCCGATCTACTCCGCCTTTAACTTTCACTTTCACCGCCAAACGACCCGATTTATATGCTTTTAAGTCTATTTGATTTTAAACTGTTTTTTTAATTGAGACTTTCACATACATACATCTACTCAAAATTTAATCTATCTATACATAAATACGTAAGCAATATTTTTGCGGTACGATTTTAAAACATTTGCTCCATCAAAAGTGTGGCAATATATATCGTAGGAAAGGTCTTGAGTAGTAGATGTGCCGAAAAATGCTTTTTTTTTTAATTTTGACGATTTTTTCAGAAAAATAGCAAAAATGTGATAGTTGTGTTTTTTGAGTTTTTTGTTCGCTTATTTTGTTTCTTTTTTTCTAAAAGTTATTTGTTTCACAATTCAAAACCAATTATATCAAAAAATCAAACTCTGAAATAATGTGTTGGAACTATTTTGTTGGAGGTCATTTTACAATTTCTATTTACAATGGCCGAATTTCGGCCACTGGGCGATTCCTAGTTATTAATTATTTTTTGTAACATTTTCAAGGAATATTGGCAATTTTTTAAATCATTTTTTAGCCACTTCTGAAATTTTCAATTTCCTTTTCCTGAAATCCTTTTCCTCAAATCAATTTCCTTTTCCTTTTCCTGAAATTTCCAACATGATGAATAGGGTTGTATAATTGTTCGTTTCTATATTAATTTTATTTGACTTGCTTCTGCGACCTTGCAGACCTTCGATTAAATAAAGCCAGAGGGAGGGAGGGCTATCTTTTTTAAAACCAAATAGAATTAAAAGCATATAAATCGGGGCGTTTGGCGGTGATAGTGAAAGTGGGATTCTTGTTCTTGGGATTCTTGTTTCTGGGGATTTTGTCGCCGGGCCTTATGTCCTCAGGGGATTTTGTCGCCGGGCCTTATGTCCTTAGAGGATTTTGTCGCCGGGCCTTATGTCCTCGGGAGATTTTGTCGCCGGGCGTTATGTCGGCAGGCGTTTTGTCGCAGGAGATTTTGCGCCAGGCCTTATGTCGGTAACCCTATAAATTGTGTAGTTAAAGTAACTTTTTGCTTTTCAATGTGCTGTTTAAAGATAATTTCGCCTACATTTCATATTCAAATATAACCTAAAACAAAAATTTCTTATTTCATGATATTTGATGACTTAACTATTCGACATTACCGAAAATGACTAATCATTGCACAAAAATAAAATTACAATAATTGCATAACGCATCAAGTTAGAAGCAACTCCTTATTTGCAACAAATAAATTAAACGAAAAAAAATTTTTTGTTACTCAAACTGAAAAAAAAATGTAAATCCACACCCAACTTATTTCAGTGCAGTTTCTTTTTTGTTATATTTTTTTTATGCAAAATATGAATAAAATTAAGATCATTACAGCATCAAATTTTATCTTTACAAAAAAATTCGATTTTAAATTTTCTTATTAAATTGAATTCATGCAAATCGGTTTCATGGTGATATTTGTATGCAACGAAAAAAAAAATTATGATTTAAGGAGCTGAATTATCTTATTAAAAAAAATGTTTTGTTGTAATAAGTTAAAGTTCATAATTTTATAGATTTTTTTTTAATTTATTTCTAGGAACACATACAAGAAGTATTAGATAAATGGACACAAATCGATGATGAAATATGGGCAAAAGTAATTGTTTTTGAAAGAAATCGTCGTGTAGCAAAAGCATATGCTCGTGCACCAGTTCTCACAATAAATGGTTCTGATGATGGTTTTGATGGAATGAGGTAAGTGTCGATATTTTTTTTTAAATACAAAAATTCAATTACATTACATCACGCGATTCAATTTTTCTGTAACTGTTAAATAGCTAACAGCTGTAGTTGTTACAACTAATGAAACATGAAAACAAATAAAATACAAACAAACAGAAAATTAATAGTTATAAGTTCGTAATGACATTGCATATCAATCAAAAAATGTGTGGGCGCAAGGCGATAAACTATATCGTAATAATTCTGTTGTAATACTGCTAAGTCATTAACGATTACAAGCAGTTAGGATTTGTTTTTGTTGTTTTATTTTTGTTATTAAGGAACGAACAATAAGCATAATTAGTTTGGTGATGATATAATAAACGATATGATACTGATCTGAGGTTCAAAATTGAGTGTACAGTTAAATGATAGATTTATTATATTAGGTTTCCACCACTTTCAGCTTATATTGAATGGATATTCTTTAAAATTTATACTTTTGGCCGTTTTTTGAGATCTTAACCCGTTTTTTTAACTGGAATGCTGATCCAATATTGTTTACTAAAATCTCGATATTTTAATATTTTTTTAAATCTGACACAATGGTGGTTTTTGTGTTTTTGTCTTTCAAAAAACAAAACGTTAAGTTTAGAAAAAAATTTGTCTATATAATAAACTTGCGACCAATACAAGTTGATACACCAACAATCAAAGCGAAAGAAAAAGCGAAGTCATTTTTACACCACTCAAAAAAAAAAGCTCTAAACACCAACTGCCAGTCCCAATTAATTATATTAAACCACCGTCTAACAAAAAATACCTTGCACAATCCAACAAATGTTTTTCTTACATTTTCATAATTAAGTTAAAAATTTATTTAATCGAATAAGGAAAAAAAATTCAATTATAAATTGCATAACAGTTCACATTTTAAATTATAAAAATAATCCAAAATAATAATAATAATTACAGCAGTTTATAGTAAAAGCAAGCAACACTTATAAGTTCAAACTTATATGAAAAAAATAATTTTAACTGATTGCAAATCTTACATTTAATAGTTTTTATATTAGAAAGAAAAAGTAGAACAAAATCATTAAAATATTAAAATTAATTTGAATCAAGAAAAAAAAAGCACAAATAAATGCCGAATAGGCGTTCATATGAAAGTTGGTTGAAAAGTTATTCACTTTAAACGTTCAGCGAAATTTAAATATATTTCAAAATTGATCTACATATCAACTTATTTCGATATATATCTATAAAAAAAATTGAAATAATTATAAATCACACATATGTGTTTCGTAATTACAATGTTTATTAGGTGATCATAAGTTCATGATCGTGCGAGTGCCTTAATGATCATAGAACTAATAATAATAATGATTGTAAGGAAAACCAACAACAAACAACAAGTTTTATCTAAGAAAACATTTTGTTGAAAAAAAAAAAAAATAAAGAAACCAGAAGTCAATTATACGTTTGGCGGATATATTTATTGTTGTTGTTTTGTATTGTTAAAAATTTATAGCACCCAACAACAACAACCTGTTTATAAAAAAAAGTTTACTACAAAACTGGGTGTCCTAAGGTATTAAATACGAATTTGAAATTAAATTTAGTTAATTTTATGCTTTTTGTTTAAGTTAATTATTGGTTATTGGATATGAGAATTGAATTAAGCTTTTTTTATTGCTGTTAAATTTGAGGAATTATTTCAATAACGTATGATTGATAAATTTAAACTCATATAATGAATTGAATTGAAAAAGTTTTCAGTTTAAATTTGTGATTAAATTATTTGTATTTGAATCATCTCGGATCCAAAGTTGTAATTTTGCTTTACATAGTTGTCATCTTACTTTTGAAATGTTTGTTTGTTTTAAAACCAAAAAAAGTTTTTAACCTATTGCTAACGATGTAACCTTTATTATTTTACACATCTCAAAAGAATTTGAAGCTGAATCTTATTATAATTTTCTGACTGGTTTAGGTCAGACTTTCAATATTTTTGGTTTATTGTAAATTAATTTTCATGTGTTATCAGTATGCATTATTAGGTTTAGTTTTGTCACCCACGTTCTTATCATATTTTAACGGTTCTTAGCAAACTTATTGCAGTTAACGATAATATTTCTGAAGTAAATCAACGATACATTTTCATCACATGAAATTCATGGAATGAAAACTAAAATCAAGTCAATCTCAACAAAAAATCGGTTAATCCAATATTCTGGATCCAATATTCCGAAAAACTCATCGTAATTATTTTAAGTTGTATTATACTTTTATACCATAACAATAATAAATATTCATGATATTTAAAAATTTTACGACTAAACTTTGTAATAGCATACGATGCATAAAAACCAATCTTCAATCTGTTTGAAAGTTATTTTATGTATAACAGTCCCAGGTTATGATTCACAAATCATAAAGTTTGATAACTATTGAATATTAAATATTAATCAAAAAAATTATTTTTTTTTTCCAATTTTAAAATATAAAAATCACAAAACTTTTAGATTGTTAAACAAGTGATAATTCTATTTTACATTGTATCTATTAATTAATTAGATCGAAGAGAATTACCGATGTTTTATAGCGAGAATTTTCTATCTTCGTTTCTTTCAAATATCCATTGATCACCCTCACGCTCAATAATTATTCAAAATTTTCATCGCATGCTCTCAAATACAGATTCAGTTGAATGAGAATGAGTCTCTGTAAAAACAACATATTTTATATCGCCATTTCCATTCATGTCTCAAAAAATCAATACACATACCAACACAAAAATCAATGCTATTAACAATGGATGATTTAGTGGAAGTTTTGTATTCTCTCGTCATATATATGACCCAATTTATTTTATTGAGTCAGCTCAATTTATGTATAATAATAATAAATTGATTTACGGAGTTTCTTTGAATGTTTACGTTTAATTTTCTTCTTTTGACAAAGAGTAAGAATTGAAATAGAATAGTGAATTGACTAAATGTTTAAATCAAAATAAGATGGTTACAGAGTAAAATTTAATTGAAAGCAATGATATAATTCATATGATTTTAATCAAATATTTAGTGCTGCACATGTCAATAATTGCAATCTTAATTAAGTTAAATAAATTTTCAGTTTTATTTATGGGCTTATTTAAGTTTTATTAAATATTCTGTTTTTAAAAGTACATCATTATCAGCAATGGAAATACTCTTCTTGAACATAAACGTTAGATCTGTAGCCACACAGACTGCAACTCGTAAAAGTACTCCAACCTAAAAATCTCACCGGACATTTTAAGATTCTCTAAGAACAGCAGAACAAAGTAGATTCCTAGCACATTGTTATGCCCACTAATTGTGTGATGTCCAACATGTAGCGTTTGAAAAAAGTCTACAATCAAATACAGAACAATTTGGGTTCTGTATAAATGTGTTAACAAGGAGTTGAGGCTTGACAGTTAAAGCAAAGACTAACTTCAGCGTAAAACACTGATCCATTTTCCATCCTTAAATCTACAACGTTACATGTTTCAATTAGCTGGAAACAATTGACATTTGATTGAACCAATATCTTAACCTTTTTTTTCTTTACTTCAAGCTGCAAAACGAAAGGATGCTGTGCAATCAACTTCCTTCTCTCTCGTTTAGGGTAATTTTAAATAATAAAAATAGCTGAATTTAGCCAAATACTTCTCAGTTCGTGATTGATAATTAAAACAAAAATTTGTTTTAACTTTAATTGTATAGTTTGTAAAAAAAAAAAATAATTAAAATTGAAAAAATGTGACGAAAGTTTTTTTTGTTAAGATTTATTATTATTATTCTGATGTTAAGATTTGCTAAAAAAAAAAAAAGAAATTAATACTGAGTTTTGGAAAAAAGAATAATAAAAATAAAAATTGCGATTTAAAAAAGAAAATGTTGTGTTTTTTATGGTGGTGATTAGATTTGTTAAAATGGAGCATATCATATATGTGGTGATAAAAAAAAGAAAAAGGAATATTTAAAACCAAAGAAAAAATATATATGTGCAGTTACAAGGTTTTTATATGGCAAGCAGATTGTAAGTGGGATCGGTGTGTTGTTACAAAACGAAGGCTGTGCACAGGATGGTCAAACGGCGATGATTTGGGTGAGTTCGTTCCAAATTAAATTTCACTTAGTTATTGATGCATGGAGTTGAAAAATGTTATGGGCGTCAGCGCGTTGGCTGAAATCTATATTCGTTGTTGAGATCATTACATAGTATCGTAATTAAACCATTACATAGAAAATGTGCTTTCGCTGAAAATGGCGTGAAAGCTAATCATTCGCGCTAAACTTCATGCTAATCATTCGCTCATATTTTTCATATTCAAATAAACCCAAATGCGTTTGCAGCTCATATTAATTCAAAAGGTTCATCAAGATCTCATGGATTTGCGTAACGAAAATACACATATTTTTCAAATTTTCCTAAAAAATTCAAAAAGTAAGATTGTTTTGTAAAGTAAGATTGGATTGTTTATACAAATCTCATTATAAATGGCTGACATGATGACAAACAATATGGAAGTTTCATGACCTTGATAGCATTATTTAATCTCATTATATCTGCAAGAGATAATTTTCAGTTTTTGGAAACCACTAAAAAACTAATGATTTATTTTCGCTAGAAAAGGACTGTGTTCTAAGTTACGCCAAGATAAATCGATTGCGACCATTTTCGTTAAAATCGAGCCATCCGTTGTTGAGGAAGTGTTGGGCAAAAAATAATCCACATACAGCGATATATACACACACACACACACACACACACACAGACTGCCAGCTTAAAATAGTCTAAACAGCTTCAAGAGGTCATGAAACGTAAAGATATCATAAAAATTCCGATTTCGAAAATCGACCCAAAAACAATAACTTCCCATATCGGGAAGTTAAAAGTATTAAAATGACTACCTTATCTGTTCACACAATAAAACAAAACTTATTCCAAATTATAATTTACCTAAAATATTAGAATTAAAATTAGTTTGGGTTTAACTTTAACTTTTGTATGTATTGAAAAATACCCAAAATATTGCGCAGTTATTACGTAACATTAATTTGATTGAGAAGAAGAATGGGTAAAATTTAGTTTTCAGTAAGCTGTTAAATAAATTTAGCTACCAATAAATTAGATCTGATGTGCATGGCGTGGCTTTGATTTTCATGAAAATATATATTGAAAATGTAAAATACCGGCTCAAAATTTCGTATTTTCGTACGAAATCGTTTTAATCCAATATGATGAAAAATCAAATCAAGACGACGATGATGTGAACGATGACTATACCATAATACATGTTTTTGATTATTCATAAGTTTCGACATACGGTGGTTCAAAATTTGTTAAGAAATTTAGAGAGATGGCAAGATTAAAGTAAAATTTTGCTCGAACGAAGTAATCGATTTTTATATTATTACTTCGGTCTGAAAGACCTAAGTATATCATTCATGAGCTAAAAGTAAAATTCTTACCCCAACTTTTTTTGGTATTTCTCGATGTTTTAGGACCTACTGATTCTAAAAAAGCAAAAAAAAATTTATTTCTCTCTGCTAGCCGGCCGGCCGGGCGTCACAACCGACGAAATCTAGAAAACGACTGAAGAGAGTTTAAAAATTTTTAGTTTCTAAAAATAAGTACACTCAATGGTAAGAGCCGAAAGGACGATGTGTTCGATAACTGTACCGGAAGTGTGTCAAAAAAATCGTCAAGTTTTTGCTTAAAAAACGTTCATTTTAAGTCATAATGAGTACGAATAAGAATGTGGAGAAATCTTGATGGTCGGGATTGGTATGTGATACCAAAAACTAGATTATTGCGTTATAAGTTTCTCAAAAAAATGTTGTCAAGTGTGTCAAAAGAAAGATTTTTATTTATTTTTTACCCAATTTTTTGGAAAAAAATAAAATTAATTATTTGTTTGATATGAAATTTTATTATCATTATTGAGAATTATGGTATTATAAGTTTGTCAAAAAATGTTGTCAAGTGTTTCAAAAGAAAAATTTTTATTTATTTTTTTAGCCAATTTTTTGAAAAAATAAAATTAATTATTTGTACGACATGAAATTTTATTATTACTATTGAGAATTATAAATGTCAAGTGTGTCAAAAAATTGATTTCATGTTTTTTTTTAGATAATTTTTTGGAAAAAAAAATTTAGCTGTTTGTTTACGTAAATAAAATTGAACATGGAAATTTTTGAAATTGTTATAGTTTTTGAAACATTTTTGGAATTTCGGAAAAGTTTCAATTTTTGATTTTATTATAATTTTTATAATTTTGGAAAAAATTACAATTTTTGATTTTTTTTATATACATCGCTGCCCAAAACTAAAAACCATGTCCTCATAAAAGTTTTTTGCTGAAAATGGTCGGGTTCAAATATTTTATTTTATTAGCGTGGTGATTTGCTTTGATTAAATACGTTACCCATTTCATAATACTTTTAAGATAGAGAAAATATTAAGAAGCAGAAAGATTTTGAAGTCTCAACTCTGGAGATAGAGTTCCGACCAAACAAAACCATGTTCATATTCCTTAAACGATTTGGCATTGATCCCATGGTTGTTCCAAATTTTTGTGTTAGGGTAGCGAAAATATCCAAGGCCAGAAAAAGTGTGTCCATTTGTCCATTACCGCGATGTTGAAACTAACTTGTGTTAAACTTCGAACGGATATCGTTAAATTTTACATCAACTGATATCTAACAAAAAAATATAAGATGGTTTTCCGACCAGAATAATTAGATTAGAAATGATTGTCTACAATGTAACCAAATATATTGCATATCACCGCATCAGACCACCCTATATAGAATTTAAATTTCCATTCAATCAAACGTACATATTCGTAATGTAAAAAAATATTTAAAATATTTCCAAATAACAAGCACAAGAGTAACAAAACTCCAAATAAACGAATATAAATTATCATTTTATGGCTTTTTAATAATAAATTCCAATGAAATACCAAAAGTCAATTGAATTTTAAAATTTTCGATTTCATTCTTTAACTTCTTCCAAAATATATAATAAGAAGAATAATAACCACAAAAAATATGTGATTTTCTTATTATTATTATAATTTTTTTTTGTTTTTTGAATTATTTATTTCTTTTTTCTTCTTTTTTTCCATTGTGATCAGGTGATATTGTCAATGCATTCTGACTGCATCTGTATCCGATTGTGAAAAAAGTATCCAACCGAACCAACTAATGCACTGATAAATTTTTTTTAAATTTTTGTAATCATTTTCACAAAACATTTCTAATTAAAAGAAGAAAGAATACCATCGTTATCTGTGAAAGCTTATAGTAATTTGTAACACGAAAAACCATCATTGTTTTTGGAGTTTGATGATAGGTTTGTTCGTACAACTAACAGCTTGTCAATTATCTGATCAATCTGCAGAATATAAATTGATTTTAATTTTTATATAAACCGTGCAAAAGAAAATCATTTCAACCAGACTAAAGAGGTGGGATTTTAATTACAATGTTGTTAAAGATTGCAGATAATGTTATATAATTAGATGATGATGAAGGTATGATGAAATTTTTATTGTTGTTCTTTTTCGGCTAAGACTTTTTATGATTATGTTACAAAAGATTTCTAAATTTGATATGATATGATACGAGTATGGTATGTCTACCATATATACATCTTATCCAAAAAAAAAATCTTACAAACAATTCTAACAAAAACCGATCTGACATTTAACATATAGTAATTGCATTTCTTGTATGAATTATATTTTAATGTTAATTGGTTGCAGACACGATTGCAAAATAAACATTATCGTCAATTTATGTCCATTTTTAAAATAAGCTGTGTATTTGTTTATAGTAATAATAATCATAATATTAATATAAGTTAAAAAGTGCAATGGAAATTTATTGAAAATCAGACAGAAACATGTTGTTTAGCCATTTATTCCACGCGAGCGTTTGTCCGCGTTTGATTTTGAAAATTACAACCCCATTTTTTTTATTTCAATGTAATTTTTGTGTTTTCTGTTTGTTTTGTAAACATTAATATTAAATTTAATTTTATTATCAACAAATAAAAGTTATTGTTGTATAAATAATAAGGAAGTAGAATACATTATTGGTATTATCTGGATAAGATATTGTAATAACTTAAAAAATCTTGGAACTTTAGAAAAATGGAAGGATTTGTTTTGAAATTAAAACGAAATTGTCTTAAGTGGGTATTGTGATGTATGGAGGAAATAGAAAATCCCCAAGTAGAACTAGGACGGCATGAAAAAAGTTTCTTGAACGCAATAGTTTATGAAGGACGCCGACAAGTCGCTTTAATTCGAATGGATGAAAGAAATGATTTTACAGTTTTGATGAATGCATTCGGTGCTAAAATCGAGGTTCAAATTTACCATCCTATCATCAAAGAAAAGACTGATTCCACTGGTAATTTTTTACCTGGAATGAAAATAAAAGTTGATTCAATTTGCGACGAAAATCATGAAGATAATATGGAGGGTCTGAAATCTCACAGCATTTAGAGAAAATATTACAGCTGTGTGCGAACTGACGAAATAATAACAGATGACAAATATTAACTGTCAAAATTTGTTTTTTGGAATTTATATTCACCATAACGACACGTCAAAATTTGGTATAGCTTTTTAGCATCATCAAATTGTGACAGTTGTGACAAATTATTTCAGGAGGAACAACAATTTATTACAGAAGTTTTTTAAAGTGCCAAAGCAATATTTATATTAGTATATATGTTATATATATTTATTAACAGCAAACATAAATATTACGAAGTTTTTCACCTTATGTCAAAATTTTGTTTTTACAAATTTCACCTTCACCAAAAATTGTGTTCTGTCATTATTTCGTCAGTTCAAACACAGCAAAAATCACAAATTCATATTACTTTCAAAATTCTAAAATATTGTAAAAATTAAATAAAATTCAAACTTTTTTCAAAATTCTAAAAACATTCCAAAGCTTATTACAAAATCAAAGATTAAATTTTTTTTCAAAAATTCTAAAAATATTGCAAAAATTATAACAAAATCAAAAATTGAAACTTTTTTCAAAATTCCAAAAATGTTCCAAAAAGTAGAATAAAATCAAAAATTTAAACTTTTTCTAAATTCCAATAATATTCCAATAAAAATTCTTAAAAATTCAAACCTTTTCTAAAATTCTAAAAATATTGTAAAAATTATTAGAAAATCAAAAATACAAACTTTTTTCACAATTACAAAAATATTTCAAAAACTATATCAAATTCAAAAATTTCCATGTCCAATTTCTTTTCAATTACATTTACGTCATAAAAACAACTAAATTTTTTTTAAAAAATTGGCTAAAAAAATAAAAGAAATCGTTTTTTGACACACTTGACATTATTTTTTTGACAAACTTATAATGCTATAATTCTCAATAATAATAATAATAAAATTTCATTTCAAACAAATAATTAATTTTATTATTTTCCAAAAAATTAGGTAAAAAAAATAAATAAAAATCTTTCTTTTGACACACTTGACAACATTTTTTTGACAAACTTATAATGCCATAATTCTCAATAATAATAATAAAATTTCATTTCCAACAAAAATTAATTTTATTTTTTTCCAAAAAATTGAGTAAAAAAATAAATAAAAATTTTTCTTTTGACACACTTGACAACATTTTTTGACAACCTTATAATGCAATAATCTAGATTTTGGTCTCACATACCAATCCCGACCATCAAGATTTCTCCAAATTCAATTTTCCTACACGTAATCACGTAAAATGAAAGTTTTATAAGCAAAAAATATGCAAATTGCCTTGTTTTGACACTCTTGACAATTTTTTTGACACACTTCCGGTACAGTTATCGAACACATCGTCCTTTCGGCTCTTACCATTGAGTGTACCTATTTTTAAAATTCAAAATTTTTCAAATTCCTTTAGCCGTTTTCTAGATTACGTCGGTTGTGACGGACAGACGGCGGACGGCCGGCCGACAAACAGACATACATTTTTTTTTGCTGATAGGATAATAATTGTGCGGTGTTTGAGAGTTGGTTTAAATACAATTTATAGATTCAAACTTGCGAAAATATAAACTTGCGAAAAATATGTTCGTCTTGCCTGGCATGCAACTGGGGAGTAAAAAACATGAACTTGAGTCCACGGTAACAACCTATAAGAACTGCAATTAAGCGATTTATGGCCTGCATATTTTTTATAACAGCCCCTTTGAAA
This sequence comes from Diogma glabrata, assembly GCA_963693315.1. NCBI lineage: Eukaryota > Metazoa > Arthropoda > Insecta > Diptera > Cylindrotomidae > Diogma > Diogma glabrata. The sequence continues at coordinate 451,282,773 of OY856186.1, read as the reverse complement.
AAGAAACATAATCCTTGCCTATTTTACAACTGACAAAAAGACGAATTTTTTACCCGTAGTAATGTTATGTTTCGAGTATTAATAAAAAGTGTAATGAATACATTGAAAACATTTTGCTTGAATTCAGTACATGGCTTCGATGTTAGTAATATTATCTAACCAGGTTGTAAAAATTTGTATGCAATCACTACAAAACACACAATAAACCTAAGCTAGTTTAAAGTAAATGGTTCAACTAGCAAAATGGTTTATGTTGCGTAACCCAACTTTAAAATTTCTTAGCTTCAAATTCCAAGAGATGACTCACCCGAAATCAGGGAAGGTAATTAATTGACTGGCCTATTGACAAAAAAAATTAAAAACTAAACTTTTTGCTTACACTGTTAAAAATATTACTAAATAAAATGTTTAAAGAAGGTACTAATGCCTTAGTTCAAGTATTTTTTGAGCATCTCAAGTCAAACATTCAAGTTTTACAAACAAAATTTATAAACTGAGATTGTACACTTGTAAAAATTAATATCTTATGAACAAAACAAACCTTTTCTTTAGATTTTGGCACAACGAAATACACAAAATATTGCGAAAAAAATTCCAAAAATGCTAGAATTACGACATCAGCGCCATTTTTTTAAATTTTATTTCATAATATTTTTAACAGTGTACGCAGACAATTTATTGTGTATTTTTTCGATAGGTAAGCTTTTTACCTTTCCAATGCATATAAAATCATTTATAGCGAGTGGTCTCTTAAAATTTGATTCCAAAGTTACGATAAGAAATCTTTTGGACCACTCTGTTCTCAAATTAACAGTTTTCACTTTAAAAGTTTTTTAAAAAAAGAAGTAGTTTTTATTTACCCATACCAAGTTGAAAATGGCCCGGTTCAAATTTCTACGTTTTGAGGCGTTCAAAACACGAATTGTATCTAATGCACAAAACAGAAAAGAATCCAAACATTAAAGAAGAAAATTGTCTTTGTTTTTAAATTTATAGGATATAAAAGAAATGGTATTAGGATCTTTTAAGAAATAACTCTTCTCACCATACCAATAGAAAGGTAAATTTCATAATTGAGGTTACACAATCAGATTAGATAAGGTAAAAAAAAGCATAAAATTGGTAACTAAAAATGAGATCAAAAAACATAAAATTACCTTAATTTTATTTCTTCTGTACTGTGCAATTTTACTTTTTTTTTATTAAATAATTCATAATTCTTTTGTTTTGTTGGTAAAGTTAAAAATCATAACTTTTTAAGATATGTGTATGAATTGAAAAAAAAAATTATAACAATAAACTATATAATTAATTTTATTATTACAAAATAAAATATTTACGTTTCTTTGCAAACAAATAAAAAAAAAAATAAACAAACACAAAAAGCGCGAAATTAAATAACTTTTGTTTTTTTTTCTTGTTGTTGGTGGTAAATGATAGTTGGTTTTTTATTATTAAGATTAAGAACTCACACAGTAGTTTGGTTTCGATTTAAATCTATTTCGACAAAAATAGGATAATATATAAATGAGGAGTTGATTTATGAATTTTAGAAAAGAATTTTTAAGGAAAACATAGATACGGTAATGCGATTATAATTTGATGGTTTGATTGGGGTTTTTTGATCAGTAGAGGAAATGAGTTGTTGAAATGTTATACAAATATTGATAGAACTAACCGACATTTGAGTTTTTTTTTGGTTATATATATAAAATATATAATTTGATACGATATACCAAAAAATAATCCATATAGATCAGCAAGATAATTATCCAAACAATAACCCCTTATTCAAATATCTTTGATTAAAATCTCTATTTCAAAGAGTAAATGTTTATTCAAAATTTAATTTAAATCGTGATCAAATTTAATAAAATTTCCGTCATATTCACAATGATGAGTACAAGAAGTAAAACAAATTATTCCATTTTGTTTTACACTGATAATTTAAATTGGCTCTATTTCAAGACAAATTGTTATAGAGAAAGAACTACCTGACATCTTTTACATCTTCATAATGAGATTGTTAAAATTCTCATGTTTATGACGATGACGACTAATTAATGATCTTGGATTTTTTTCGTTTCATTGCATTTTTGAAAAAGATTGATTTAGTTTCGTTTTTGTTCTTCATATATCAAATGAGATTATCTATGCAGTAACAGCCAATTACATTCTTTAGCAAGAAATGAAGAAATAAAAATTTATCTTCCCATGCAATTGTTTCACCACCAACTGTTTCAATTAAAAAATCTATGTTCATGATACTATTTTAAATGTAAATTAAATTTTTCTGTTGATGATTGTTTTGATAACATAGTTAAATTAAATTGCAAGATTCTATATTTAATCAATCACAGCCAACAGATACACAAAATTTATATTCATTCAGATATTGATCAACGCAACAGAATGTGTTCTATAACATGTTGGAAATGCTGTGTCGAATTATATAAATAATTAAATCAATATTCTAAATATTAAATTGTCTGCGAATATCAATAAAACAAATTTTAATTTATTTTATTTTTTATAATTGATTGATTTAAATAACAAAATTTGTTTAATTGGCATGTAAATGTTTTTAATAGATAATTAATATTATTACAAAACAAAAAATATAGTTTGTTTACTGGTTGGAATTGTAATATATTCTGTGCAAATAATGCAGATTCATGCTCTAGTCTGGTTTTTGTATGTGTTTTTTAGAGTATTCATACATCATGCAAAAATCATTTATAAATAACTAAATTTTATTAGGAACGAAACCTATAATTAATCTATATCAAAGAAGACATCGCGCTAATTAATTAAATATATTGTTCTGTCCTGTGATTTAATTTAACATATTGTTCTGTACCCAGAAAATTATATAGATAGTCTTTGATAAATAAAAAATGCAAGTTCTCTTAGAATTTTTTTTTTCGACCAGGGGTCTTCACAGGGTGCCCCTCAATTTTTGTTTATAGATAGCCTTTGATAAATGAAAAATACGGCTTCAAGTAGAATTTTTTTAAATATAGACCAAAATAAACCAAATTAAAAAGGGTCGAGTCAAAATGTCGCAAAATTTTGCTGAACTTGACTGAAATTGCTTTTTAAAAAGTTCATTTAATAATAAAATATTTGATATTTAACATAAAAAAAAAATCTGAATCTAAAACTCGCCATGTTTATAATTTTCCTTCAGAACAAAAAAAAACTGATTCCCGACAGTCATATGCACAACGAATTTTATCTCTAAAACAAAAAATATAGCTAGTCCTAAACTTTCACAAGTGGTTTGATATAAAATAAGCTTCAATTTTGTTTAAAAAAAAAAAAAAAAAAAAAGGCTATGCCATCTTTTTTTCAATTAAACCATTTTTTTCTTATGTTACACCGTTAAAAATTATTTCAAAAAATTAACAGTGTACATTTTTCAAAACTTTGTTCTAATACCTATTCAACGACATATCATTTATGAAAATCGATTGAGTAGTTTTTCTACAATCGCTCGTCAAAATGCACTCACATCACAAAATAACAAAAATTGAGGGGCACCCTGTGAAGACCCCTGGTCGAAAAAAAAAAATTCTAAGAGAGCTTGTATTTTTTATTTATCAAAGACTATCTATAAACAAAAAATAATCAAAATTAAAAGGGGTCAAGTCAAAACGTTGTTGAACCTTCGTGAAATTGCTCTAATAGACTTTACATTTTTGTCTAACAAACCTTCAGTCATAACATTTCAAATTATAATGATTTAGAAAATTCTTCTAAACGAATAAGATAAAAAAATAATCATTAACTTAATTTCGGTTAATATTTCATTCCCACGATTCCATGATACTAAAAAAAACTAAAAGAACCTGTCAAATAAACAACCTATCCCTTTTCTCTATAAAATATTATATTTTTTGCACTATATAGTATGTATATAGCTATGATCAATAAACAAACAAAGAAAAACGATCATCACATTTCGCGTTATAATCTGCAATCATTTAACATTTGACCAATTGATAAAACGATTCATTTTTCTTATATTTTCTCTTGTGTTTATTTATTTAAATAACAAAAAATATAAGAAAATAAATAATAAAAATTTATCTAAGACATATTGAAATAATGTTGAATGAAGAAGACAGCAGGTATATGTCATCAATATGACATAAATATGAGTATCATTAGTAGTTTTATTTTAGTTTCGTAAACAACAGATAAACTTACACTTTCTTATTTATAATATTGAAATATCTTAAGACAAAGAAGAGATAAATTAATAGTTCAACGATGATATGTTGGGATAGGAATAGTTATTGAATTTTTAACAAATATTTTTATAAACAGGGAAGTTGTTTTAAACCGTTATTCGGTTTATAACGGGATTTACCAACAAGAAAAAAAAACCACACGTCGTTGTGAAGCCACAAAAAACCACAAAATAATATAAAAGTAAAGAAAGGTGTCAAGGGACACCTGGATGGAACGAAGTTCCTTTCGATTAATTAGTGAAGATTATACAACTTTATGAAGATTAGTGAAGATTATACAACTTTGTAAACAATTAACAATGGGAACACTGGGAACAATGTTGTATGCAAACTTGTATACAAATTTATGTACAAAATTGTATTCAAAGTTTTATTCAAAGTTGTATACAAACTTGTATACAAAGTTGTATACAAGGTTGTATACAAAGTTGTATATAAATTGGCATTCCAAATTGTATATAAATTGGCACTCCAATTTGTATACAACTTTGTTTACGACTTGGTATACAATTTACAAAAAAAACAAAGAAAAATAATACGTCCATCCACTCCTCAAGCAAAGCATAAACTAAATTCAAAGAAAATTTAAATTTCATTTCTTATTTCGTTTCGTTTGTTGTTTCGTGTTTTTGTTTTTAATTGTTTAATTTTTTTATATTAATTTTTTTATATTCTCTTTTATATTCAGCAAAAAGTGTCGTTACAACTTTTTTTTTTTTCGTCTTAATTTTTTCCGTCTAGCCTCCTTTTGCAACACGCGATAAGCAACTTCGTTCCAAAAATAATTTTATTGTGATTGTTTATGATTAAAACAATATAAACAATTTTAAATATTAATCAAAGTTTTTAAGTAACAATTCCAAAAATGAAAAAACTTTGCAGCCTTTTTGAATTTTTTTTTCGTTTCGATACTAATCTCTTTTATGTTCTTGAAAGTTAAAATTTAACTAACTTTAAAAATCGATGTGATTTCAATCATCGACTTTATTTAGATCAAAAACATCTATCCTTCTCGCTCCATGGTATTAACATTTTATTAGAAACGATAAACATTTAGCTCACACACCGCAAATCTACCGCAAATGCCAATAAAACAAACTAAAATTCATTCCAATACTACCATATCAAAAAAAAAAACATTAGTAAATTCAAAATTTTATCAATCATTGATATTGCCAATATATCAACGCTTCTGCGCATGATCTATTTACTGTACTTTGTTTTAAACAAAAACTATATTCATTTCGCATATTGACAAAGAGAAAATAATAATAAAAAAAATATTTAATGCAATGCAAATAATACAACTTAAATATGTTGGAAAAATATGGTGAAACACTGCATACACCGGAATTGCTTTATAATATGATGTTAAGTTGATTGATAGCACGGATGTATTATTTATAGTATGAACAGGGTGAGGACTGTTTGGTTTAAACTTTAAAAGAAAATGTCTATTTAATTGAATTTTTTGGTCGTTACAAAATAGAAGCGTGAAGATGTTACCGGGATCGCTGGCGTAAAGCAACAAGAACATGAAATAAACCATAAGTTTAAAGTTTTAATTCCAGAGCTTAATATTCACCTTAAAATCCTAACCTTTGATTCTAATTCTTATTTCTGATTCCAAGAACAACACCTTCAGTCAAGACTGCAATCCCATAACATTGTAGCGTTATGTTTCTAATTTTTTAAAAATCTGTTTATTTATTACATGTTTTCATTATTTATTATGTATGTCATATTTCATTATATCGTGGATTTTATTTTGTTAAAATGTCCAATTACCAAAAAACGGTGACATCGGTGAGATTTTAGCCCACGGCTTCAAAGAGACTGGTGGCTATCAGCACTATAACCTTTTTATATTGATGGTGAAACAGTTTGTTTTCCAATTTCAATCAAAATCACCAATCAAAAGCATCACGCATGAACAATTAGAAACACTTGTAGTTTGCAAAGCCAATATTCTCCAATTCTCCATTTGATTTTTGATAAATTTCCCATTTTGTATAATGAAATGTTAAGGAACGCCTACTTGTCGTTAAAAAATGTGCACTATGCTACTAAATGTGTTGCAATTTTAATAATTCATATAAAATAAAAATTCTCTCAAGGTCTGAAAAAAATTTCAGTAGCAATTTCTCGAGGACGGTGATGATAATTCGAAATAATTTTTTGCGAAAATTTCGAAAGCAAGTTGATCGATAATAGCTTGAGGCCGTCTATTATAAATACCATATGCTTGAGGAATTTTCCGAAAAAATTATGAGAATTTATCACCGGTTAAGGGGAATTCGTTTAGAAAATTCTTTGCCATTTTTGATTTCTTTTTTTTTTATGTTTTATGCATTATATGTTAATTGTTTTTCGTCTTCTATAAATCCATCGATTTTCTTGAAAATTGAAAATAAACAAACAATAAGAAAAATATTACAAATGGTAAATAAATATCTTTACTATAAAAATTTTTTTGCTGGAAAAAAATATTAAGAATATAAAATATAAGAATAAAAAATGTTAAAAAATATTAAATATTAAATATTATATTATTATTAAAATATTAAAAATATTAAAAAATATTTATTAAAATATTAAATATTAGTCAAGAAATATTATTTTAAGACTTTTATTCATTTATAATTTTATTAATTCATATTTCTGTAAAAAAAAATTAAGTTTTCGTGATAGTCTCCCGTGATAACCCATTCTTAATAATTTCCCTATTATTAGTACATATAATAAAAATGTAATCGGTCAAATTGAATGATGTCATTACATTTTAGAGAATTTCATTGAATTCAATTCACCAAAGGTCAACTTCTAGCTTTGAATAACATGCCTGATTCTTTGAGCAATTCAGCTCAAAATGATGCAACTAAATTTTGAGCCTGCTCTTTTTGCTTAAATAGACAACACAAAAATTACAGCGCAGTTTTAAACAATTTTTTAAATTAGCCACTTCTGTACCAGTTTAAAAAACTATCGTTTAAGTACCAAGCAGTTTCCTAGTGAATCGCTAATTTGTGTGTTGTACGAAAACAGATTTAATATATTTTCATGTAAGAAATATGACTTAATTTCATTCATTAGTAATCCAAAAAGATGAACTTACGTAAAAATAAAAGTCAATTCTCATACAGTGGTCTCATTGCCGAAACATTAATGTGTGATTTTCGGCACTAATTCATGGTTCTTAGTTCAAGGTTAGATAAAGGTAAATTCATGGTTAGTAAAAGCAAAGGAAGATCTAGCGTCGAGCATATTGCTGAGCCAAAAACCGACCAGAATGCCGAGGTCAATGTCAGCAAATATTTGGACGTTACTAGAAATAGAGCCATCTACAATCTCAAAGTATGACATTTGGCTTGATAATTGGTAGTTTTGGAGCATGTTCCTCCGAGGAGAAAAAATAATTTAATGTTTACCTGGACCTCAATATCGAACAACTGCTTGGAAAATTCTACGAGCTTCAGTACCTTCCCAATCTTAATCCTATGATGGCTCGTCAAACAGCCAGTCATCATTAACTCTGGATAAAACTCTGCACAAAATCACGTCAATTTTCAGCGAATACTTTAGAGAAAGGTTCCCAATGAACCAGTTTAAGCAATAATGAAAGTGCGTCGATCGTTGGTTAAATTTCAAAAATCTATAATGTTGTGTGTCTCGCGCTTGCTGATATTTGACAATTAACACATTTTTTGGTCCACGCAGTCATAGACTAGAATTAACGAGATAAAATCAATTTTTTTTTAAATTTTATTTCCAAATAAGAAAGTGTGTGCAGTTTATCAAAAACTGATCGACAAATCTCTCTTGATACGTATGAGGTATGACCAATTGTTATATGTTGAGATTGTGTTGGCTCTTATAATAATGATTTAAATTATCTATCATTACTATTTTGCAGATAAATTCTTTTTTAAACCGATGCTTGTATTGGTGAATTTCTACGTTCTCTGCTTATGGTTTTAATAAGAGGTGAATATGTAGTCAAAGCCTGACATGGAAACTGCTCAGTTCTTAATGCCATCCACATGTTCAATGACCTGAAGACCTTTATGAAAAAAAACCAATAGCTTCGCATGTTCTGCAGAAAGCTTTTATCCTAACATGCTGCATCGGGGCCTAGAGAGAATCAAATATTTTTCTACAATGTTACGTATTGTCCTTTTCAAGCCAAAATCTGCATTTATGTTTTTTCACATGTTAGTAGTGCCACCATTAGTCTACAGTCTGACCAGGTCAGATTTAACATAAAATGGGTGGTTTTCTGGGGAACCTCTGAAGTGAACATCTTGATGATTTGCAGTCTCCTATGTTCCTTCAATGGGATTAACTGGATCAAAGGAGTACTTATTTGACCAAAGAATATATCCTACTTTTCGGTTTAGCAATTGCTGGTTAAGGATCTATGAGTCTCCTTGGGGAGGTCTTTGCTAACTCATTAACATTTGCAATCCCAAAGTTCCTACTGTGCCTTGGTGTCCATACTAATTATATGTTGTTCTTGAGCCCGAGATAATTCAATGATCAGGGTCCTAGAACTTTTAGGGAAGCCTGGTTATCATTAATAAAATTTTTTTATCAAAGCAGCATTTTCAAAATTTCATAATATGAGAATCAACTTATTTTTTGTTGTCATGGTTATACAATATGTTTGAAAAAATAACAAACTAACAAATATCAAATGCTACTTTACAGCCTCCGTAATATAAAATAAAAATGGCGTTACTTTTGCTGTCGCTAGACGTTACTTTTGCTGTCAGGCTAAAAAGTAAGACTTTAGCTAACTCCCTAGCGGCAGTAAAGTTAAACTTTACAGCCGTTTGCCGAAAAACGATATTTAAATTTTTTTTTGAAATTTTTTAATGGGACATTTGGACATTTTGAAACGTTTGGGGCGTTCGGCAGTCCTAATGTCATTTGTTTTAAGTTTTCCAGTGAAATTTGGGCAATTTCACAAAAAAAAATTTTAGCGTAAGTTGCGAAATCGAGGTAAAATCGGTCAAAAATCCGTTTTCGCGAGATATCTCGAAATCCCCAACGCCAACCTATTTCAAAAACGGTTGAGTTTTGTTCTATTCGTTCTATTCGTAATGTTGTTTCTATTTAGCGTATGATTTTTTTGTGTCACACAATTTAATATAAAAAAAACTTAAAATATGTAGATTTTTCTATGAAATCTATACCTAAAACAAAACATGAATACACATTAAATGAGCTTATAATCGATTTAATTGCGCGTCTTTTAGTTAAAAATTAAAAAGTAAAATAATAAAATATTTGAAAATTGGGCAGTATATTTGAACATTAGATGTTTACTTTACATCGAGTGAGTCTATCCATGCTACTACATCGGGAGTGGCCAAACGGATGTCTGAGATGTTACCATTGTATTGTCGAATTGGACACACAGTTGCAATGTGTTTCATAGTTTATTGTGAAGCTCCGCAGTCGCATTGAGGGGACTCTGAGATGCCCCACTTGTAGAAAGAATCAGCACAACGTCCATGATTCGTTCTTATTCGATTTAGTGTAGTCCAGGTTTGACGTGGCAGATCAAAACCAGGTTGAGTGGAAGTCGGGTTAGTAATAGAAAGGCCAGGTGTATTGTAATGATTCCAGGAGGTGTCTAGACATCCAAGATATTAAAATTAGTTGCCGGCAGGTTGTTGGCAGTTTTATGTGGAGGCATTCTTGACTTCAATCGATAACGAGTGTGGTCACCGTAATATTTGTGCAAGGGTTACGTGATTTTGTTGGTTACCTTTTTATGTAATGTAATTATGAATGAACAATAAACTAAACTAATTAAAAAAATTGTCATAGTGCTATATAATGATTTTTTTTTAAACATTATGTTCATTATGTTCTATTGGTTCATTAATAATTAATGTCTATTATACTAACATAAATAAGTATTAAAATAATTTTTTTAATTTTAAACTTTTTTCTTATTCTAGGTAAGTTTAATGATGTTCTTTGAATAACCGTTAAATAATAAAACCGCATTAATCGAAGTGGTGAGTACGTACTTCATCTAACATCTTTTCTGTTTTTGTTGACATTTTTGTTGACGCGAATTAATTGTTTTCTTGATTACCTACACAATATCAACAACAATGATAAATGACATCAATAATGTTTCGAAAAGGAAAGTACAAACATACAAGACTCGTCTAAAAGTCATAAAGTTATAAAAAATTTATTTCGAATTTTTTTTTAATTTGTAATACTAATCACCTCTTTCACCAAATACAACATACAACAAATTATAAAATATGAAAAAAAAAAACTGCAATTTTTTCTATTGCAATCAAAAATAAAAAATAAACCCAGTACGAAGTATATAACAACAAATTCACGTTCGAATTTAATTTATAAGGATATATTAAAAACGTTTGATGTAGGTCCAATTTATAACATCAATTTGTCTCAAATTGATCATATAATAAAAAGGTTGTATTGAGGTAATTTAAAAAATATATAATATATTTTTAAATCTTTTTAATCAAAATTATTCATCCATCTTGTGTTATCAATCTTCCCAATCATAACGAAAAAACAAAATCTCTGCAAATATTAAACCGAACGACGTATGATATGTTATTAGCTCAAAAATAAAATATCAACTCACTCTAATATAAGTGTTTGCTTACCAACAAGCACAAAACGTTATTCGTATATGATATGATAACTTGAAATTATGCATTAAAAAAGAAAGTGAAAGTGATATAAAGACAAATTATAACATAGCGAAAAATGTTGTATGATATAACTATATAACTATTAAAACATAATTAATAAGAAATTATGAAAAATCTACTAAAACATTTGTAATTGGAGGAGGCAGATGATATATGAGAGGTGATCGATGATAATCGGTGATAAAAAATTATTTTTGAAAGTTTTTTATGCTAATTCAACAAATTTTGTTTTTTTTATATAATCAATATTTAAAGTTCAATAGAAAAAGAAAGTCTTTCCATCACGGTTAGATAATTAGTTTTTAGAGGTTAAATTTTTTTACAGATTACAAGAGCCTCATTAATAAATTTTACTACAACATGTGAGTTCTTGCTATTTTTTGTCCAAAAAACACTATTAATACCACAACAGTTCAATTTGTTTTGTAAACTTTGATCCATTAACATTTAAAATAATTTGAACAATAATTTAAATATTTAAAATATGGAGGGGCTGAAATCTCAAGCTCTGAGATATCAAGACTTCGGTCTGGGTTAAAGATTTTGATATAGTTTTCGGCAAAAAACTTTTATGAGAACATGGTTTTTAGTTTTGGGCAGCGATGTACATCAAACATAACTCTTTGTTAAAGTACAAGTATTTTTTATCTCTGTTTAAAAATTTCTTACAAAACTAACACGAAACATCAATACGTTGCCGGAAAATTATAATCAAAATTCCAAAAATATTGTTAAATTAAATAAAATCAAACTTTTTCAAAATGCCAAAAATATTCCAAATATTAGAATAAAATCAAATATTCAAATATTTTCTAAATTCCAATAATATTTCAAAAATTCTTAAAAATACAAACTTTTTCCAAAATTCTAAAAATATTGCAAAAATTATTACAAAATCATAAATTGAAACTTTTTTCAAAATTCCAAAAATTATAATAATATCAAAATTAAAAATTTTTCAAAATTTTAAAAATATTTCAAAAATTCTTACAAAATCAAAAATTAAAACTTTTGCCGAAATTCTAAAAATATTGTAAAAATTATTACAAAATCAAAAATACAAACTTTTTCAAAATTCCAAAAATATTTCAAAAACTATAACAAATTCAAAAATTTCCATGTCCAATCTCATTTTAAATTACATTTACGTCATAAAAACAGCTACATTTTTTTTCCAAAAAAATTGGCTAAAAAAATAAATGAAATCATTTTTGACACACTTGACATTATTTTTTGACAAACTTATAATGCCATAATTCTCAATAATAATAATAATATATCATGTCATACGAACTATTAATTTTATTTTTTTCTAAAAAAATTGGGTAAAAAATAAATAAAAACCTTTCTTTTGACACACTTGACAACATTTTTTGACAAACTTATAATGCCATAATTCTCAATAATAATAATAAAATTTCATTTCAAACAAACACTTTTATTTTTTTTGCAAAAAATTAGGTAAAATACTAAATAAAAATCTTTTGACACACTTGACAACATTTTTTTGACAAACTTATAATGCCATAATTCTCAATAATAATAATAAAACTTCATTTCAAACAAAGAAAATTAATTTTATTTTTTTCCATAAAATTAGGTAAAAAATAAACAAAAATCTTTCTTTTGACACACTTGACAACATTTTTTTGACAAACTTATAATGCAATAATCTAGTTTTTGATCTCACATACCAATCCCGACCATCAAGATTTCTCCAAATTTAATGTTCCTACTCGTAATCACTTAAAATGAACGTTTTTTAAGCCAAAAATATGAAAATTTGCTATTTTTGACACACATAATGATTTTTTTGACACACTTCCGGTACAGTTATCGAACACAGCGTCCTTTCGGACCTGTCCCTTGAGTATACCTATTTTTAGAAAAAAAAATTTTTGAAATTAAACTGGTTTGGTTTTTGTTGCTGTAGATTATTGTTGTTGGGATGCAGGTTGATAGAGATTAGATCGGATGACCAGGAAGGGTCATTCCAGGTCTTAGGCACTTGTTACCTTTCGACCTCTATTCTCTAACATGGTGAATGAAAAATCTCTTCGATGCTGTTATAATTCCTTTTTATTAATCTTCTTGATTTTTGTTTCACGATTCTTCTTATCAGTTTTCTATGACAGAGATCATATCACAGATATGATCAACTGCATTTGGTATCTTATGGTATCAATTAGTACTCGTGATACCGATACTGGATAACTACTACCATCTCTTAAAATTAACATTCTTCTTATATACTTACAAAATTCATATCCGTATAACGATTCTCATAGATCATACATTTCCTATTTGTCTTAAAATTTTCATCAAAAATTCCATTCCAAAACAAAACAACAAAATTGCTAATTGTTTTGATGACATCAAAACAATTTCAAATTGACATACATAATTTATTGTCACAAATAAATTATGTAACAATTGTTGTTAAATTTAAGTTATGAAAAATATTAATTTAGCAAAAAAAAGTAAACAAAATAAAATTATTTCATTATCAAATAATAACAATTTCATTAACAAACAATAACAATTTCTTAAAAGAAATTACTACTTTGTTATGAAATATTAGACGTTGCATTTTATATATTTTGATTTAATTTTAAATCAAAATATAATTCATTTGTAAATCAGAAATGAAATTTACAACATGTATGAATTTAGAATGTCTTTCAGGTTGAGAACTGTGTTTCTTTTTAGATTTGAGAATCATCATACGCATAATTTCTAATGTCTTAATCTTAGGTGATGTATAGGATGCATAAGATGCATAAGGCATCACAAAATCCCTCCAGCGGTTTTCCCTGCAGCGTAGGTAATGACGGCCGGCCGGACGGCCGGCCGGCAGACAGACATACATTTTTTTTTTTTGCTTTTTTAGAATCAGGAGGTCCTAAAACGTCGAGAAATGTCAAAAAAAGTGGGGGTAAGAATTTCACTTTGAGCTCATGAATGTAATACTTAGGTCTTTCAGACCGAAGTAAAAAAATCCCTTGTTTTGTTACGATACAAAAAAATAAAATGAACTTTAAAGCAATTTCACTTTTTTATTACTTTTTTTGTTAAAGTAATATAATATTAACAAAAAAATACGAGATGTAAGAACATCTTAAGAAAAAAAATTAAATACAACAAATTAATTTAAAATAAATATTTTCTGATAATTTATTATTATTTTTATTATTACTGTAAGCACCCACGGTAAAATTTATTTTTATTTATATTACTTTATTACAAAATATTTGTTGTGAACAAGAAATTGTCAAAATTATTTTAAAGGACAGATATAAATTAGGTATGTTGAATTGACCTTAAGTATTTTACTCGATATTATTGCATTAAATAATGGTTGTAAAAATTTGTACACTTAACTTGTTTGATCATTTTCGAGAACTCTTTTATTCGGATAATGGTGACGAGTATTTCATTTGAAACTGCTACGAAAATTGAAATCAAATTCATTTGATTCTCCACACAGTTGTTTGACGCTCATCAAGAATAATTGTAGGATAATTGAAACGACGAGACACTTATTGGGCAAGGGTACAAATCTCCAGACTTTGGGATCAATTATTCATTAAGTTTTAGTGGATTTTAGTTTCAGGCAAGACGTATAACAAAATAAAATTTTGCAAAAAACTGAAATGATACAAACATTTTATTTCTGTCTACAAAACTAAAACGAAACCGGAATGCGTTGTTGAGAAATTATAACAGATCCCAAATTAACAAAATAATTCGAAATTAAGTGGCTTCACTGAAGAAACTTCTCAGAAAATAAACTTCTCCATTTAGCGTTCAATATATACAACCATTCTTAAAAACGACATTTGATCTATCAATACCTAATATTTCTCGGTTATTCTTATTAATCCAGCAAACTTCTTGTTTTATTTGTTATTTATAAATAATAGATTCTGTTTTACTTTGTAAAGATGTTTTATTTACAATTTATTAGAAAAACTCATTAATTGTATTTTTACATGTGTTAACTCTACAAATTATATATTTTATTCGACGAGATGTCAAATCTGATTGTTGCTCACTTCACTTATGTTCAACCCAATGAACAACAATATAGAACACTTCTCACAAAACCACCCAATTTAGCATACATTTTTTACTTCACCACAATTTTAAATTGTGTGAAGTAATGCAATCTATCGTGAAAAAAATCTTACATGCCCCAAATTTTAGTTTTTCTTTTGTTTTGGACCATCCTCTATCTAAATAACCAAAAAAAATTTTGGTGTACGTCTGTGTGTGGGTGGGTGAGTTTTCTGCATAGGATGTTGATGAAACTTTGGCAAATGATACAGGTTCACTTGAAAATTGAAGATCTGGATTCATTTTAAATTTGGACAAAATGGCGGAGGGTCTCCTGAACACCTCTTAGTTTGAATCTTGAATAACTTCTGATCCCGGACTATGATCTTATCGAAACTTAGTATATAAGGTTTTAGTACTGTTTCCAATATTTCTGCATACCAACTTTCGGTTTGTCACTTCCGGCTAAAAAGTTTTTTTTACAGGGGTTTATCCCTACTGTAGCCTACAATTACCGATCAATTTTCATGAAACGTTGGTAAAAGCTTTCAAATAACATCAGAAAAAGTTTTTCAGCTTTTGGAGTACATTGGATAAAGGGTTTGGGGGTCCACCATACAACAGGTGTTATTTTCCACAGTGTTTTTTATGTTTGTTGGGAGCATAAAACAATCATTCGTGAATGAATTTTTATGACACTTTAGAAAAAGATGCAAACATGTATGACAAGGAACTGATTAGTTTTTGAGCGATAGTGAACAAAATGGTGTGGGATCCCTGGAGCACCTGTTTTTTGAAAGCTCTATAACATCTGTACTTGATAATCGAATTGGATGAAAGTTGGTATTTAGTACAGTTCACAATAGTTCTGCATCCCAACTTCCGGTTTTTCACTTCCGGTAAAAAAAAATTTTTATAATTTGTTGAAGTTTTTTCAGTGTCTTTATGCACACTACAGCCTACAATAAGGAAGCGATTATGATGAAACTTATGAAAAAGGCTCCAATTCGTGTGAGAAGATAATTATCATATTTTGGGACACATTAATCAAAGTGGCGGGGGGTTTACAATTCAACTGCTGACTTTTCACACTTTGCTTTTAAAGTTTGTTGGGAGCATACAGACTTCATGCATTAATCAATTCTGATGATACTTTGGAAAAGATGGAGACTTAAATGACAAAGAACTGATTAGTTTTTGGACAGTATTGGGATAAGTGGTACGGGGTTCCCGAACACTCCCGTTTACTGTGTCATCATTTTTTCAATGTTTGTTGGGAGCACATAGCATTCGTTCGTGAACGAATTTTGATGACACTTTGGAAAAAGATGCAAACATGTCTGAAAAGGAACTGTTTAGTTTTTGAGCGATAGTGAACAAAGTGGTAGGGGGTCCTCCGAGCACCTGTTATTTTGGAAGCTCAATAACATCTGTACCTGATAATCGAATTGGATGAAACCTGGTACATTCACATTTAGTACGGTTTACAACAGTTCTGCATCCCAACTTCCGGTTTGTCACTTCCGACTAAATTTTTTTTTTTACTTTTTCTCATACAACAGAATTTATGTTTGTTGGGATACTACTGCTTGCTTCAATATTTTTATTATTAGAACTGCGAAGTCTATAGCATTGGTTAGCTTTTAATTAAAGTATTTGATGGATATTAGCTCATTATATATCCAGAAAACTATGTTTCCAGAGCTGTGGTGAAGTCAGCCTATGCATCAGCGTCGCAATATTTTTTAATAGTTTTGTAAAAAAACGACTTTTAACCTGCATAATATTTTCCAACTTATTGTTTTCTATTAATCCCTTAAAACTTTTCAGGAAGCCAGCTTCTTTTAGAGTAGGCAGTAACCCTTTTCAATAATTACAAATTTTATGAAAAAAGGATATTTAATCTGCAAAAGTTGGGGATATCCCAGACTATTCAGAAAAAATTAGAAAAACACCCTTCAGTTATATTTCAAATCATCTAAATAATTACTTTAACTGTCAAACATTTCTGGACAACAATGTTTCTCATTATATGTTAAAACGTTGTTTGTCTAAAAACTTTATTCGTTACAAATCGTGGGGATATTCCATACCTTGAGAATTCTCAAACCGGGTTGCATTGAAATTGTGCCAGTTGGCAACATGTAATATGTATATATATTTAAACATACAAATATAAACAAAAGTCATTAGAAAGAGGTAGAAATAGATTGTAGGAGAAAAGCGATTATATGTTGGTACAATCCTCCATAGACGGACGAATGACATTACACAAAACATTATCTCATTGAGATGAATGTTTCATGCCTCATGGCCTGCTTTAGTATAAGTTTTCACCGTTGATAGTAATAAATGGTTCTTCATCCACTTTCCGAACATTTGCTTATACATTACGCATGGTCAGTTTACAACGTTAGGCAAAATTAATGGTCATTATAACCAGTTATAGTTTAACTTCGATGAATTATTAAGGTTTATTAAAGTTTAAATCAGACTATAGCAGATATTCATGCACATACGTAGTGATTGCTGAGTGTGCCACAATATAATATATACCACAATAACTCTATCTATCGGGACACATTATGGATTTTATATCATGCATAAAATGCTGTTTTGTTTATATATTTCGATTTTCTAAAATAATTATTTAAGATGCTTCCACCTTATTGCAGAAAAACTGTTGGAGCAAAAAGTGTTACCATAAAACGAAGCATAATTTCTCAAATCCGAACATTAATTATATTTTGATCATGAATCCAATAAATTTAATGGTAAAAACTTTAAAATATATCATCAAGTACTGACAATGAATAAAAAAGATCTAAGATCTTGGTTTTTTATAAGTTTTTGTATATCTTTTTCTTATTACAGATAAAAGTATAATGACATTGATATTTAAAATTTATGGTACAAAGTGGAATTGATGGTATAGTTTTATAGTTTGTGAGAATATAAAAACATTTTTATTTATTAGATTGTATGTTTGGAATGATAGATGCCGTCTTATTGTTGATTTAAGAGCTGAATAGTAGTTTTTTGTTTAGAAAAAAAAATATGTACTTGAATGGTGTAGTCAATTTTATGGTGATAATCATGCATTTAATTGAATTTAAGGTACAGGTAGTTTTGTGGTTATTCCCAATTAAAAATTATATGTGGTATTCCATGTTTGAAAAAGAATTTGTACGTGATCTTAACAAATATTCTATTTATAAAATGCCTATGTTTAATTTTTAAAACATAAAATTTTAAACAACCAACATTATCCTAATTTAGTAATTTATTTTAAAATACGTTCACGGTTTAATCACTTAAATAACTATCAATCACTAAACATTATCATATTAACCAAATAAATTATCACTAACTGGAATGATTAATTTTTGCGGTAACCAGTTCAAATTATTAATAACAATAATGGAAAGCAATAAATCCTTAGGTTATTGACCAGCATCAAAAGTATATTTGTCAAATTTTAATATTCTTATTTAAGAAGTGTTAAGCTTTCTAACTGATCCAAGCTGTGATATTAAAAAAAGTTACCAAAAACGATTTTCGCAAATCAATAAATCAGGCCCCGTCAATAGTTTTTATTCCTACTTAAACCGAGCGAAAAACATATTTAACACAACGATCATCATTAATCAATTTAGCTTAGGTATCTATCTGTTCTTGAAATAATTTGTCGTTCATTAATTTCGCGTTCAAAGGCTTTCAGAAAAATGTTGGTGGGATATCGACTTCCACTTGTATCGTTTAAATTCGCGTAGGTGTTACATAATAGAAAATATAATTACATTTTATTATAATGAATTAAATTTTTTTTATTTCTTATGCAAAAGAAAAAAAATTGTTCAATAATAAAATTTAATGTTTATAGATGTGACCTTGCTTTATTCTTGTTTAACTGTCCGGTCAATTGGTTTTCGTTAAAAAGATTTTTATTTTTTTGATCATTTTAATTCTTAAAAATAAAATTATTTTCATTTTTTTATGGAAATAAAAATAAAAAAAATTTAATTATAAAAGAAAAAAATTTGATTAATTTAATCAAAACTATATTGCGAATGGTCCAAAAATACGTGTTTGATGGTTTTGTGGTTAAAATCGCTTCTTAAAAGCATAATAAATAGTTGAATTAAACATTTAATGTGGTTAATTTAGATAGGTAATACAACAGTTTATAGAAATGGAATGAATATAATTTATTGTTCATTGTTCACCCTTAAAAAAATATTTTAACCATTTATCGTCTATAATTTGATGCCATCAAACAATTTGTACGCAACAGGATAATATATTTCTTAGAATGAATAAAAAAAATTGTTTTAATTCCTTTATTTTGAAATTGAATCGAAATTCGAAATCAATGTTAAAAAAATTAAGAAATAATTAAATATATTCAAATATGTTTCAAAGATTCATAAACGCGATATTGAAAAAAATCGTCGTCTACGGTTGATTTCAGTAAATTTTTCTTTTCACCTTTAACAACTTTTCAAATTAACAATCTCGAGACGCAATTTTTTTAATTTATTTTTATATATATATATATGGTTGTTTGCGTTAATTTTTTATTTTTATCGAAAACACGAATTCACGTTCTTTTTTAATTTTAAATCTATTTTTGGATTAATTTTGTATGTAAATTAGAATCTCAACCATCCACCGCCCGCACTTATTTAAATATTTTTTTGTTTCTCAAAGAAATAGGAATCTCAGATTATTGAATTGAAAAAAGTCAAGAAAAGCTATTTTCTGTTTGGAGAACAAATATAAGGTTAAAAAAGAAGTTGACCTTAAAAACAACAGTTTATTTAAAGTGCAATGTGGTCACAAATCTAACATATAGATTTAAAATTATTTGATTATTGAAAGTAAGTGAAGCGAAGGCTTTATTCTAAACAAACGAATTATATTTGAAGCAATGACCACCCAAATTTGGAGAACTTCATTCACTATTTAGGTCACAAAACGATTTTGGTTCAATGAATTAAGATGCATTGTTATGTGCAATCATATTTGTTTCAAGGTCAACATTACCCAGCGTTAACATACAAATTGGGAAGTATTGCATTGAAAGAGTTCTAAGGAATCTTAAAGCAAAAAATTCATCCTGTTGAAAGCCTAAATTTTATGGCTTGCAACAGTAGTCCTTAAAACATTTTTAAAGGTTGTGACATGAACTAAAATAACAAAGGAACAATTATGAATCACCGTTTGAATTAAAAGTTTTCTGTTTAAAATTAATGATGAACTTTTATAAAGCCTATAAATCTCGAACACGTCCTATAAATTCATAAGAGCACGTTTATTACATAAATGTGACATTTATTCATTAATTCCCAAAAACTTGTGTCCGAATTATTTTTATCAACTACATGTTGGGCGAAGCTTGATTTTAAACAGATTTTGTTTTTTGTTTGCGTTAAACGTTCCAAAAATTTACCCACATACTTTCTACTTGTTTGACCAATACAAAATTTGGTACAGGAATCAAAATTTATTTGATAAATACCAGAACATTCTTAAAGTTTGGGCTTTCCTTTAAAATTTTGATTTAAAATTTTGATGCACACACTTAATTTTTTTGGAAGAAACTGTAGTTTTTATACAGATTTTGTATTATCATAGGTAACAATAGCTGTGCTATTTTCAAAATCTGTCAATTGAGTGTCCGAAATTTTAACGAACGAATTTCAAAGTTTCGCAATAGATGTGAAAACAGATGATGTGGTGAGCCATTTGTCTTAAAATTCATGGTTACGTTCGGAAATGTCAAAGTGCTTTCTTATTTTTTACAAAACACAAATCTCCACAAATGTGAGAGACAGTTGTGGAGAAGGTTTATATTTGGTTAGAAAATAGTATTTTCTCTTGCAAGACCAAAAAATACCGCTTTTTATGTGGTTTATATTTGTAGTTATTTTTATTAGTTATAAAATATTGGTCAAGGGCCCCTATTCCCGAACACAAAAATGTAATCACAATATAAATCATAGCAAATTTACACAATATTAAATTCGATGGATTTTACCGCTGGTGCTTGGCGTAAAATTCATATTCCAAAATAAAAAAGGTGTAGAAATCTTGTAGTGAAGCACTGCTTCGGTATGGAACACCGAAGTGGCATAGCAGGTTGCGTACCTAGCGATATTATATTTTTGCCTCAGGCTAGCGGCAGCTCTTGGGATCGAGAGAAGAATACCTGCTACTCCAGCACAAATAACTGTAATGTACGCGTAACATGAGATAATAACGGATGTAAGAGAGAAATACAAGTGAACTAAACAGACTCTGGCGACCCCCGTATACGAACGAACCACGATCACCACGTCCAAACCCTATAATCAATCAATCATTCACACGCTCTCGTACTTCATACACTCATACACTCACACGCTCTCGTACTCCATCCGCGTGCTCACCTACACGCACATCCACTCACGCATTCATACACGTACATACCCATCCACGCACATCTCATTCTCAGGCCGGCAATATTTTATGATTTGGCGAGGAAACCAGAGAAAACAAACGTAAACCAAATCAAAACGTCGCGCTACACACGAATAGGGGGGTAATAACCTGTGATGTGAAATATTCCATCACTACAACGCTTAAATCTGTGGACAAAAGTTTATATATATCAAAAACAATATATAGTACAGGAATTCGCGGATCTAGTGATCGTGATTCGCGAATCTAGTTTCCACTTTCCGGTAACCAATAGTACTACTTTTACTGCCTCATTTCGTACAACAGAACTAACTAAAGGCTATTCAACTGCTTCTATTAGCACTGACTGATCACCCTTGTACCACTCATTCCATGAATCAATTAGTGATGTCAATACTTCTTGCCAACAATTCTTTAAAAATAACATGACAATCATTTTCACATTGTAATGTAGCATATGCCTTACCGAATTGACCAGAAACATTATTCGTTGAGGTGCAATAAATGAGCTAAATATTGGTAAGAGCACAATAGAATGACGATATTCGTTTTCTTTTTCTTTTATTTTCATCCACAACATCATCCTTCAGTAATCTACTCGTTACTGGTATTGCCCGAACTTCGGTTTTCATTACATAATCAAATTTACGCCAAACTAAATCAATTGGTTGATCCAATTTTCTCTTTTATTTTAATTATTTTTCAGTTTTTATTAATAAGTTTTACCATACGTATGTAGAATTCTTGTTTATATGTTACATGCAGCAACTACACTCATTCACACGTATCCACACCACACACATCTATATACACACACTCATACACCTACAAACATACCCATATTCATTCATATATGCAGATAGAATTAAATTAAAATTATGACTCACCCGAGGTTTGTGGTCGATCCCTCTCCGTCAGCGCTGTCGACCCCTCTCCGTCACCAACCCACTGCCTAACCCATAAAGTCCATCAGATCCATATAATTCCAATCCTTCGTTTGGTCCAGCAGAACCAAACAGTCATCTAGATGACTGGAGTATAGTGCGTATGGTATTTGATGTATGGCATTTGACACCAAAGACTATATTATGCACCCGGAGTTGGAAGTTGACTTGTCGTAAGATGGTGTAGTTGAACGAAATACAAAAGTTAGAGGGCGAATAAATCTTTAACTTTTACAACGGAACGATATTGTATATAAACGTTGCGATCGGCCTAGCGCTTCGTGTTGAACCAGATGATTGAATAGAATAAACGAAACAAGTGCATGCTATACGTGATCTTTTATTTTTTCGTGGTGTGAATAATAATTTCACTAATAATTGATTGGTTTCATATAATTTTAATTGTACTAATGACGAGAACAAACATTAGCTTAAACACTAGAACGTTCACATCTGTATTTTTATCTTAATTTTTATTTTGACTTTAATTAACTGTACTCATGATGAGAACACAAATTTGCTTAAGCACTAAAACAATCACATGTATATTTTTTTTTTCTTAATTTTTGAATTTAATTAACTGTACTAATGATGAAATCACATGTTTGCTTAAGCACTAGGACATGTACATATATATTTTTATCTTAATATTTGAGTTTAATTTTCGGACGTACACAACATATACGATATTTTATTTTATTCCTTATTTCTTTTTGTTTCTTAGCATTACAGATAATCAAACTATTTTAGCTTCCCACGTTCTTAGAACTAATCCCGTTCCTTCATATCAGAACTAAATATTAGGAGGCCGAACATTGATTCCCGTAGGATATGAATTTCCGTGATGCGGCTAGTAAATAAAACTACAGTAATACCTCGCCCTAATATACCAGTAGTGGACGATACACTTCCATATATAGGAATAAAAACTAATGTTACCACACAAAACTAGCTAACCTTAAACTCGACCTTCGATGTGATTAATTTGATTATTTCATACTGGATTTGCGCTATACGACGCGGATACTAATTTAATAAACTTTTGATGCCGTAGCGAATTTTCAATCCTCGAGAATTAAACTTAATTCCATAAATAAATTATTGGTTTTGTTTCTAAATACCATTTTTAAGTTTTTCCGACAATTTTTTAATCATATCTATCACAAAAAACACAATAATGTCCACCCACGTCAAAAACAAATCCAATCGGATAATATTATTCGGCTCAACGCACCTTTATACGTGGCTAGCGCATTTATAGGCAGAAGTCTCGCCTGTTTTTACATCCTCAATTAACTAAACAAAATAAGTCTGTTTATTGGACAATCTCGTTCGATATATATGTGTACTAATAGTGTCTTCACTATTATACTATAACTGGAAGGAAACCATAAACAAAGACATCTATTATGAAACGATTTTAGGAAATTACATTTATTAGTGTACCCACTAAAGAGTGAAGACTCTAACCTGTACTAAAATTGTAGAATATTTAAAAAACCAGAAACATAGATTATAAAATGATTATAGGAAATCTACATGGAAATAGCGGAACTACGAATACAATTTAAATAAGGAAATTACATTGGGAAATATCACACAACTATTTTATGTTCATTCTTTTTTTAAACGAAAACTATTGTAGATGGCAACTACGGGTTGAGTTTAAAAAAAAAATAATTATGAAAGTCTCCACTAATGCAAATTTGATGCGTATGACGAAGTAGTGAATCTATAAATCAGGGAATTACACAACCGCTTTAGGATAATGATTTTTTTAACGGAAACTATAGTAGATGATGACTATGGATTGAGTATAAGAAACAATGTGTAAAAAAAAAGAAAACAACTATGAAAATTTCTGTTAAGGTATGTTTTGTGTATATGGGACAGTAGTTCGAATTTTAATTACGGCGTTTGAATTACCCTTCATATCAATCTACACAATATTGTAAATCTTACAAGAACTGTCAAAATCACAATTTTGTAAATCAAAAATCAAAAAATCACAATTTTTTTATTAGCGTTGAATATATGTCGCCTAACTTATTCCAGTCATTTTGAAAAAAAAATGGAAAGGAGCAGCGGTTACTAACCTCCGATCCTCGGAATAATTTTTAGCAGCTCAATTTTTGCGAATTTATTCCATTTTTAGAAGAATCAGAGTTTTTGAACCCGTTATATTTTAAATAATTTTTGCAGGCTTATGAGCTTATAATAAGCTTATATCATTCCTGCTCCAAAATATTTACGAACATAGAAACGTAGAAAAAGAAAACTAAAATGAGGAATCAAAATAAACCAAACGCCGAGCCGAGGTGTTTTCAACTTATGAACTGTTGAAAAAAATATATCTTTTGCGCGAAGTAGAAAAATAAATTAAAATTAAGAGGATTATTATCTATCAATGTGGTTCAAAATTGGATTAGGCTACAAATTTTTTGATGACGTAACAAATTGATCTCAAATCAGCTACAAATTTTGATGCATTCAGAATTAAAATTGGAAGAATAGAACGTGAGATATTTTGAAAACCGCTAGCTTAAATTTAAGATAACGGTTTTTTGAATTTCTCAAAACGAAAGACGGCTACAAATTTTTTGATGACGTAGCAAATTGGTTCCAAATCGGTTACAAATTTTGATGTATTCAGAAATAAAATTAGATGAATAGATCGTGAGATATTTTGAAAACCGCTTGCTTAAATTTAAGATAGCGGGTTCTTGAATTTTTCAAAATTGGAGGGTGCTACAAATTTTTTGATGACGTAACAAATTGGTTCCTAATCGGCTACAAATTTTGATGTATTAAGAATTAAAATTGGATGAACAGAACGTGCGATATTGTGACAACCGCTAACTTAAATTTAAGATAACGGTTTCTTGAATTTCTTAAAATTGGCAGGGGCTACAAATTTTTTAATGGCGTAACAAATTGGCTACAAATTGGCTAAAATTCCTGACTAGGTCCTGGTTGTAGCTTACATTTTTAGTCCACTATCTTAATAGAGCTTATTTGTAACCAATAAAAAATATTTTTACGTTAAGGTACAATTAGACGATATCATTTAAGTGAAATCTCACTCCAAAAATTATGAGGCTCACTCGATGATAACGTCTAAACTAACATCTCATTCATAAAATGAGACATAACTTTTACGTCATCTTATAATTTCAAAGTGATGTATCACTTACCAAGTGATAACGTGTAAACAGAATCAAAAGGTAAATTGCATCTCACTTTACTTTTTAAATTTGTTTAACTTTCATCTCATTTAATGGTGTCTTGTTTGATTTTTATGTATATTACCGATGCAGTTACTACAGTTCATTGTGTAATTTAATTATGTATATTTGTTATTTTGAATCAGTATCCTATCCGTTGTTTAAAGTTATTGATTGCAGTTAATTTTATATAAATATTTTTTAATAAAAAATGGATAATACCAAACATTTGTGGGCGAGAGATGAGATTATCCTACTTATCCAATTATATGAGAAACACAACTGCTTATGGCAGATTGGAATCTCGGACTACAGCAACAAAATTAAAAGAAACTCAGCGATAGAATCAATTGCGGTAGAATTAAAACTAAGCACGCCAGAAGTAAAGGCAAAAATTAATCGGGTACGTTCTCAGTTCTGGAACGAAAAAAATCAAATTAAAAAAAAAATCGGGTAACGGACCAAACGAAAATTATATAACTAAATGGGAATTCTTTAACAGTTTACGATTTCTGGATTCGCATAGTAGTGAGATGATGGAAACAAACGATACGTTGCCTTATGTAAGTTTAAACATTTTTTGAATACAAAATTTATTTCGTTTATTATCTGTCGATATTACATTAAATTCATTGATTTTTATTAAATATTTGACTTATATAACTTATTTATATAAATTCACCTTGCCACGGGACCTGATCTTCCTCAGAAAAATAGTTCTTAAGCTCGTTCTTTATTTTCTTTGCAGCATCCGTAGAATTTTTTGTTTGAGAAGGCTGCATTAGTTTTTCTTTTATTTTACACCACACGATTTTATGGAACATGCCCCATGTCCCGTGGTGTCTAGCTTAATTGGAATTAAAATTAAAAAGAATTAAAATGAGAAATTTGTACTAAACTAAACTCTAGCTGAAAGTCGTTAATTTTAAATAGTTTTAAAACTGTGTTCAATTATAGTTGACTATGACGGTTTAGAATTTAGAATTTGTTTAAAATGCGATAACCTATGGAAAAAAATGTTGATAATCGGTCGAACAATCTAAAAAATATGCCAATAGTGATTAATCGGCAACTTGGGCGATATGGTCGATTACACTACATGTCGAAAAAAAATAAAATTTATAAAATTTTTTTTGCAAGTTTTGAGTTTTAGCTTGTTTTGGGAAAACTTCAATAAGCTCAAAAGAAAGAGAATAAATTTTTCTATATAGGATCGAATAAATTAACAATTTTTATTGTTTGTTAAAAATTTAAGGCTTTGAATATCGACAAATTTAAATTAAACGTGAATTTTTCGTTTCTAATTAAAATTTTTCAGGTGTAACTTTCAGAATCCTTGGCCAATTTTTACAAAATTTGCTCAAAGTGTTTGTTACCATATTTCCTATGAACTTCTTTCATAATTATTCATACTGAATTTGTTTGTTTTGTAAAATATGTGATCCAAAAACCGGCATTAAATTTTTCTTCACAGAAAAAATGGGTTTTTCACAAATATCTCAAAACAAGAGCTAACTTGGTAGAAATTTTTTTTTTAAATTTCTGATAGCAGCATGTCATAGTGAATTAAATTTCCTACAAATGGGGTCCTAGGTACTAAATCCATGATTTCATTATTTTCAAAGATAGGCTCGTAAATTTTCAAAAATGTTTATAAAATCGGTTTTAAGGATGTTTAAATAGCTAGTTTAGCTGGTTTAAATTTCTACCAGTTATTCATTATTGATTAAAAATTTCGTTTTTCGTATGTTAATTACATGGGAAACAAACTTGGGTTGCGTCGTTCACAGCTTTGATGTAGAAAGCTGTAATTTTGGGAGAATTTTTTTTAGATCCGATGCTAAAACATAAGCCAATACATAAAAAAATTTGTGTAACTTTTTTATCACATTCCTGCAATTCCTTTAAGATGTTATCAACCACCCCGTAATGTTTTCGTTTTTGAATCCATTCCTTTACCCAGATCATTTTAGTAACTTTATTTTGCCTTCTTTTACGTTTTTGTATAAGTAATAGGGCGAGACAAGCTGCAGTTTGTGCTTGATCCATATTATAATCAAATGAAAATTTTTGGAGTGAAACTTCTTTATCGGCGTATGAGAGAAATTTTAAAGCAGTATAAAATTTAAAAAACTCGTCACGATTTTCGGTTACGTTGTTTTTTTACAAATTTTAATTTTGTTTTAATAATTTTATTTTTATTAATTTATTTAGTATTGTACTAAATGTTATATGAGTTGGATGTGTCGATTGTAGATGGTGGTTATGGTGGTCATGGTGGTCATTGTAGTCATGGTGGCCATGGTGGTCATGGTGGTCATGGTAGTAATAGTGGTTATGGTGGTCATGGTGGTAATGGTGTTCACGGTGGTCACGGTGGTCATGGTGGTCATGGTGGTCATGGTGGTCATGATGGTCATGGTGGTCACGGTGGTCATGGTGGTCATGCTGGTCATGGTAGTCATGGTGTTCACGGTGGTCATGATAGTCATGTTGGTCATGGCGGTCATAGTGGTCAAAGTGGTCAAGGTGGTCATGGTGGTCATGGTGGTCATGGTGGTCATGGTGGTCATGGTGGTCATGGTGGTCATGGTGGTCATAGTAGTTATGGTGGTTATGGTGGTCACGGTGGTCATGGTGGTCATGGTGTTCACGGTGGTCATGGTGGTCATGGTGGTCATGGTGTTCATAGTGGTAATAGTGGTTATGGTGGTCATGGTGGTAATGGTGTTCACGGTGGTCATGATAGTCATGTTGGTCATGGCGGTCATAGTGGTCAAAGTGGTCAAGGTGGTCATGGTGGTCATGGTGGTCATGGTGGTCATGGTGGTCATGGTGGTCATAGTAGTTATGGTGGTCATGGTAGTCATGGTTGTCATATTGGTTATAGTGTTCATGGTGGTAGTGGTGGTCACGGTGGTCACGGTGGTCATGGTGGTCATGGTGTTCACGGTGGTCATGGTGGTTATGGTGGTCACGGTGGTCATGGTGGTCATGGTGGTCATGGTAGTCATGGTGTTCACGGTGGTCATGGTGGTCATGGTTGTCATGGTGGTCATGGTGGTCATATTGGTCATGGTGGTTCTGGTGGTCACGGTGGTCATGTTGGTCATGGTGGTTATGGTGGTCACGGTGGTCATGGTGGTCACGGTGGTCATGATGGTCATGGTGTTCACGGTGGTCATGATGGTCATGTTGGTCATGGCGGTCATGGTGGTCGTGGTGGTCAAAGGATCATGCTGGTCATGGTGGTAATGTGGTCACGGTAGTCATGGTGAATTGGAGTGTATCAGAGATATATACGAAGATATATACTCACCAAACAATTGGTTATCAATAATCGGCGTTTTTATTTCTAAGCTTTATCTACCCAATTTCTGTGAAGTTCCAAATAGTAGAAAAATGATATGTAATAAAGAAGTTTCACTTCTTACCTGTGTACTCTGGTACACACACTACTTTTTTTAATAGTGCTATTAATTCGTCTACAACCAAATACTAAATTATTAGCACTGAATTAGATCTTAATAAAAAATTTCTTTATCACAAAAGTTTGAACGTTTAATCATGTTTTTCACTTTAGCAAGTGATGCGAAATTTTACAAATGATATATCACTTTTATTTTTATATTTGACCTCACTTTTGTCCTGGTCTAAACATGCATCTCATTTACGTGAGATCTCACTCAAAATGATACCTCACTTAAATGATATCGTCTAATTGTACCTTTAGCATCATATTTTCTTGTATGAAATCAGTGTTAGCATTAATTTATTAGAACTAATAGTATATAAGTGACATCTGGAGTCGGATGACATGAATATATCTTGCTTGTGTTGTCTATGTAAAATAAAGAAATCACCAAAATAAATGACAATAAAATAATTGTCTTTTGTATGAAATTTTCTTCTGAGTAGCACAAGCAGCACAACTCGAACACAATACAGCACAACCTTTGTTTTCCATTTTCTCCAAAATGGCGGGGCTAAGTTAGGCATGTGATATACTGAATATTCATAATTAAGTCCATCAGCACAAAACACTAGTTTTGCCATTATAATTTATTGATTACATAGTGCCCAAAACTTGATTAGTTATATGCATTTGTCGAAACGAATGACTTGTGAATCATACATGCTCAAACTGAATAACTAGATAAAATATATAGCCCATCGCGAGAAATATAAATGCATAGATAAAACTGGTGTAATGGCATGAAGATATAAACACTTCATTTGTTTGACAGTTTTTTCAATATTAAAAATTTTGCAATAAGCTTAAATGTTGTTTTAAGTCGGTAGCCACCAGAAGTGGTATTTTCTGATTGCGGTTTACATTGTTGTGAAGACAGATTTCCTACTCGGTTGATCCGCATTCGTCGATCTAATTTCTAAGTCAAACATCTCCAACATCTTCCAACACGATTTTCAAAAATTGCTATGTTATTCGAATATCCGTTCTAAAGTTTAATCGAGTTAGATTGCGAATGATTAGATAAACATAAAAAACACATTATTGTGTTGTGTGGTCTAAATTATTGGATTGTATAGACTCGATTACATTACAAACAGAAAGTGTTTTTGAAAGTTTTTAATTTCATGAAACAAACGAATATAAAATTAGATTATAATTTGGCTTTGTTTATGACAACAGTTAAGATCATTAATTATATTAACTCCATTAGCGAATTTTTTGTTGTTAAAAATATTTGTAATTAGTGTACATTATTCTTGGGTGATCTAATACTGTGCGAATTTAGATAATATTTTTTATATTATTTTAAAACATCTAAACATTTCGTTTCAATACTCTCTCGAACATTCTTTACAAATTTATTTTTTATATCCTGTCTGGAACCAATTTTTATTTCTCTCGTGTGTTTGTTTTTATTGCGACAACTACAACAATAATATGAATTTTAATCCAAAAATTCTCCATAAAAGTTGAACTTTTGAATATAAATTAAAGTTCATTTTTTTTTTTCAAAACTTAAACAAGATTTTTATTTAACTTTTAAAATAAAATTTAATAAAAAAAGTTGTCGGCCTTGCCATTTTTGTAGAAAGTTGTTTTTAATTTTGTTATCAAAAATAATTTTTATCGATCGACAAACACCCAAATAGTAAAATGGTCGATTCCAAAATGTTTTTTTTTTTTTCAATAAAAAAGCTACAAAGTATCAAACGAAAGATTTAAAATTAAAATTCATGTTTTCTTTGTTTGCACTATGGTTTGTATTTTTTTGTTCTTAAAGAAAATGGATTTATCTTGTCTTAAGTTAAACTATTTTCCCAAGGAAAAATTTTCTGTTTCGAACAACAAAAAAAAAATGTGTCGTAATGGAATTTAAATAACAAAATTAAATTTAACAAATTACATTTGCATATTTAGAGTTGTTAGTCGTTTGTTGTTGTTTTTGAAATAATAATGAACAAGGTTTTAAGACACATTGGTTGATTGAAATTGTATCGGTCTTTGTTTATATTTCAGACAGAATTTTTTTTGCGAGTCTTATAATGAACTTAATTCCAGTTTAGATATAACATTTAGATGGTTTATGATTTGAATTAATGGTTTTAGATCTCCACTATTGCCTACTTTACAATTCATTAAAAATACAAAAGTGAAATGATCAGTTGTTTGTTCATCACTATTCCAAAATAAAAATATATGGAGGGGCTGAAATCTCACAGCTCTGAGATATCAAGACTTTGGTCTGGGTTAAGGATTTTGATATAGTTTTCGGCAAAAACCTTTTATGAGGACATGGTTTCCAAAATTCTAAAAATATTGCAAAAATTATTACAAAATCAAAAATACAAACTTTTTCAAAATTCCAAAAATATTTCAAAAACTATGACAAATTCAAAAATTTCCATGTCCAATTTCATTTTCAATTACATTTACGTCATAAAATCAGCTACATTTTTTTCCAAAAAATCGGCTAAAAAAATAAATGAAATCATTTTTTGACACACTTGACAACATTTTTTTGACAAACTTATAATGCCATAATTCTCTATAATAATAATAAAATTTCATGTCATACAAATTATGAATTTTATTTTTTTCCAAAAAATTGGGTAAAAAAGTAAATAAAAATCTTTCTTTTGACACACTTGACAACATTTTTTCTACAAACTTATAATGCCATAATTCTCAATAATAATAATAAAATTTCATTTCAAACAAATAATTAAGTTTATTTTTTCCAAAAAATTGGGTAAAAAACTAAATAAAAATCTTTCTTTTGACACACTTGACATTTTTTGACAAACTGATAATGCCATAATTCTCAATAATAATAATAAAATTTCATTTCAAACAAATAATTAATTTTATTTTTTTCCAAAAAATTGGGGAAAAAACTAAATAAAAATCTTTCTTTTGACACACTTGGCAACAATTTTTTGACAAACTGATGATGCCATAACTCTCAATAATAATAATAAAATTCATTACAAACAAATAATTAATTTTATTTTTTTCAAAAAATTGGGTAAAAAAATAAATAAAAATCTTTCTTTTGACACACTTGACAACATTTTTTTGACAAACTTATAATGCAATAATCTAGTTTTTGATCTCACATACCAACCAGCGTTGCCACTTGGATACATTTGTATCCATTTGGATACATTATTTGAAAAATTTATTAAATGGATACTGGATACAAAAAAATCACAAAACTGCTAGAATGGATACATTTTATTAATATGCCTTTAGCTGTGTTGGATTTCCAAAAACTTTGAAAATGTTTATGAAATTTGTTATATTGTTCGTCTATTTTCTTTTTGTGAGAGAAAAAGTATCAGAAATTGGCGAGCAGTGCAACTAATTTTAAACAGTTTTTGAAAATCGATCACATTTTTTTAATAATTTAAAAGTCGATTTAAAAATCATTTTATACAATTTTATAGGCCCTTATCGTTTCTTAAATCTAAGGAATGTAAATGAGCTAGGTTTTGAAAATGAAGAAAACCATATACAATTGTTTGAAATAAGTATGGGATATGCAGTACAATCTTTTTTAGCATACAATAAACTTGAAAAAGAGGAATTTTTGGAGGTGACAAAAACTGTGCAAAAATTGTATATGGAATTTATTCATCAAATAGAACACATATAAAAATCATCGGATAAAAATTTGAATTAATGTGATTTTTTTGTTGTTATATTATAAATAAATGTGATCAGGATACTGAATTGTACTAAACATATATTGTAATTAGTCTTTTAGCAATATCAAATAATCATGTTTCATTTTTTCAAAAAAGTGGATACATTTGGATACATTTTTTTATAAAATTGGATACATTTTAATTTTTTTGAGTGGCAACGCTGATACCAACCCCTTCCATCAAGATTTCTCCAAATTTAATGTTCCAACTCGTAATCACTTAAAATGAACGTTTTTTAAGCCAAAAATATGAAAATTTTCTGTTTTCGACACACTTAATGATTTTTTTGACACACTTCCGGTACAGTTATCGAACACAGTGTCCTTTCGGACTTGTCCCTTGGCTATAGCTATTTTTAGGAAAAAAATTTTTGAAATCCCTCCAGCGGTTTTTCCTGCAGCGGTAATGACAGCCGGCGGACAGACAGACATAAATTTTTTTTTTTGCATTTTTAGAATCAGTAGGTCCTAAAACGTCGAGAAATGCCAAAAAAAGTGGGGGTTAGAATTTCACTTTTAGCTCATGAATGTAATACTTAGGTCTTTCAGACCGAAGTAATTTCTTCAATCAATCTTTAAAACGCCAGTTTTATATTAAATCAAAATAAAAATTGAATCTCTATTAACGCAAGACCAAAATCGATTACCATCACTAATATCCCATTTGAAATTTAAATTATGTAATAAAATCACCAACAAAAAAATTGTTTCTGAAACGAATATAATTAAATTATTTATATTGAAAGAAGAACCATAGAAAATTTGAGATTACCGATTTGAAAATTGTGTTATTAGTTAATTTGTGTATCTATGTAGCTATAAAAATAAATAAATGGTTTAATTTAATTAATACAAAAAAACTTTTTTTCTTCAGACATGATTGGATATTTATATTATTTGATTATCATCCGTCATTTGGTGTGTAAATTTTTTTTAAATGTACTAAAATAATTAAGTAAGATTATGTCAATATATTACTTACACATTTATGTAATACATATGGTGAAGTGGAGTAACATATGTGTTATTTGTGTCTTCATCCACGATATGTCATGATTCAAAAATCTTAGGTCTCTACCCTCAAATCTCAAGTCACAAGACTCCAGTTTCAAATCTCAATTCATAAATCTCAAGTTTCAATTCAAAAACTCAAAGTTTTCAACTCAATAAAAAATAATAATAATATAAAATAAAAAAGCTGTAGTTCAAGTTCAATTTTTCAAAGGATCACATGTATTCGGTTTTGTTTTCAATCCAGTGTGAAAGACAATCAATTTCATAAAATTTGGAATTCAAAAAACTTTATTACCAAACCACTTCCTGAAATGCAATTTAGACACTTTTACTTACAGTTTCTGTCAATGAATCAACAATCATAGAAAAAATTTTTATGTTTTTGAACACATATTGCCACGCCCGTTAAATATTAATTAAATTGAAATACAAACAAAAATTATTTAAAATAAATAATCCATCATAATCGAAAAAACAACAAACAATTGGAATGAATTACGCCTAATCGTATCCAGCTTTAACAGTTACATTCACGATTATGCAAAGCTTTTTAATCTTTGTATAAAGATCTCCTCCCATTTCTACATTGTGGTGTTGAAAATATAAATCTATTGTTTGTTATTATTTGTGACATGACCTTTCTGCTGATGGTGATACGATCAATAATTGTAAACCTCAGAAATTTTATGTAAGGAAGAATAATTACATTTAATATAATTCATTATTTTGTGAACGATCGTTTAAGCTAATTGAATAATCTAAGTGTGCAGAATATGTTATCGAATAAAATGGCTTTGTTGAAAAGGTTAAGGATTTTGATTTTGTTATAATGATTTAAATAATACAGTTCCGCTTTTAATGAAAATTTATGTGATGTTTGGGTTACATCATTTCAACTAAATTAACTTTAATTAATGGAAAAGGTGCTTGCAAATCTTGTAGCCAGTGTAAAGAGGATGGTATTGACACCAATTATCAAATATTTAATCAAGTTGAATTACTGATACCTTGGGGTCTTTTATTAATTACGTAACCCAAAATTTTTTTCGGTGTGTAATCGTTTAAACTAAGTTTTCAAATTTTTGTTAAACAAAATGTGTTGTGTAGTGTATAGGAATAAAAATACGTGTCAAAACCTTATAATAACCTTTGAAGACCTAGGTCGCTCGTTAGTAAAAAAGAGACAAACAGCAATTTCTTTTTAAATTTGCAGAAACAAAACTAAAATTGGGTTTGCTAATAATCCAGCTAGTGACAAAGCTAGTCACAAAACACAAAGTATTGCATTTTTCAAAATGAAAACCTTTAACTAACTACCTTTTCTATTTTCCTTCAGAAAACGTGGCATATGTGCTTGTGTGACACATATTCTCGGACAAAAAAATTATAAAACAATATACCGGTAGCGAAAAAAAAACAAACAAAAAATACTAGACCCAGAAATAGTACATTATTTAATTAGGAGCTGAAGTGATACTTTTTGTGTTGAGTCTATAGTTTGACAATTATAGACGAAACACAAAAAGTCACTTTAAATGCGTCACGAATTAAATACACTATTTTTTCGGCAAACGTTTAAATTTTTTATAAATATGAAATTAATACATCAAATTTGTATCGTCATAATTACTTCCAAAAAAGAGAAAAAAACATTTAAATTTGTATGAATAAAATTTTTTTATCAAAGCAGCATTTTCAAAATTTCATAATATGAGAATCAACTTATTTTTTGCTGTCATGGTTATACAATATGTTTGAAAAAATAACAAACTAACAAATAACAAATGCTACTTTACAGCCTCTGTAATATAAAATAAAAATGGCGTTACTTTTGCTGACGCTAGACGTTACTTTTGCTGTCAGGCTAAAAAGTAAGACTTTAGCTAACTAACCTAGCGGCAGAAAAGTTAAACTTTTCAACCGTTTGCCCAAGAAAATAATTTTTTATATTAATATTAAAACTATCAACTTAAATTATATCTAAAATGTCTTAAAAACTCAAACCCAAGGATAAAGTTTTGTTTTTCATTTCTTACATTGTCACTACCCGCCTCTATTGAACAATTATTATTATTTTAATTTCTCAACTTACAAAAAGAACTGTATTAAAAATTGACAACACAAGGTGAATGGTAAAAAAACGATTGTGCCACGCGTTCATAGTATTTTATGGTGGTCAAGAGCCATAGGAATTATTTAATTTCGATAGAGGTGGAACGTTTATTTTTTTTTTTTAGAATTACGCTTGAATGATTGATGTGGTTATATGGAAAGACTTTATCGGTACTCGAATTTTATTTTTATTTAATACTGATTTGGATTTAGACCAAAACTGGTTATGATGGATGTTGTGTAATATTGTTATTGTCAAGAAAAATAGTATGTTTACTTGTTTAACTGGTGACTTGTAATGACAAATTTGTTGTTACCCTCCTTGAGCTAAAAATATTATAATCTGATTTATTTCCAATCCCACAATCCCTCCCAACAATGGAACTTAAATACTACTTGTATGAATTAATTCAATCGCGAATGTTAAATACAATAATAACAAATTATATATATTGTTTGGTTTGCTATGTTTTATGTACTCATCGATTCATAAAATCAACACAAAAAACTATTATTAAAACTATTATGAATAGTAAGTTTATAGTGATTATTATACAGAAAAGAAATACGAGTGGAAAATCTTAGAAACACAAAAAAGGAGGAATTAAGTATATTTTCTACAAAAAGAATTTATGAAAGTGATGATATTATTTATGAGTTTTTGCTTTTATTTAAAACAAAAACAAAACAAATATGAAATGCCGACAATCGTTTCCATAAAATACAAGGCGGTTGAAAAGTTGATATAAGTGGTAGCAAATGTGCGCAAACAATCCTGTTTCAAACTGATATGTCGATTGGATTTCGAGGGACAGGCTATGTGTGACAAATTAAATAAATCTTAAAAATATGTATATTGAATGTTAACTTTTCACAAAATATATGAATTAGAAACAATACATTCAAAATATAGAAGAAATAAAAGAGATAACAAACTAATTACAGATAATCATACAGTAAATTATTTGACAAATAACTAAAATTCTACAAACAAACACTGTAATGAAGCGCTTTTCGTTGATGAACAACGAAATGGTATAGCAAGTCGCGTACCTAGCGAGATTAATTTTTTTTGCCCATGACCAACTTCAATCATTGGGATCGAGTAAGAAATCCTGTTACTTCAGCACAAATAAACATAATGTACGCGAAAAAACATGATATGTACGGAAATGAGAAAAAGCAAGTGAAAGAATGAGACTCTGGCGACCCCCTAGGCATAAAAGAACCACAATCACCACGTCCAACCCCATAATTTCAGCACACAATCACACACTATCGCACCTCACATACTCACACATACGCACCTACATTCATCCCCACATTCATACACACTTGAAACAATCCAATATGATTGAATAACGTTCAAAAGAATTTATATTACTCATTTTTGATGATTTATAAATCATATATAAATTCCAAAAAATTTTTTTCTTTATTTTCATTATCAATAGTTATTTTATGATTATTTACGTCATCGTTATTTCGTAAAAATAACATTTTATTATTATATTTCAGTGATAAATTGTTTGTTTTAACTACAATATAATTTTTATTAACTTCAATTTGGTGATGTCACAACATGTATTCCACCATCGTTCACTTCATTTTTTTTCTTTACTAGAATGTTACTTTCAATTTTATTATTTAAATCAATTTCAGTTAGTAATAAATTTATATCCTTATCTTCGTTATAATTTAATTTTGTTAAAACTTCTTTTAATTGATTTTTATCATAGGTTTGTACTTTAATTTTATGAAAAAAAATATTCTACGTTATTTTTTTTTTTTTAAATTATATGATTCATTATAATTATTATTACTATAAAAATAAATGTATAATAATTCAGTCAACTGAATTAGTTTCATTGAATATAATTTATAATTTTTTGTTATATTTTGAATATCTTTAAATTGATTATTCCTTAAACTTATTAATGATGTAGCTGAATCGAAAATTATCGTCGTTATAAGAAAACAATTTTGAAGATTGCATTGTTTTTATATGAGAATTATTGTCGGATGATTTTCTTAAATGATTTAAATTATTGGTATTATTGCAACTACTACTACAGCTACTACCGCTACAATTATTTGCTATATTATTAATAGTTGTTGTAGAAGATGATGAAGTTACAGTCTTATTTAAATTTATTTCATTTAATACTACTTTGGCTGGTTTTAGATTTAATAGAAGATTCTTTAATAGATGAGTTTGTAATACATTACCATCGATCAATTATTTACGCAAAGTCGACCATTTCAACGTCGTTTATTTTTGAACACCTTTTTTTAAATTAAATTAAATTAAATTATAATACCAGAATCTACAAATAACGGTAGGTCTTGGTTTGATGTGATGGAAATAATCGAATATAAACAAGTTTGACTTCTGAAATAAATCAAAATGAAGGTAGTCTTTACGACCTATGATAACTGTAAACAACGTTGATGCGTGTAAATAAACTTATTTAATCTAGCACATTCGCCTCTGACTCATGCTCATACTTAGCCACATTCATATATTTGTATACACACACTCACACACACACGTACACAACCATACTCATTCATGCATATTAAAAATAAAAACCAAATATAACTCACCCCATGTGGTGGTGGACCCCACTCCTTCGATCCTGCTCTGCCTTAGCCGGTCATCGTTTTAACAATTGTAGAACTTCAGAGAAACGTATATCATCGATGAATCACGATGATGGAGCTTAAATATCCACAACTTTCAGCCAATCCTATATTTTCAATTCTAAGTATAATAAATTTAGTTCCGACTTCAGCATCAACCTTAATAACAGCATTCATAAATATAACTATGATGATTAACAGTAAGTGTCATTCAACAACTATTTTACAATCGTACAAAACGCGTAGATTTATATTGAGTCTAATAAATCGTTTCTGATAACAACATCACTAATAGCAAAAAAGATGAGAGTTGATAATAAAAATAACTTTCACAATATGGTTTCCATCACAGTGATAATACGTGTAAATTATGTCGAGGAAATCGATCTCGCATATATGTCATCATTCATAATAGTGGTAACAGTACACTAATCTTCCGTTTAGCAAATTTAGTGTTACGCTTAGCATGTATCTCTGGAATGGAGACTGTAACAATGCCGATGTGGCTACTACAAAATGATGGATTTCCTTTTTGTTTCAGATAATAATAACACACAATTTTACTCTAGATTTCGACACATATTATCTATTTAATTAATTTATTCACAACTAACAACAAATTAACTTGAATTTTGTTTACTCGAATATGCTTAATTTTAACACACATTAAAAATAAAATAAATAAGAAAAACAATAATCCAATAAGAATGGAAATGTGAAACTAATAGTCACAATAGAATAAACAAAATAAGAGCTTTTATATGTAATTATGTTCTAGAATACACGTCACCAAACATATATCAATTTTTTTATATAAATTTGTACTAAACATTTCTATTTCAATTGCGTTTATATGTGATTGAATACACGACACAAACAGATAGAATTGTTTTGTTTTTTTTTAACTGAATTGAAACATGTAAATTTTTCTAAATTTGAACCAATGGAACTGATATATTTAAAAAAAATTGAACTAATTGAACTAGTTAACACTAAATTGATTCTAATTAAAAATTTTCGACTTAATTTAACCTTAAATTAGATACCAAAACGTGAATTCAATAAAAGAAAACCATTTTTATCGATATTCACGAGAGAATATTCAAAATGCACAAGAGACAGAAGCTATCAATCGCGTTCTATTTATAGTCTAAAAAAATGGTAGCACGTTTTAATAATTTAAAGAACCCACAAAAAAACCAATATCTTGTACTAAAATTGGAGAGTAATTATAAACAGAAACATGGTGTATGCAACGATTGTAGGACATCTACATGGGAATAGCGCAAGTTATTGTACACTTATTCTATGCTAATTTTATAGCAACGAATGACTACAACTTGAATTAAGGAAATTACACTGGAAAATATTACACAACAGTTTTCGGACAATCTTTGTTTTACGAAAAGTATTGTAGATGCAATTACGGTTTGAGTTCAAGAAAAAAAATAATTATGAAAGTCTCAACTAAAGCAAATTTGATGTAAAGGAGAAAATAGTGAATCTATAAATCAGGGAATTACACAACACTTCGCTGATCACCAGACTACGTCATAACAACACAAGAACTATTGATGGTAAACCTATTATTAGGAACATTAACAAAAACTAGTCGCACAAGTGCGAATGAAATTCGCTCGATAAGAGTTCCGTGAATGTAAAGAACACAATATCAAAATAATTGACATAAAGTTGTATAGCAAAGTTTTCATATTGCCAGACCATAGACGGTTGTCAATCTCTTCTAAATTCATCGAAGTGATACACAAAAATTGCTTTACTTTTTGTTGTTATTCTTTTTATGTTTATATATTTTTATTTCTTCTAACCTATCTAGATGTTGTCCTTTTCTTTTATTATGTAATATGGTTAAGCTATGTAAATGTAAATTTAACCATTTGGGTTGATATTGGTGTATTTGTGTTTTTCTGTTCTTAAATGTTGGGCATATCTTGATTTTGGATCACTTTTATTAATTTCACTGGTGTGTTCAATAAATATTTTTGTGAAGGACCGCCCCATTTGACCTATACAAAATTTGCTGCAGTCATCACAGGCAATTTTGCTCACCCCAAACGGATCAAACAATAAATAATAAATCATATCATCCATACCAACATAAACTAGCTGTATACAACCGGTCCTTCACAAAAAGATTTATTGAACACACCAGTGAAACTAGTAAAAGTGATCCAAAATCAAGATATGCCCAACATATAAAAATAGAAAAACACAAATACACCAATATCAACATAAATTTAACCATATTACATAAAAAAAGAAGAGGACAACATCTAGATAGATTAGAAGAAATTGAAATATATAAACATAAAAACAATAACAACATTTTAAATGATCAAATCAACACTAAAACTAACAAAATATATGTCATAATAATAAAAAACAGCAGTTGAAATAGTATATAAGACAATAGTTTATGTAAAAATAGTAATAATAATTTAAAAACTGCTGATGACGGTAGTCAAAATCGATTCTCAATAAAAATAAAAATCAAATACAATAGTTACTATAAGGAAGTAATATTATTATTAATAAAATAAAAAATTAAAAATAAACATATAAAAAGTATATTTTTAAATGTTGCATTTTAATCTAAAGCAACCTTTTAAAATATGCATCCAAAATATTTAACCAGTTTATACAAACAGTCAGAGAATAAAATTACATACCAAAAACATTAGCCCAATGAGCCAAAAGATGTCAGATACAATTGCAACTAACAAAAAATATAAAATCCACAAAATGGATACAAAACCAAATTATTGAAAGTAAATATGTCAACAAAAATCAGCAATTCCTAAAATCAGACCAAAATATAAATAATAAAAATTTTATCAGCATACAGTATAATAAAACAACATGCCAAATCACATAAACAACATTTAGTAAACCCAGATACATACCTGCAAACAAAAATAATTGTGACAAATTTTTATTGCCGATTTCCATGTAATAATTGTCAAAAATTCTAAATTGACCATACGGATTGAACCTTTAAAAATAAGAATTTTGGAGCACATAAACGATATTAATAACAAAAAACCCAAAAATAATTATCCTCATCATCAAAAAAATAAAAATCTTAAGTTAAGTTTTAATTTTTTAATAAAATAATTATATCATTTAAAGATAAATTAATTACACTGTGTGACAGTCCAAATCCGCTGGGGTTCTGACTACCGGGAAAAGTTATATCAGTAAAAAAAAATTATACGTGTCCCGGCGTTTCACTGGGTCACGTCTAGGAATCGAGATATATCGATTTGAAGTTAGTAAGTATCACATAGGGAAAATTGTCACGTTTGGGGGTCTTTTTTGACATAACTCGAGAACGATTAGTCCGATTTTGCTGAAACAGATTTAGAAATTAAAAATTACAATTCCTTTAATCTACTGACATACCATACTGAAAAATTAACAAAAAAAAAATTAAAAATGAAATAAATAAAACATAATTAATATAACAATAAATAAATAAATAAATAAATAAAATAAAAATAATAAAATAAAATAAAATGAAGAAAAATAAAAATATAAAATAAAAATATAATAAAATAGAAAAAAAACAAATAAAAAAAATATAATAAATAAATAATAAATAAATAATCAATAAATAATAAATACATAATAAATAAATAATAAATAAATAATAAATAAATAATAAATAAATAATAAATAAATAATAAATAAATAATAAATAAATAATAAATAAATAATAAATAAATAATAAATAAATAATAAATAAATAATAAATTAAAATAAATAAATAATAAATAAATAATAATTAAATAATAAATAATAAATAAGTAATAAATAATAATAATAAATAATAATAATAAAAAATAAATAATAATAATAATAATAAATAATAATAGTAAATAATAATTATGATAGTAATGAATAATAATAAATAATAATAATAAATAATAATAATAATAATAAATAATAATAATAATAATAATAATAAATAATAATAATTATATAATAAAATATGGGTTACCGTCCTTGGTTCTATTTATCTTGATAAATAAATATATCACTTTTTTTATTTGTAAATATTTCGGTCCTTTCTTGGGACCCGTCTCAGTACATTTATCTTTGAACAAAACACTAAACTTACTAAAACTTATTACTAATCTTACTACTATACTAAGTCTTAATAAGTTTAGTGTTTTGTTCAAAGATAAATATACTGAGGAGGGTGCCAAGAAAGGACCGAAATATTTTCAAATAAAAAAAGTGGTTTATGATCTAAGGCTTGGTGTTTTATTTATCAAGATAAATAGAACCAAAGACGGTGACCCAAATTTATCGGTTAGATGAGATTCAGAGAATGTGTAAGGAATTACATATACATTTGAACAAGGAAACTTCAATAATAAAATATAATAAAAATATAAAAATATAAAATTAAATTAAAATAAAAATAATAAAATAAAATAATAATATAAAATAAATAAATAAAAAAAAAATAAAAAATAAATAAAAGATAGACAATAAAAAATTAAAAATTAAAAAAAAAAGAAAACCAATACACATAGGCACATGTCCAAATACATTTAAAACAATCAATTTTGGAGTTTATTCCGGTAAAAATATTAAAAAAAAAATTCTATGAAAAATCAATATTCTTGTCAAAATGAGATACATTTACTTAATTGTGAACAAAAGCGAAACGCGTTCATCGATTTTCATGATCCATGTCTCATTTTGTGCACAGATTATGCGATTTTACGTCAAAGTAATAAGATTTGACACTTTTTCCCGTTTTGAATTTTTCATGATTTTTTAAAATACAATTTTTTAATTTTTTACGCAAAAAATTATTTCTTTTCTTCATAAATTTATTTATAACTGCGAAACTGTTGATTGTGTAAAGAAATAGTATATATATAGATTA
The DNA here is from genome assembly GCA_963693315.1 of Diogma glabrata. Taxonomy (NCBI): domain Eukaryota; kingdom Metazoa; phylum Arthropoda; class Insecta; order Diptera; family Cylindrotomidae; genus Diogma; species Diogma glabrata. The sequence continues at coordinate 451,239,247 of OY856186.1, read as the reverse complement.
AAGAAATTGTAATTTTTAATTGTTCTAAATTTGTTTCAGTAAAATCGGACTAGTCGTTCTCGAGTAATGTCAAAAAAAAGACCCCAAACTTGACAATTTCCCCTATACCTACTATCTTCAAATCGATATATCTCGATTCCTAGACGTGACCCAGCGAAACGAAGGGACATGTATAACTTTTTTTGACCGATATAACTTTTTCCGGTAGTCAGAACCCCAGCGGATCACTGACCCCTACCATTTGTCGCACAGTGTTATATGCTATTTACCAAAATTCCATCAGTGTCGTTTCTTAATTGTAAGCTTTGTGGCTAAGGAATTGAAGAAATGCTAAAAATTTAATGAATTAAGTCGTCTATATATAAAGTATTATTGTCAAAAAAATCGTTCAGAAACACTTCATACCACAATTTTTTTCTAAACAACACTATTAGGATAAATAAAATAAAGTCTGACAAATACTTCTTTCACCCTTCCCTCGTATAAACACTTTTAATTCAGATTATTTTTTAAAAATATATCTGTCAACATGTATTATGACAAATCCTAATATAGTTCTTTTTTGTTTTAGTCAAAGATCGCGAAAAAAATATAAATTTTTGTTTTAGTCACGATTTTATTTTATTTTATTTATTAAATTCCAAATAATAATAAAAAAAATTAAACTTTCAATTTTAATTTAACATTTTTTTTTATTTACTTTAAGATTAAAATCTTATTTAAATTTCTATTCAATATATACTTATAAGCCGAATTTATTTTAATTCTTAAATGAAATGGAATTGACTACAGTGGACGTCTTGTAATGTGATGATCTGGTTAATTGTTTGGATGAGACAAATATAAATTCGTACTGTAGCATTTATTTGTTTATAAAAAGAATTAATTCAAGTATCAAATTTAATTGAAAAGCGGTTTATTTCCATATAGAGTTTTACAATTTTTTATAGTCAATTTGTGAAATTATAAAAGGAAGAAACAACGATGGACCAGTGACTGAATCGTGTGTTGTAGTTTTTGTAAATTAAAATAAATTTTATATTTCAATGAAAAGATAAATTTTATTTGTGTTATAATTAGACAAAAGATATTTACAAGAAATAAAATCGTCTTTGTTTAAGAAATGCGTTAAATGTAGTGCAGATTTTCAATGCCAATAAATTTAAAAGGTTATGGTCAAGTGGAGCATATCAACAACGTGTTCGATGTGTATTTTAATTGAATTTGCTGTGGGCAAATTTGGCTTCAAACTTAACCGTATATCACAGTTTTAAGTAACTATATGTTTTAATGGTTTTTTCTAATTCTGTAGTGATTCATCCACATTTCATTTCCAAGCATTAAACAATTAATATTTATAGACTTTGAGCTGATTTAAACGTTTATCACTACCCACTATATTTATACATAGTTACTAGTTTCTATCCGGACAGTTTTAAATCTTATACATTACACAATGCCTATCTCTAATGCCCTTCATTTACAAAACAAGCGTTTTCATGGTTTTTTATTCCAGTTTTACAGGTAAATTTGAATCATCAAAAAACATTTTCTTAAATTATCTCCGGTCCTCAGAATCATTATCTCAGAACCTTATCATATTAAATCCTGTTTCTGTCATTATTTTCAATGATGATATAAAACGGTAATTGAAAATCATGTTTCGAATAGTTTTATCTCTATAATATTCATTATGCCCTGTGGTAGTATTGTCATGAATTAACTTGATTCTAATTATCATACACCGTTAGGCAAATGTATAAATTTTATTATTTAATTATTTATTCATTCATAAACAAAATTTTAATTTTGCGTATATATTTTATTTCTGCTATTTAAAAATTTTCTGATTCGATGATGATAAACTGATGCAAGATCCGATTGAAACCTCTTTGTCCATTGTTTTTTTTTGTTTACTCTTGTACTACTTGTTTGTTTTAATGTATTTTTCAAAATTTGATTTGTAAAATAATAAAATAATTAAACAATGGTAAAGACTTGAAACAATGTTGTTTTATAGTGACTGACTTTGTAGTTAGCACTTGACCTCTATATATAGGATGATTTAGTTTTCGGACACGCGAGCACTAGTACAAAAATTAAACAGAGCAGCACTAGTTGAAAAGTTAATTTTTGTTCTAATAAATTTATTAAATAAATATTTAATAAATAAAACTTAATCCTAAACAAAAATTTCCATACACACGTAAAAAAGGACTTATAAATAATTCATAAGATATCCCGTGGATTTTCTCATAACATCTTCTATCATTGGAAAAAATAGATGAGGAAAATCAAAAAGAAAAAAATTAAAATCCATCATCTTACAACAGATCTTGAGAAAAATTGATATAAAATAAACAAAGGTCTTCTTACGAATATGTACATCTATCTATGATTTCTGTCTTGTCTTTAATTTTTTACATAATATATTTAATAGAATTTCAATTTTTGAATGATAAATGGAAACCATACTGAGAATTACACCATCAACAAAACTGTAACTATCTAGAAATTGTATACATATTATCATAATTATACATCACTGTTACTTAGGTGTAAACTGAATTTTATTTACCTCAATTGTTTTTGCTATAACATCAAACTAATTTAATTTATTCTAAATCGGTTTGAAATCAGAGTAGACAGTGGACAAAATTTTCTCAAATTACATCAAATGGATCAAATTTGGAGGGTGAAAATTATTAAAATTTCAGAGTAACTTCATAATTTCACCAAGTTGAAATTGTGGTAAAGTTAAAATCACATACATATAACATGACGATAAAGTCATGGCGCGTACCAGCATGATAGTAAACAATAAAGTGGTTCTTGGCATTTTGTTGAATGGCATGCGAATGCAATCCTACATATCTTGCTTTATTGTTTTCGTTGAAAATCTGCTGGTGATTTCCTGGATATTATCGGTTCGTTACATAGCTATAGACAAACTTAAGGTTCAATCAGAGCAAATTCTAAAAACCTTAAACTTACTCGTGCTCAAACAGATCTTCATAGCGCCCATGTTGATATTAATTTTGTAGTCATCTTAATCCATTCCTTAGAAACTTTATTCTTGGTTTGGCTCAACCTTTTTTGATGTTTTAAGGTGACAAAGCTAGTGTACCAATGGTAATGTAGATGCAAATAAGCAAGCACCAACGCTAATGCAAAGGAGTACCATGTTACCATGCTTGACCACGACTGGGTTGAAACTGAGCGCAACAAACCCATATTTTCTGTATACGTATGAATTTCCGTTAGTTTTAAGGATCCACCTGGTAGTTCTAATACTGTAAGCTATGGATTAGATACTCTACTGAAACAACATTTATTGCAGTTAAAAGAAGTAACCACATTTAATGTTCTGCTTATACACATTTGCCATATTTTAAAGTATTCCTAAATATCCAAAAGTTGCAATAATTTTCAAAGACGGGTGGAGGAAGATTCTGTTAAACCGGTCGTCATTTCCATCTTAGATGTAAATTCTAACGTGAACCCAACATATTAAAAAGTCATATTGTCATATGCTTTGCTATCTCAAGCAGCATATTTTAATGGATTCCTTGCCACGGGCAAACACATACCACATCACCATTTTTTCATGAGTTTTACGATCATCAAACTGAGAGAGTTTGATTTTCTAGATTTTTCTAGATTTTCTAAAAAAAACTTCTTTCAGGTCTTCAAAAAATGGGAGACAGTACCCCATCGGAATTTTATCACAAACTTGAATCAGAAGCCGGCGATTCAACATTGGTCATTGGTCATTCAACATTGGCTTAAACGCTTGCCAACACTTTTAAGAACATCTGTGGCACCTTAGGCAGACAAGGATATTATAGAAATCCTTTCTATTGCCGATAAAATCTGCGAAGTTGCTCAACCCACTTCTTCCTCGATTGCTGCAACATCGCAGTCAACATCCCATAGCAAGGCAACGCCGTGTGATAGGGATAACGACCTTGCTAATCTCGAGTCTCGACTCAAACAACATTTCAACAATCGATTCGACCACCTCTGTAACCGACTATCACGTTAAGACATAGGCTACAGAAGTTGTCCTTCCACTTCAAGAGCGAACTACAGCTACAGACGCTCTTCTAGATCTCGTCACCGATCTTCTTTTAAATCACAAGATATATGTTATTATCACACCAAATTTGGCAAAAAGCACGTAAATGTTTACAACCGTGCAAATACAAACAAGATGCAACAGCTTCGCAATCTATGGGCTCGGGAAACTACTAAGTCCCGCTGTTACTACGGCTAACAGTGAGATCTACAATTCACGCCGACTTTTTGTTAGGGACGATGAAAACTTATTACAGTTTTTAATCAATAGTGGTCTCAGTTCTACCCCATTCTACATTTCGACACGGCAATAAAGATCCCAGTCAAACGCTAACTGCTGCTAACGGTACAGCAATTCCCACATATGGTACTAAGCTGATAAAACTTAAAATCGGACTTAGACGTACATTCACCCACACTTTCATACTGGCAGATTTTAACAGGCTTATAATAGGTGCTGATTTCCTCTCAAAGTATGACATTTTGGTCGACCTCAAAAATTGGAAATTAATCGATTCAAAAACATCTCTTCATGTGAATGCAATTATAACCAACTGTAATACGCCTACTCCTAAACATTTTAGCGTCAATAATCAATTCGGCACTCTCCTTAAAAAGTTTTCGTCACTTACCGAGACACCAAAATATGGCCTCTCAATTAAGCACAACGTAAAGCATTACATTGTGACTAATAGAAGACTTCCATCCATTAATCCAAGACGTTTAGACCCGAAAAAACTCAAAGCTGCGAAGACCGAATTTGAACATATGGTGGAACTAGGTATTTGTCGTCCTTCTAATTCTCCAGTCTTCTCTCCTTTGCACATGTTTAAAAAAATGACAAGGACTCTCGACCTTTTGGAGACTACAGACAGCTTAATGCTGCTACTATTCCGGATAGATATCCCATCCCAAACATACAAAATTTTTCCTTGCAACTATCAGGATGCAAAATTTTTTCCAAAATAGATCTGGTAAGAGCTTATCACCAGATTCCTATGGCAGATGAGGATATTCATAAAACAGCTATACACCTTTTGGATTGTTCGAGTTCACTCGTATGCCTTACGGCTTACGAAACTCAGCACAGACATTCCAGCACTTCATCAACGAAGTAACAAAGGAACTGGATTTTGTCTTCGTCTATATAGATGATATACTCATAACTAGCCACTCCGAAGCAGAACATCTTCTGCACTTGGAGAAACTTTTCACTCGCCTAACTGAATATGGCATGACAGCAATTCGTAGGTATGGTGAATTTGTATCACCGTTTCATAACACGTTTAGCCGAATTGTTAACCGCCTATTCACGGGTATTTGGCATCATTGATTAAAAAAGGCAAGAACAAAACCAATTTTTCTTGGCCAGAAGACTGTAACGAGTCTTTCATTAAGGTCAAAGAATCTCTTGCCGCCGCGCTACTTTTTTAGCACATCTGTTGAACAACACACAGTTCAACATAACATCAGACGCTTCGAACACTGCAGTCGGAGCTGTACTACAACAGTACAACAATGGATGTTGGGAGCCACTTGCATTTTTCTCCAGGAAACTCACTCCTACTGAAGCAAAATATTCTGCGTTTGATAGAGAGCTATTAGCAATCTATCTCGCAATTAAACCTTTTCGCTATTTTGTCGAAGGTCAAAATTTCTCTGTCTACACTGATCACAAACCTCTGATAACAGCAATTTCCTCCAAAACTTTAAGAAGTCCACGACAACTACGTCATCTAGATTTCATCGCACAGTTCACTACAGACATACGACACATCAAAGGCACAGACAACGTCGTCAGTGATTGCTTATCACGTTCTGGTGAAGAATCTTCAACAGAAATCTACACTTCTAATTTCAACTTGAAAGACTTACCGAGATTGCAACAGGATGATGATGAACTTAAGAAATTGATTAATCCTGACAAACTGTCAAGATCATCAAAAGTTAAACTTAGGTTATCATCTGGTTATAATCGACCATACGTCCCACACAACATCAGAAAAACAATTTTCGATAACCTGCATGGTTTATCACATCCAGGCATACGTGCAACGCGGAAATTAATTACATCCAACTACTTTTGAACACGAATGAATGTAAACACAGGGATATGGGCTACATCTTGTGAATCGTGTCAACGATCAAAAATTCACAGACACACAAAATCTGAGATTCGGTCATAACGAGAGATCGTGGCGGACAATGCAAATGCTATGGCACATTTCTCATATAAAATTAAAATTGAATCTGCAAATTGACTAAACAAATTCAATTTATTCTGCTATCCCATTAGAAAATAATTTGACAACAGTGTTGGAATTCGAATAATATTTGTTTTTAAAATCATTTGTTTTGCATAATTTCATTACTATGGAAGAAAATAAGATAAAACAAAAAAAAATATTTCAACCACAAACGTTAACATTTTCAATAAATGGGCCAGGCAAAAGAAATAGCTTCATATGAATTACTTAAAATATTTATCCCGTAAAACAATTTTGAAAGAAGTGCGTGAAATGTAGATGGATTGTGCATGTTTACAAAATCCCCGTGCACAAAATTGTACATAATACATAATACGTACATGATGTGCACCATACCGTGAACATGTCGCAAAACGCCTTAGCACAAATGTTAGTCGCATGTTTCACGAATAATAAAAAACGAAGTGAAACGAAATTTATTTAAAAAACTTCGATTAAAAACAATTATAATATTTATTTAATATTTTTGTTTGTCATTTTTCATGTCGGTTTACTGAATTTTTTTTTAATATTAAAAAAATTGTGAAAAATTAATACTGATGTTCGATCACTAAATCAGGAAATTAAAACACAATGGATTTTCTAAACGTTATAACTTTATTCGTTCAAGATTTTTATAAAAATATTCCTTCTATTACTATTCCCCTTAATTGTTCTTGTACTAACAATAATTCACCACTTATAATTCTGCTACAATTTTTCACAATATCACTTGCAATTTTTTCTACTTATAACACTGTTAATTTCAACTCGCCTATATCACTGCTAAATTTTTATACTTTTTCTATCGCTGACAATTTTATACTAATTTTATCCTCGAACAACACCTCTTATAATTTATATATACTACATGAAATAGCCTCAATATCCCGACAATATTCTAGACAGAACACACCCTTTCTTTCCTTCCTTTATCAACATAAACATCATAAGACGATCTTCAAATATTGACACCTAGGTGTGAAATCTACTCTTTTTAATTCGTTGATTTATACCTATTCTCTAATAGATTTACTTTACTTTAAATTTACTTTGGTTACGTTGATTTGGTTTTATTAATTTTTATTTTTATTTTGTAGAACTATTTTCTCTAACGAGTATTTTCTCGAAAGATGTTCTATTGTCTTGTGTTCTATCGTCTTCCATAATCGTCACAACATTTAAAGTTTTTGTATTCGAATTTTACTTCGGTCTGAAAGACCTAAGTATTACATTCATGAGCCAAAAGTGAAATTCTTACCCTTACTTTTTTTGACATTTCTTCGCGCTTTAGGACCTACTGATTCTAAAAAAGCAAAAAAAAAAATGTATGTCTGTCTGTCAGCCGGCCGGCCGTCCGTCATTACGCTGCAGGGAAAACCGCTGGAGGGATTTCAAAAATTTTTTTTTCGAATAATAGGTATACTCAAGGGACAGGTCTGAAAGTTCGCTGTGTTCGATAACTGTACCGGAAGTGTGTCAAAAAAATCATTAAGTGTGTCAAAAACAGCAAATTTTCATATTTTTAGCTTAAAAAACGTTCATTTTAAGTGATTACGAGTAGGAACATTAAATTTGGAGAAATCTTAATGGTCGGGATTGGTATGTGGGATCAAGAACTAAATTATTGCATTATAAGTTTGTCAAAACAATGAAGTCAAGTGTGAGTGTGTCAAAATAAAGATTTTTATTTATTTTTTTACCCAATTTTTTGGGAAAAAATAAAATTAATTATTTGTTTGAAATGAAATTTTATTATTATTATTGAGAATGATGGCATTATAAGTTTGTCAAAAAAAATAATGTCAAGTGTATCAAAAAATGACTTCATTAATTTTTTTAGCCAATTTTTTGGGAAAAAAATGTAGCTACTTTTATAACTTCTTAATGGGTATAATAACTAACGATATATCGAAAATCAAATTTCCCAAAGAAATTACCTTATCGATCGTTATTAATTATATATAAATAGCAGTTGTGACTCTGATTCTTATTCGACTTTGAGTCTAATTGAATTATTTTGGATTTTGACGTCTACCAAAAATATGTTGTGACTAGAGCGCCGGAATAAAGAAAATTTAACCTATTGTGGATCTTGGATTTTGAAAAATAAAACTTTATTTGGTGTTAAGAGCTGAATTGAAAAATTGGGGACGATATCCAAGGTATGACAACAGAATTTTTTTGACCTGCAGGAAATTGGATGAATATGGCAGTAATTCAAGACCTTCAGATTTGGAATATCATGCAATACACCCGGAAAGTGGAGGCATTTGTTTAGATTAATTATTAACAATAGTGCGAATTCGATTAGTGTACTAAATTTGGTGCTTTATCCCAGTGGATCTTTTAGTTTGTTAAAACCTGGAAAAAATTATTATCTGTTTGTGTCACGTAATTAAAACTCTAGCTAATTTATTTAATCCAAGTGAAAGGAGGTTAATACACGGTGTCCAAAGCATGACCTCTTAGATTATGATATATGTTTATTGAAACTGGCTAGAATATCATTAATAAAGCCACCTAAAAAAGAAATTATTGTCTCATGTACACGTAAGATTTGAAGTGTTAAGCCGCAATTAGACTATTGCAGAACTCTGCAATATTTCTGCAATGGTTGTGTGTAAAATATTCATTACAGAAAAGTTTGGCAATGAACTCATTGCAAAACATGGCAATGACTCATTGCAATGTTTTGCAATGAGTTCATTGCCAAACTTTTCTGCAATGAATATTTTACACACTACCATTGCACGAATATTGCACAAATATTGCAGAGTTCTGCAATAGTCTAATTACGGCTTTAGACTAAAGTCGGTGATATTAAGAGGGCAATGGAATTAGTGTTACAAATACTGTACCGTAACCCAAGGTTACTTTTATTCCATTAAGAATAAGAAAAAAAATTATTTTCATGTTTGTCTGTGTCCCGTATGTTAAATTTTTTTTTATTAATTTATTGAATTGCTGTATAACAACAAAATTAAAATTTAAACGAAAAGTTAACATTCGATGTCCATAAGGAAGGCATCTTAGTTTATTTAAGTGAATCAATGAATGTATTATTTTGCCATGGTGCTTTTGTTTGGTTAAATAAAAAGGAAATTATATGTATACCAATCCATTACATCAATCATTATTGAAGTTTGATTAATCCTTGATGTGTTGTCACCTATGTCATGACTGGAAAAAAATTTACATAAAAAAAAAAGAAAGATTTACCTGCGTTGATCAGAAATTACTGCTGATATTACAGCCCGAATTTATGGTGAATACTAAAGAAAAGGTTCAGATATAATATTCAGAGGAGTGTGAAAATATGGCGGGTTAGGCGAACTGAGGTGCTACGGGAGTGGGATGATGTTTCATCACGTGGTGAGTCCAAAAATTTTTTTTTTCTTTATATGCATGCAAGTGAGTATGGAAGTGCGAGTATAGTTGTTGCATGAGCGTATGGATGACATATTCCAATTGGAAATATGTAAACTAGAATTTTTATAAATATGGTAAAACCAAAAATATATTGAGACCCTTTAAAAATAAGCTATTGAAAATTGTCCCATTAAAGTTTTAAAATTCATTATAATTTTTTTTTTCAAATTGGATATTACAAAAAAGAAAGTTATTTACAGATATTGTTGATTCATTACCCAATGAGATGATAATAAACCTTTGTTCATTTCTGGAGTATAAAGACATTTAGTCATGAACGTATATAATAGCCTTGAATACGATGAAAATTTAACTAAATTCAATATATTTACCATGGGTTTTGATGGAGTTATTAGTCAAATCAATTTAACTTTGGAATTTTTTTTTTTAATTTATATAAGATATCGCGTGATTGGTATGATCTATACTTTGTTTCGTTTATTGGATCAACTACCAAACCTGCAAACGCAATTCGATGTTGAGAGTACAAAACTCACGTTCAAAATCATCTCATCATGGATGAATCCTATATTGGTGTACAATTGGTATATGAGCGCATGAATGAAGTAATTGATAAGCGTGGTGTGTGTGTAGGTGTGTGTATGTGTGTGTGTGTGTGTGGGTGTGTGTGTGGGTGTGTTGGTGTGTGTGGGTGTGTGGGTGAGGGTGCGTGTGTGCATGCGGTGTGAGAGCATGTGAATGTGTGCTGTGAATGGTGGGGGTTGGACGTGGTGATCGTGGTTCTTTCGCATACGGGGGTCGCCAGAGTTTCATTCTTTCACTTGATTTTTCCTCATTTCCGTATATTATGTTTATTTGTGCTGAAGTAGCAGGATTTCTTACTCGATCCCAAGCCAGCCGCTAGTCAGGAGCAAAAAAAATAATCTCGCTAGGTACGCGACCTGCTATGCGACTTCGTTGATTTCCAACGAAGCCGCGCTTCATTACAGTCTGAATTTTGATAACAAGTGGTATGAGTATCTCATAATAGTAGAAATCACGTATAGAAAAATTGTTAGAAAAAAAGACTCTCATATTAATTCTATGTACACCTATTCCACCCAGGTGTAGTAAGGCCATTACTTCTAGCTTGAGTAAAAGTTTAATCTGATCAATCAATAATTTTTTTTTATTGGTAAACTTTTATAAAATTATAATAATTTACATGATTTTCCTTCAAACAAAACAAAAAAATGTATTTTGTATGAAATAAATGATTCAAGATCATCTAGATAAAAACGAATAGTTGAACGACTTAAATTTTTGTAACCCGACCAAAAAACACGAAATCATCTATAACCTTAATCTTTTCATAAAGTCAGTTTTTATCTATAAAAGCCAAGAAGAACAATAATTAAAATTACACCGGAAATGCAACTCCTTGGAATTGATTATACTTGGTATGAAGCAGTGTGAAAAATTTTCAAATAACCTTAAGTTGATATGGTCGAGTTTTTATTTATTTTATGTATAAATAAAACATATAATCTGTATTACTTTCAAGGTAACATTTGTTCGTATAAGTTCTTAAAATAATTTATATCAATATTGCCCTATAGGAATGTAATAAATTTAAATTTTAAATTTTTCTGTTTTTTCGTTATCATATAAATCGAGTATTTTTCAAATCCATGATCCCTTTGATTTGTCATTTTTTATTTATTTAACTTCGTGTTTATTATAAAAATAAAGGTTCTATCACATGCATATATTTTTTTTCAAGGATTTATCCAGAGACAGTGGAAGCTGTACACAACAATTTCAAAACAATCGAGTTATTTCGCAAAACTTTTTCAAGGAGGTTTTTTCTTAAAGCCAACAAAATCTTCAATCAATTCTTTTATTATTTTGAACTGTATCATCTAACAATAGTCTATTAGATACAATAATTTTTTGTTTTGCAATATTAATTGTTTGTTTATTAAGACATCAATTTTGAAGATTTTCTTGATCTTATATTTATATATGAAGAGTAATTAATTGAAACAATAAAAAAATAAACAACATAAATATAGGTTAATTTGATGAAGGACAAAGTAATAAAATAAATAAAAATTCACTGAACCAAAAACAAATATATAATTAAATATTAATTATAACATAAATAATTAACGATGATCAAGGTTGATTTTGTTTGTTTGTTTTTTATAACCATTAAGAATAATGTGAGTGAACTGTTATTGTTTATTTGCAAAATCTTTGCATATAAAGAATTAATTATTTTAAATTGATTAATGATCATTGGATGAGTTTGTTTTGAAAGAAGAATTTTAGTTTAAATTTAATGTTAATTTAATTAGATAGTTGAACATGATATAATTGTTAATGACAAAATTTATAAACGAAAATACAAGGAAATGAATTGGTTTGAGAACTATGATGTCCTTGAAAAGTTATATCAGCGTTAAAATAGTTTTGGTCAAAATGTCGATCGATGTTGGATTTTTTTTTCATAATTAAATAATCATTTTTGTTTTTGAAATTTAAACAGGTAAACTAGTGATTTTATAGGAGGATTTTTAGATGTTCATTGTTCATTCTTTGTAGAATGATTGTATCAAACCCAAAGTTTCTAAATGCTAAACAGAGGGCTACAATACACTTCTATGAGTGTTGTTGAGTACTTTTCGATTTCTTGATTACAGATGTCTTCGGTACAGTATATTTACTTCTATTGTAGAATGGTGCTTTTTGAGTGATCTCTGCCAGTCCAAAGCACTATTTCAGACCAATAAGTTTTTTATAAAAATTTAAAAAAGAATACATACACTGCCAATTCTTTTCAGTAATTAGTTGCTTCAACATGATCTATTATCTTTTTATAGCAGCTTTTGAAGTTAAGTTTGATATTCTTTAATTGCTATTCTGCTCTTGATTTCTTTTAACAAGATTTTTTTATTTGAATTTCCATAAATCTCATCAAATTATTATATTTAAAATAATTACTAAAAATTACAGGTCTAATTAAGTAAAACTTGTTATCAAAATTGAATAACTTTCACCTAATTATTTTAAAAAAACGAATTAACACTCATAAATTTTTATTTAAAAAATTTCCTTCTAAAATTTTCTCCGATCAACTAATTACCTAATTATTCTTACTAATCTTATGAATATTCAAAAAATTTAAGAATTAAATAATATAATGCGGAAGAATCATTGAAGGAAGGCACAATTATAGAAATAATTTCTGTTTGCTTTGTTACATTGTGAAAGTTGTTACATTAAATTTTGTATTGTTTAGGCTTAAACGTTAACAATACGAATTATGTTTACTTCTTTGGTCGTGATAATGATATAAGAAATTTAAATTAATTTTTTTAATTCAAATCTTTAACTTATTTAAGCATGCTCCCATAATAATAAAAACACAATAAATTTATTTTATTAATTTAAATTACTTTTGTTTACAGAATTGGCTTATGCGGTTTTGATAATCCAATGAGAGATCAAAAAACAGATGAAGTAAAACGTCATATAGGACAAGTAAGTAAAAATCAAATACTAAACAAAATTAAAAAAAAAAGTAATAACAATAATAAAATTAATTAAAAACAATTAAATTAAAATGAAAGACTTCTTCAAGCGAGGAACCTGATATTTGTTTTAAATTTTTAATTAAAATAACAAACATATTTGAACTTTAACTTTTATGTTATCATTCTATTTTAATTTATCATTCTATCTTACAAATCGAGTATTACTTTTCTACATTTATTTTAATTAATTTAATTATTTATTATGTTTAGCGAAAATCATGATACAAGAAATTAATTCCAGAATATGATGATTTTGTTCATGAGCATGATGATGGTTGAATAGTGTCTTTTATAAATTTAATAAAAAAAACTGTGTGAATTGTAAAATATCTCAAGGACGACAATTGATATTTAAATTATGAAAATGGAACAATAATAGCGATCATGTTTTTTGTGTTGTTTTATTTCAATTTAATTTTAAAATATATTTCACAGATTAATAGATTCATTATATATGTATAGGGAAATAGGAATAATTTTAAATGGTCAATATGTTTATTTATGCATTTGAAAAAAAAATTAACCGGAAATTCAACCTTCACAATGCTAAACCCAACAGAGTATCGTTTTGCAATCAAATAAAATTTCTACCATTTATCCAAATAAAGAAAAGATTTTTAATAAACTGTAACAAAGTTTATATATGCGTGGATGACCAACCTATCCTTGAAATCAGATTAGTTTTATTAAATTTGTATCATTTTATTTTTTAATACACCGAATATAATTAAAACGTTAATAAAATTAAATTAAAACATTACAAGCAAGTAACACAATTATAGTATTCTGACATTAAACTTGATCGTAATTTTAATTGAACCGTTAGATATAAAACCAATCATTCCAATCTACAAGGGTTTGCTTGTTATAACATAAAAAATTAATCTTGCAAAAAAATTAACATTTTATGAGAAAAGCAAATATTCCCAATGTGGATTTCAATAAGAAAATCTTAAAGCAATTAAAATTCTGTCTATCGGTCTGTCATTGCTTATGTTTATATAAAACGTGAGGTTTATGTAAATAATTACAAGAGAAAAAAAAATTCTAAATATGAAATTTTATGGACATTCATATGTGTCAGATTTAAGTTTTTATAAACAAACAAAACCAAAACTACAAACATTATTGGTTTTTGTTTGTAAAAAAAAATGACTTCACAGTAAGAAAGATAAGTTGATTATATTTTTTTATTGCTAAATTTGTGATTTTATATGCAGCTACATTATTAAATTAGTCAGATTTATTAGATGACTTAATTTTACAATTTACCAGTTGGACACCAATATACAAAACACAATATTTTGTATGAAAAAACAAGTTAACAAGGGTACAAATAAAAGGTGAAAAATTATTGTAAATTATTCAAAATAAAAAAGTAAAATAATATTATTAATTTTGTCTGGGAATATAAGATGACAAAAAATAAATTTTGTGGTGATAACCTCTGAATCCTCGGAATTTTTACACAAAGTTGGTTAAAGCAGTTCTTACAAAGTAACATATTCAAAATACCTCAAAAACTTTTTTTCGTGCTTAGGTAATCAAATCAAAACATCAGTTTTATTAATTAAGCAATTTCCTAACATTTAACACATGAAAAGTTTCAATTTCATTAATTAATGTATAATTAATGATAAGGAATTAAAATTTATGTTTCACAATCACAAATCATGATGTACACTGAAAATTGTAGCATATAATAATATTAACAGTAAACTTGAATTTTTATTTGTGATAAATCATTTTGTCAAAAGACTATCGTTTTTTATTGAAGTGACGCAAAAAACAACTTTTGATTTAATCAAAAAAACAAAATTCGTTCTTTTCGTAAATGATCGATTGAAGGTAAAAATATAACGATGACTTCATCTGAAAAAAGGTGAATTTTTATTAAGATATATAAAACATGATAACAAGTATTTCAAAGAGGGAGTTGAAAAGTAACGTAGCTTACGATAATATGGGAGACAGAAACATACATTATTTTTTTTTTACAATTGACTAGCAAAATGAACACAAACCCAAATTTTGTATCATTTTAATCTGCATAACCAAAACAAAAATACTAACGAATACATGAACCATGATTTTAAAGAGATAAAAGATCAAAAAAATAACTTTTAACAATAAACTTTAAATTTAACCTGTCTTCTTATATCACCAAGATTCAAAAGTTCAATGGCATAACATTAACAAAAAATTTTATTGGTCATTTATCTTTGAACAATTGAATCTTCAATATATTTCTTTTATGTTCATAATATATTCTAAGGAAGTTTGAGCTAAAAACCCATTGAAAAAAAATATAATATATTATTGTAAATTAGAAAACCTTAACTCTAACGGAAATGCTATGTCCTTCATGTTTACTGTATTTTCAGTATTTTGGACATAATTCAATGAAATATAGAAACTTTAAAATCTCGTAAATTAAAATAAAATACATAATTTTTTAGTACTATATTGTGTACAGGTATTGTACAGTTCAATACGATAGGAGTAATATAGCATTTGAAAAATATTAGATATGGTTTTCAAATTCAATAAAATGTCAAAGTAAGATCTAGATACACTGTGATTAAACCTTGGAAGTGAGTTTTGTTAAAATGTTTTATGCTGCAATAATTTTATTGTTACATATTGGCAACGGTTTAATTAACATTTGAGACGGATTTTATTTAAAATCGACCTTAATTTTTGTTAAATTTGTTTATTTAATTTATAAAATGTCATGTTTTTGCAAACTACATAAACATTGCTAAACAAATAGCTCACATATGAACTTCATGATATTCTTTTGATATAAAGTGATATTCATGTCTAGAACACGTACAAAATAGTTTAAGAGTCCTGTGATAGAGAACAAAATTTTTTGACAACCTTAACGGAAAGCTAAGTGTTCCAAAAATAAATTTTTCTACATTTTTACGTAAGAATGGAAGCTTTTGAGTTACAAGTTTGAGGTTAAACTCGAACTGGTGGTAATTCAGTGGTGTCATCTGATGAAAATACATTCAATTTTGTTTCAAAAGAAGCACAGAATTAAAATTTAATTTATCTCAAAAATCCCCAACAATTTGAACAAATGTTACTTAAGACCTAGTTCAGAAATATAAATATTTGGCGTCTTTCACTGGTTTTTGAGGATGTATTCATCGCTAATGCAGCACTCAAGCAAGAAAAATTTTTGAGTGGTGTGGAAGTATTTTTAACAATAATCAAGCAACCTTTGAAACTGTTAGAAACTAAACGATTTATTATAAAATAGTGCAAAAATTCTTCGGACTTTATAGAATTACCAAACTCAACATTTTTTGTATTGGATACCGTGGCACGCCAAGCAAGTCGTAGCAAAAAACCTTACAAAGTGACTTATATTGTTCTGGGACGTTCCCACTTTTTGAAGTAACTATTGGTACCCGGAATCGCACAATGGCTAAAATTCGGCCACTGTAATTGGAAATAGTAAAAAGACCTCCCAACAAAATAGCTACAACACATTTTTTTAGAGTTTGATTTATTGATATAAATGATTTTGAATTGTGAAACAAATAACTTGAAAAAAAACAATATAATCGAAAAAGACTTAAAAAACACACCTTCATATGTTTGCCATTTTTTCGCAAAACCAATCGTCCAAATTCCAACTTTTCAACGATATGCATAATGTCACACTTTTGTTAGGGCAAATATTTCGAAATTGTGCCACAAGAATACTGCTTACGTATTTATATATAGATAATGATCGTTTCGAAAAAATATGATCGTTTCGAAAAAATGATATGATCACTTGTCGATCAGTTACTCGTTCAATGTAACCACTCCTCCAACAGAGAGGAATAAAGAAGCACTCAAAGTTCACTTAAACAACAAACTGGCAAAACACGAACTATCAGTGTTATTTAACGGCATTGTCATCAAACACAATCAACAGCCAAAGTACCTGGAAATTACTCTCCATAGAACTCTTTTCTTTGAACTCCACCTAGAGAACATGTCAAAAACTTAAAACAAGAAACAATATATTACACAAACTGGTCATTACAACACACCTGGCCTTTCTATTACTAACCCGATTTCTATCCAACCCAGTTTTGACCTGCCACGTCATATCTGGACTACACTAAATTGAATAAGAACAAATCATGGACGTTGTGCTGGCTCTTTCTACAAGTGGAGCTTTTCAAAGTCCCCTTAATCTAGCTGTTGAGCTCCACAACAAATCACAAAAACAAATTGCAACTTAGTATCCAATTCGACGATGCAATGGCGAAATCTCTTTTAACTAAAGACGCGCAATCTTTTTCTCTTTTGACTAAAAAACGCGCAATAACATCGATTGTAACCTCATTTAATGTGAAGTCATGTTTTGTTTTTTAACTATCGTTTTTTTAAGAATCGGACAGAAAACGTAATTTTTGGAAATTTTTTTGACTCGATTTTGTGATTTTGGTATCAATCGATCGGGCTTGGCCGTCTCCTGAAAACTTTATGAGATTGGGGGTGGTAGGACCTACCCCCACCCCTTTACACCCTCTTTAAGTTTTAGCATATAAAAATCTATATAAAAGAAATGGGAAGAGATAAAAAAAATTTAATGACACCATTATCTTTTATTCAGACCAGCGTAACTTTTGAGTCCCAAAGTTGATTTGCACCCCCACCCCAACCAACCCCGTGGGTGGGGTTGACACATTAAATGAGTAAAATATGTCATGGGGACATATCCCCTATACAATCCCCTATATTATCCCCTGATCGGCGACATTATCATTTTTTACTCCCAAGGAACCCTTATCGTGAAAAAAAATATGTTTTTGCATGTCATGTTTGGTGTCGATTTCAATATAATCGGGGATGCTGAGATCAATGATGATGATAAAAATGGGAGTCGGACTCGGGGTAGTCCAAAAAGGGGTGGACGTTGGGGGGTCGGTTATAAAAATTATCGAAACTACTGTCATAATAAAAGTTGGGGTCGGACTCAGGGTAGTGGTGGGGGTTGGGTGGGGGATGGCGGACGGTTATACAAAGTATCGAAATTATTGTCATTATTATCGATTTTACATAATCGAGTATGCTGAGTTCAATGAAGATGGTAAAAATGTTGACCGGACTCAGGGTAGCTCAATAAGGGGTGGGGGTTGGGGGTCGGTTATAAAAAATATCGAAATTATCGTCATCATTATCAATTTTAACATAATCGAGGATGCTGCGTTCAATTATGATAATAAAAATTAGGGCCGGACTCAGGGTAGTCCAATAATAGGAGGGGTTTGGGGGGTTGGTTACACAAAGTATCTAAATTATTGTCATTATTATCGATTTTTACATAATCTAGGATGCTGAGTTCAATGGTGATGGTAAAAATGTTGACCAGACACAGGGTAGTTCAATAAGGGGTGAAGGTGGTTGGGCGTCTAGTCATGAATAGCATCAAAACTATCGTCATTATTTCGATTTTAACATAATCAAAGATGCTGAGTTCAATGGTGATGATAAAAATGGTGACCGGATTTAGGGTAGTTCAATAAGGGGTGGTGGTTGGGGGATCGGTTACACAAAGTATCGAAATTATTGTCATTATTATCGATTTTTACATAATCGAGGATGCTGAGTTCAATGGTGATGGTAAAAATGTTGACCAGACACAGGGTAGTTCAATAAGGGGTGAAGGTGGTTGGGGGTCTAGTCATGAATAGCATCAAAATTATCATCATTATTTCGATTTTAACATAATCAAAGATGGTGAGTTCAATGGTGATGGTAAAAATGATGACCGGTTTAGGGTAGTTCAATAAGGGTTGGGGGTTGGGGGTCTGGTCATGAATAGTATCAAAATTGTCGTCAATAGTGTTGATTTCAACATACTTGAGGACGCTAAATCCAACAGTGATGTTTAAATTGGGATCAAAAATATAAGGGTGTCACTAAAGGGTGGGAGTTGGGGACTGAAAGCCGAAAATGTTCACACATATATATATATATATATATATATATATATATATATATATATATATATATATATATATATATATATATATATATATATATATATATATATATATATATATATATATATATATATATTATGAGTATTTATTTTGGGTAAATCAAGGGCACTGAATTCAATGGTGATGCTGAAATTAGTATTTGGGTTCTAGGGAAGAAACTAGTGGATAAGGGTTTGGGTCTAAAATTATGGTAATGTTCAAATATACATAATAAATATTGGTTTTTCTATGAATCGAGAATGCTGAATCCAATGGCGATGAAAATGTGTACTATGAAGAACACTATGTATTACAAATTGAACGAAAATGTTTTGCTATTTATTTACAAATGTGAAGTTTATAAAATAAAGAATAAATGTCATTAAATATTTTATAAACAGATTTTTTTGTGTCTATTTCTCCAGCCTGACATATGTGCCAGGCTGGTTTTCTGAATGGTGCCTCTTGATGAACTCGCGACGCTGATTCGAAATCTGTCAGGCTGTGTCAGGCTGCACTTTTAAACGTAGTTTCGGTGTCAGGCTGCCGAAACACATTTCGCCGGCTTGACACCATTTCTCCAGCCTGACATCGTGTTTTCACTCCAAAACGCATTATTTTTTATTGGCAACACGTTTTTTGTATAAATTTACAAAAAACATGTTAGCCTGACACCTGCCTGACACAGCCTGACAATCTTAAAAAAATTGAAATTTTAAACTTTGAACGATTTTCTATCATTACATACAGGCACGTTTACACTCATTTGAAAAACACATGAAAAGGCAAGCATCAAAACATAAATTTAACAGTGCGTACAAACGCAAATCGCTGATTGTTCAGTTACATTTACAAAACTAATGGTAACTGACGATATCTATGTGACACGTCCTTTTTTTTAATATTAATTTTTTTTTAGGATAGATCAAAATCTGAAAATTTATCAGGAACTTTTGTTAATCTATTGGAACGTCTAACGTGGACTATTTCTTCTTCAGCTGGTGACTCTGTTTGTGGTATTGAAGTTCCTTGCTGTTGATCATCATTATTATACGAGAGCTCTGGTGCTGGTGGATTTTGAATTTCGTCATTGTTTAATTCTTCGCAAATGGAGTGAAAAGAGGAATCACTTCCAGCTGATTCTTCAATGTTGACTACAGATGATGGAAATATCGGATAATAGTCCTCAACAGAGGGACTTACATTCTCATTGTTGTTTTGAAGTATTGAATCGTTTTGTCTTATGTACACCCGATTTCTTATATTACTGCTTACCCGATTCGGAACCTATGGTGTAGGATCGAGATTTGTTATTAGCAGCGATTATTTGACCCTTTTTCCAGTAAGACTGAGGTTCTTGTTGAAAACAGATATTATCACATTCATGACAATCTGGCAACGGCTTTGCATGACGATCATAATAGTATTTTTGTGTCGATTGATTCAGCTTAAGTTGTTGAGTTACATGTTCTATTGTTCTATAATGTTCTTTCCTTTAACTTTTCTACCAAATAGAAGCTAGGACAGGTGACGGCAGCTTGTTATGAGGAGTTGAATTATGATTATACGTACATTACGTCGTACATGTCATTATCGCATTCAAATGCTTTCTGCATAGAAAGTTTTATGCTTTGTACTGTTCTTTCTGCTTGTCCATTTGAATTCGGGTCTCTCGGTGGACGGTGATGATGAATTATGGTGAATGTCGTGGTTTTTCATCATTTCAGCAAATTTGTATGAATTGAGAGGTGGACCTTGATCTGATATCAATTCATCTGGGAAACCGTGTCTACAGAAACTTTTCCTCATTTTTCCGTGAACAAAATCAAATGCTGTTGAGTATTTCATTTCTTCTAACTACACATACTTACTAAAGTAGTCAATGATTAGAAGAAAATTCTTTCCTTTTAAGTGAAAGAAATCTATGCCCATCTTTTGCCATGGTCTTGTTGCTAGCACCCGTTCTTGCATAGGTTCCTTTTGATTGGATCTTTGATATTTTTGGCAAATTTCACATTGAGTTATGAAGTTAACAATTTCCTTATCCATTTCAATCCATAAGAAATTTTCCCTTGCGTTTGTCTTAGTCGCGGGTATCTTGTCATGATCATCATGCAAGGTTTTGAGTATTTGCTGTTTTGATAGTTTAGGAATAACAATCTGCTTACCCTTACAAATGATCCCTTCAGATATGTATAAGCTGTCACGATGGTGCCAAAATGGTTTTGCAGCAGTTTTTAAGTCTTTGATGTTTTGTTTGCAGGCCATCCATTTGATATGTCCTGAAGCACTTGGTCATTTTCAGTGTCATACTTGAGCAAACTCCAACGATGACTTGATGCAGTAGCAAGAACACATACGTCAAGAGTGCTTGAATCATCAGCACAGTCGAAGTTATCATTCACAGGAAATCTGGATAAAGTGTCAGCAGCAACTAAATCTTTACCAGGGATATATTGAAGAGTGAAGTCATATTGAAGAATCTTTATCAACATTCGTTGAAAACGTGGCGAAATAGAATCAAGTGGTTTTTCTTTGAGACCAATTAAAGGTTTATGGTCCGTCTCAACAATCACTCGGCGTCCAAAAGTAAAGAAGTTAAAATGTTTAAGACCGAAGACTACAGCTAGTATCTCTTTTACGACATGCGCATAGCGCTGCTGTGTGGGAGTCAACGAAGCAGAAGCGAATGCTATCGGTTTTCCATTTTGATTAAGTGTTGCACCCAAACCATAGCCTGAAGCATCAACTGACAGAACAAGTTGTTTTTTACTGTCAAATATTTGAAGTATTGGCGCTTTTAGCAGATATTCCCTAAGTAATTTGAAATGTTTATCAGCATTTTCATCCCAAAGGCAACAAGAATTCTT
This sequence comes from Diogma glabrata, assembly GCA_963693315.1. Lineage (NCBI taxonomy): Eukaryota > Metazoa > Arthropoda > Insecta > Diptera > Cylindrotomidae > Diogma > Diogma glabrata. The sequence continues at coordinate 451,217,087 of OY856186.1, read as the reverse complement.
TTGAAGCAGTTGCCGCAGTTGATGTGTCTTGTGTGATGAATTTGCGATGTGCTTACTATGATATTTATACATAGCAAGGAATCTGTTGAGTTGATCGACGTTGCTCGGTGTCGGGTATTCTGCTTTGATCTTGCTGTGCTGTGGTAGTACTCCTTCTGATGTTATTTTCTGACCAAGGTAAACAATTTCTGTTTTAGCAAACTGTGTTTTCTCTTTGCTAAATTTTAAGTTATTAGGACGAGCGGTTTGCAGTACTTTTTCAACCAAAACCAAATGTTTCTTTGACCCAATGGCGATATTATCGAAGTATGGTGCTATCTCCGGAATTTTTTTGAATATTTCTGTCATTGTTAGTTGAAAAGCCTACGGCGCATTCTCTAAACCATAAGGAACTTTTAGAAAACGAAACCTCCCAAAAGGAGAAGCGAATGTTGTCAGAAGAGAACTCTTCTCATCTAAAGGCTGTTGCCAGGAAGCGGATTTTGCATCGAAAACAGTGAAGAACTTACAACCACTTAATTTACTTAGCAGCTCATCAGCAGGGGGAATGGGCAAATGAGGACGCTTGATGTATTTGTTTAAAGGTCTTGGATCCAATACTATGCGTATTTTTTCTTTTTTAGAAATTACGTGCATGTTGCTTTCCCAGTCAATAGGTTCGGTGACTTTTGTGATTATGTTTTCTTGACACATCCTTTCTCATTCCTTCTGCACAGGTTCGTACAATGCCAATGGTATTTTTCTAGGAGCGGCGATATGAGGTTCTGCGTTGTCAGCCAAAGTAATTGACACAGTTTTTAAACACCCGTTTCCTTCAAAAACATCTTGAAAATATCCAACTATTCTAATTTTTCTTTGGTTCTAAACTTCTGACACCATGTATTAATGTATCGTTGTTTGTTTTATTGTATTTGTTTGAACTATTTATTATTGTATGAATAAATAAGACATTGATTTAAACAACTTATAAGTTTTATTGTGTTCACTTTGAAGTTTACAAGTTCGAATAAATCTGAAGTTAGTTACATTTACAAAACTAATGGTAAGTGACGACATCTATGTGACAAAATGTACATTTTGATGCTTGCCTTTGCATGTATTTTTCAAATGAGTGTAAACGTGCCCGTATGTAATGATAGAAAATCGTTCAAAGTTTAAAATTTTAATTTTTTAAGATTGTCAGGCTGTTTCAGGCAGGTGTCAGGCTAATATGTTTTTTGTAAATTTGTACAAAAAACGTGTTGCCAATAAAAAATAATGCGTTTTGGAGTGAAAACACGATGTCAGGCTGGAGAAATGGTGTCAGGCCGGCGAAATGTGTTTCGGCAGCCGGACACCGAAACTACGTTAAAAAGGGCAGCCTAACACGACCTGACAGCAGATTTCGAATCAACGTCGCGAGTTCATCTAGAGGCACCATACAAATAAGCGGCCTGCCACGTATGTCAGGCTGGAGAAATAGACACATTTTTTTCCGTCTAGTTTACTCAATATGGTGTAAAGACGAAGTTCAATTATTTATACAAGAAAATGATGAGCACTCAAATTGATACAGTCTTATTTTTGAGGCATTTTTTTGTATATTTCAATAATAAAAATATAAGAAATATAAAGAATTTGCTACTTTAGTTTATTATTTTTCTTATTCAATAATTTTAAAATATTTTTCTGCCATGTTTCGATGATACATCAATTTGACGATATAATTCTACTAACATTTAAGAATAACCCACTTTTAAGGGGCTCCTTTGCTAAGTAACTCTAGCCTTGGTGTATAATGTATATTTAAACATTTTTTTATTCTCCACCCCACCATAACCATAACCATATCCAGTGTTGCAACAAACATAAACTAATATTTCATGCTTTTACTCTCATCTTAATAAAAGTAATTTACAAAACACCTTCTGGATTCGATCACTGGTTAGTAAGTAAAAACACCAGGTTTTATTAAGAATTCAACATTGTTATTGTTTCACAACAACAGGAAAACAATTTTCTTTAACAGTTTCAAAAACTCCAACGGTTTATTGTAGAAATATACAATCCCCTACGTAAAAAATTTCTCTTAAATAATTCTTAAAACTTTATTCACTTTATTTAAAGTTTATTTAAATACGGTTTTATGTTTACGGTACAGCCTTTTGTTTACAATTAATTAACACAAATAAATTAACTTAATATAATATCATTCCATTTGAAATTTACACTATCGCAGTCTAATCTAAAACTCTTAACTCTATCGCAGTCTAATTTCAATTAAAATAACACTATCACAGTCTAATTCAAAACTATTTTTTGTTCTGCAAAAGAAATTGCCTTTATATAAATCTTTTTAATTTCTCAAATATTCTAGGTAAATATAATCTTTACAAAGAAAGCTCCAGAAATTATGATGAAATCTACGTTATTATTTTGGATATATTTTGTTCGGTTTTTTTTTCTATAACGAAAGTCTATCTATCTCTGTCTCTGTTTTAATGCGTTGTTCTCTTTGATGGAATTTACAATTTGTAACAGGGCCGGTCGTTACAACATGACAGAATCTAAATGTAGTTCTATTAAATTTTATTATTTCAAAGAAGTTTCGCCCCGTATAGGTATGAAAACAGTTATGATAGGTTTCGTCTAGAAAATACTTTTTCTTGACGAGATTATATTATTCATGACTATTGTGAATTATTTTAATATATGCCCTAATTACCCACACATCATCTAATCTTAAGCTGTGATATGTTTGCGATAAATTTACCATTGTAAAATTTAAATTTATTAGAAAATTTTATAAATTTTTTAATATAATAAATAATTGTAATTTTCTCATTTCAGGGTGTTAAAGTAAAAATGGACGATGCTGGTAATATATTTATTCGAAGATATTCAAAAAGTAATGTTTATGTTAAAAGTACAGCAAGTACACCACAAGAAGAAACTGCAATTGGTGCTGATATCCTAAAAAATCCAAATTCTGCATTAGAAAATGAAAAAATTGTTAAATTATTTGATATGAAAAAATTTCAATCGAATGTAAATCGTGAATTAAGACGTTCGTATCCAGATCGTCGTCGACTTGAAACACAATGTTTATCAGCTATTGCATTTGTTAAATCAGAAAATGATGTATTAGATTGTCCTGTTTGGGTTTTAATAATAAATGTTGTCGCTATGGATATGTTAAAAAGTAAATTACCTCCAGGTGAGTTGATAAATTTGTTTTTCTTTTGTATTTCTAAAATTATTAGCTCCATGATCTCATCGTTTTGAAACTTGAAAATTGTTTTATTATACTTTTTGTTTATGAGTGATGCTATCGATTACTCTAACTCTTTTAAACCATCTTTTGCAGTTTAATTGTTTATTTTTAATTCTTTTAAAGGCCGTTCATTTCGTTGTTTAGATCAAACTGATTGTACCTCGATAAAGCATCAATGATATTTTATTGAAAAGAAAATTATTTTATTTTGTGAATCACTTATGAATCCACGGGTGATCGATGAAAATTTAAATTTTATTTCTTACCAACAATAAACAGAAACCATTCATTCAATTAGACAAATAACTCAATCTTATTGTAACTACACTTCCAAAAACTGAGAGACAGAAAATGATAAATGATGATACTAAAATTCACTTTGATTAAATCGTGATGCAGTTGTGTGTGGATATATTCAGTTTTTTGTGTCGATTCTTAAAACAGATAATGACCGTCATTTGGATCTTAATCATGCAATAAAATACGATGTCTTATGTCATTGGATAGATAAATGAATATTAAAAACAAAATTAAAAAACTAATGTCTTCAAAGAACTTATAATGCATCTAGCTTGAGTCAAGTTATAACCTTTAATCTATGAAATATTAATTATGATGGAACAAGATCTTAATATGTTTCTTTAAAAAAATATTCTAAGATTGTTTTGATTCGTGTTTTATCGAAATGTTTTCTTTATTGTGCACTGTCGATTCTGATTTTTTAACTTTCACGAATTTGCAATTTTCTTTTGATATTATTAGAAATAATGTTTGGAATCTATGTTCATATTGTCAAGGAAGTTAAAAAAATTTTATTTATGTATATTTATTAGTAAAATCTCATAAATTGTTGTGTGTTAATGTTCCATTCAACCAATTTAGTCGTGATACAATTTATGAAAAGTTGTTGCAAGTAGCTGTATTGAATAGAGGATATAGGGAATGAGCATTGGTTGGTTTTAGACGTATTTCATAAACACTAGACAATTATAACATATTTGATTTATTTTTTATAATAAATTTTCTGCAAATATTTCACCTGACTTTCAAAGCAAAATATTCTTATAAATACGACAAAATAAATATTTACGATTTTATAAAAAAAAACATTTTTTCTTTAGTTTAAAAATGTTATCCAATACAATGTTAAACCTGCGTTTAGGCAGGTTTAACATTGTAAAAAAGTAAAGAGGTGTCTAAAGGGACACCCGGATGGAACGAAGTTCCTTTCGATTAATTAGTGAAGGAATTGTAATTTGGTAAATTTGGTAAATAAACTTATAAATTGCATAAGCATTTATTATTGTCTGTATAAAATTTCTACTTACCTAACTCCTTACCTAGCTCCTTACCTTACCTAACTCCTCACCTTACCTAACTACTTAACTTACCTAGCTACTTATCTAGCTACTTACCTAACTCCTTACCTTATCTATCTCCTAACCTTACCTAACTCCTTACCTTACCTAACTACTTACCTAACTTTTCACCTAACCTAACTCCGTACCTTACCAAATTCCTTACCTTACCTAACTACATACCGTACTCTTTGCCTTACCTAACTCTTTATCTTACCTAGCTCCTTACCTTACCTAACTACTTACCTAGCTACTTACCTTACCTAACTACTTACCTTATTACTTACCTAACTCTTTTCCTTACCTAACTACTTACCTAACTACTTACCTAACTCGTTACCTTACATAACTCCTTACCTTACCTAACTCCTTAACTTTCCTAACTACTTACCTAACTCCTTACCTTACCTAACTCCTTACCTTATCTAACTCCTTAACTTACCTAACTCCTTACCTTACCTTACTACTTACCTAACTTCATACCCCGAACCTTTCTCACAACCCACTACATCGACAATGACAACGAAACTTTTTTTATGTTCTAGCTAAAATACATTTTACATATTATGCTTAATATATTCTTTTCAGATAATTCAGTTGTTTCAGTCAAATCGAACAAGGCTATTATGAAATATTTCTCTATAGCAGGCTACAGACCTACAATCAATTTGTCAATCAATTCGAAAACAAAATAAAATTTAGTGTGAAAATCCCCTAAATTTTATTTTGTTTATTTTCGTTTTCAATTGATTGACAAATTGATTGAAGATCTGTAGCCTGCTTATCTTGTTTTGCACAGAAAGAACAAATCAATTTTTTTGAATTGTTTCTTTAATTTCTAATCAATAGAAAATATTTAAAAACAAAGAAAAATAAGAATTAAATCAAAGAAAAATAATAACAATAAAAAAACAAAGAAAAATAATACATCTATCCTCTCCGAAAGCAATGCATAAACTAAATTGAAATTTGAAAAGAAAATACAAAATATTAAACAGAAATTTAATAATAAACTTCGTTTATGTTTCGTTTTTTTTTTCTTTTTCTTTTTTGTTTTTTTGTGTATTATATTAAATGTAAAATAAAAAAATAATAAAAATAAAAATGTGTCGTTTTTTCGTCTAGCCTCCTTTCGCAACACGCGACAAGGAACTTCGTTCCAATAATCTTATATACAATTTCTAGATCCTCATGCACAACTCAAAATACACTTCTGAGTAATGTTTTACGTCAATACCCAATATTCCAATTTATTTTTGTAGAAAAATCAAAACCTATTTAAAACTTATAAATGATCAAACACAAGATCAACGATGGAGTACCTATAAATCTTAGTTCAATTCCATTTTTATCTCCTCAAACGATTTATCGACAAATCGACGTGAAATGTATATATGAGTTACTTACTTTTTAATAATTTATGTTTGAAATTGTCTTATTATTTTTAACAAAACACATAACCTTTCGCGGTTTCTTAACACTTTTCTGTAACACGATAATAAATCATAGAAGATGACAATTACAACAAAATCATAAAAATTGATCTACAAGCATATGTTCGAGTTTATACATAGAAAAAAATCTACAATAATAAGATTAGGCATGCGGCTAGCTCCTGTTTTACTAATTGACAGTTTATTAGTTTTTGTTTGTTTAGATTCAACTAACGAGATAAATAAATATTTGTAGCTATATAAAAGAAATATGCACTCGTAATAAGAATGTCATAAAGTTTAACGATCAGTTTTTTTGTCAAGATAAACTTAACTGCACATAACTTCCTTGTAGAAAAAATATAAACAATTTCGTCGTTTACAAATCATTAGGAAAATTTAATTTTATAGAAGATGAGGTAATTCGTTAGTAGTTTATGGGTAGTTTTATAATGCGTCTTAATAGTTAAAATTGCAATGTTTTTTTAATTGCAATAAGAAGTTAATGATGAAGTTAATTAAAAACAATTTGAAATATTTAAGACTGTTATCATGATCTTGCTCAGGTATAATCGTAAAACAAAGTTAATAAGCAATCTTTTATTTTAGGCTATTTATTAGATAATCATTCACTTGTTTGAACGTTTACGTCCCAAGATAAGCTTTTTGCGCCTTGGCAATTTATTTCGTTGCATCATAGCATTAAAGTTTTGAATGACTTCAGAATACTAGTTTTGTTTGTGGCATCTCTTATGATATACATGAAAGGACTGCTTTTGGAAAATGACCGTGCAAATCTTTTAGTATATGTAGTTTTTCTTCGTTTAGCGTTTGAAGAAATGGACGATTAACATTTATGCTTCCATTCAATTCAATCAAATCTTTCGATCTTTTTAAATCCATAAAATGTTACACAAAGTATTTGTTTCCGATCATCAAATTCCTTTAATCACTAATTATAAACAAAAACTAAAGGAAATCTTACTCAACAAAACCACACAAAAGTTACTATTCAACCCGTTACCAGACGATATCGCCTACGCATTCAATTATTTCCAATTTGACAAAAAAAAAAACAAACAATAACAAAAAAAAATTCAAACAATTAAAATAATTGACAGGCCAAATTTTACACAATGTTTTCTTTAGGTTTTGTTATAGAAGTCGGTCGTTTCTTGTCTCATGTTTTGTTATATCTTACAAAATTTAAAAATGTTTTCAAGAACATTTTACAAACACAACAAAAAACTATTACAAAATTCTTTAAATTTCAAAATCACAAAATTCGTCAAATCTTTGTACACAAGAACACCAAATAGTTTGATGTTTTTGATTCACGATCTTACCTTATTTTTTGTTGTTGTTTCACTGTTGATTGTTTTAATTTTATTTTGATATTTGTAATAATTAACAACTCAAGTGTTGTTGCATGTTTGATTATCTTGAAAAATGTGATAATTTAATTAGAAATGGAATGAATTGGGGTGAAGAAGAACATACGATGTCATGTAGAATCGTTTTATTTGTTGAAATTTAATTTTAATTGAAAAATTTTGTTTGAAAATTTAATGTCGTGGAACGTTATTGAGAAGATATGCAATTTATCTTTGGGGACATTCGTGTTGGGACCTCACTGCAACACAAATTAGTACTAGCCTATATCGATTCTTTTCCACTCGTGTCGCATCGTACCTTTATCAATATGCGGCAATCACGTTGAAAGCTGAGCTGCAACAATTACTTATATCACAACAATTGAACATCTGAATACGAGACAAGTAATAAAAAGAATAGAATTTTCGAATAGAATTAATTCTCTACAGAAACAAAATTAGTATGACACCGATACGGATACCGGAACAGAGAACTAACTTTGTTCAACCGGCATCTTAAAAGAATCCCTCCTACATACCAAATAATGCAAAATTTCTAAAATATCTTAAACAGCATTTATTTTTTTTCGAAATTCCCAGATTATATAATCTACTCTAAATTGTTTCTATGACAAAAATAAAATGAAATCAACCTCTTCTATGTCAATATTTAATTTCCAAATTTATTCTAATTATATTAACCTACACGAGTATATCCCAAAACTAAAACAACAAAAAATTGAATTAAAATAAGACCAATACGACAAATTATTATGCCGCCGCTTTGTTTAATAAACTCACGCTATTTGACCAAAACCTTATGTAAATTTCTATTATTTACACAAAATATTTAAAAATTAAATTGACGTAAACTTTTTAATTTTTGTTGACAAAAAATGTTTTTTTTTATTAATTTTGTTTATTTTTGTTGGTGTAATTAATTTTTGGGTATCTGTGCGAGTATTTAACCATTGAGTAACTTTAAATTGACGTGAAAAATAGCTTTGGTATTAACTTTAAGAGATTTAAGTGAAAGTTATTTGCATATATTTTAAAGAATTTTTTTCGTGTGCGATATGTATACCTATACTGGCTACTATCTCTTTTTTCTCATTCCACAGAGAAGAAGAAATATACACAAACCAAAACTAATGCATCAAAATTTATCACAAATATATCACGAAAGACTGTTCGTGCCAAAAGAGACAATTTTTTTAAACTATTTCAGTTCAATTGTTTTACCGTGTTTACCAAATTCGGTGATTTTACCATGAGAACAACCACACAGCACAACCATGAGAAACAATCTTATAAAGCCAATTGTAACATATAAAACCGCTTGAATACTCCATAACTAGGGAAAAGCGCGATTGTTTCAAAACTAGTAAATTTTTTTAGGTATATTGCTATCTCTTACTGTGGGTTATTTCAACCCTTAACATGAAAAGCTGTTACACAAAACACTAACATATTAGCTTCGATGGCTTGATCAAAATCTTATTTGATTTGATATTTTGATCGAAAGATTAAAAAAACAAACAACAACACATTTACCAATTTACTCTAAATGGAAATTCAGAGCAATTCCACGTCACCGCAACACCGATGTTCCCAACCCCCTCTGATTTCGATGAAATTTCATACACAGATAGCCAATGACAAAATAAAAATAACACTTCTTTCGAAAAATTAAATTTCGCTCTGGGGATGACACAGGGTGGCGGCAAAGTTTTACAAGTTGGCGAAACATTAGTATCTTTGGCTGACGATTGCGAAAACGATTGAGAAAACCGATTTAAGTCATTTATAGCTCATTAAAAAGGTAATTGATAGACCTTATAAAAAATCTTTTTTTTAATTTTTTAGTAATTTTTTAAAACTGTGTTAAACTTAAATAATATTTTCAAATATGGTGCTGTTGAGGGTACCCTCACATTTACCACATTTTTTCGAGAAAAAAAATGTTTAATTAGTTCGTAATCTAAAACGATGTAAAGGAGAACTAGCTCCATTGTAAAAGCAATGGAGTTTTTATAGCAGGCCGCGTACCTAGTTCGATATTGAACCCTAAACTGGCTCTAGTCTGCGGGAACGAGAAAGTATACCTGCTGCCTAGTATAAATTGCGGAATTGTACGCGTGCATTGTTTATGAATCGGATCGGAAATCAAAAGAAAAGTGATAAAAGAAGACTCTGGCGGACCTACAGGTCGAAGAAGCCACGACCGTCACGTTCACACCCATAATTTATCTCATATTCACACGCTATCGCACCTCATACACTCCCACATACACACATACACACACACATGCACACATACACCCATACCTACATCCCACACCCCTCTATACCTATGTGTATTTTAAAGGTACTCACCCCATGCTAGTATTAGATCCCACGTCCTTGTTTCCAGTTGGATCAGCCGATCATCTCTCCCTCAGTCCAACCATATGATGAGGATCATGCAATGGTGGATGAATATATATACAGCTGATATTTACAATTGGTATTATGGTTGAATAAAAATGAACGTGAGCAACAGCAACGATGAAATACAGAACCATTGCCCCATGCAATGTTGACAGAATATATACAGCTGATGTTTAAAATTGGTACTATTGTTGAATATAAATTACCATGAGCAACGGCAACGATGATATACAGAACTATTGCCTCATGCACTGTTGAATGGATAATATAGCTGATATTTAAAATTATTAATATTGTTACACACAGTACACCTAGGTGAACGGTGAATGTGGAGGAAAAATGAGCAAAAATTGTATGACAACAAAAAATTATAAAACAAAACTACGGAATCATGCGAATCCGGTTGAAGGTCAAACAATTGCCGGCACTAAACAACACCGTTGAACCAAGCTAATTAGGTTACAGGTTGAAACGCATACGTATCACTAAGTAACTGTTGATTCAAACGACGGTGCAAAAACAACGCACCCGTTCTACCACATTTTTCTAGAATAATAATAAGAAATTCCATCAGAAAAACTTATATATTATACACTGTGAGACCCATACCATACAACTAAAAATAATAAAGTCCCAATTAAAATTTAACACAATATAAATATTTAATTATTTATTTTTTTAAACATATTGTGCAACCCAATGATTTGTATTAACAGTAAAAGAATCAATATAATGCTTAAGTTGATTAGCGTTTTCGAAAATGCTTCATTTAATATTTTCACAAACAGACCAATCTTCAATTCCGTTTTCATCGGTTTTCACATAAGTTATACCTAAAAAAATTGCTACACCTTCGGACAACAACCAACACGGTGTGTATTTGGACAGCGCGAATTTTGCCTATGATCCAAGTATAACGCATTTCATTAAGAATATTTTTTCCCAACAAATGCTGATGATGTTAAGCAAGCGTCAGGAAAGTACAAAGTACCGCATTGATGGAGGGCTAACTAAATAATACCATACCATACCATTTTATTTCATACTGGAAATTTATTAAAATAAAAAGAAATGAGTTTTAAATTTTGCTCAAAAAGTTGAACTTTATCTAGGACGTTAAAGTTCAACTTTTTGTACCATAAGTAATCCAAAAAATGTCGTTTTAGATATCAGTATGAAATAAAAACATTTGTTTTACCAGAAATATTTTAAGTTTAATTTTTCAATTAAGTTTTCACTTTTTAAACAATCACTTTTTACACGGAAAAAGAATTTTTCAATTAAATCATTAATGAAACGCGGCTTGATAAAAATTTTAAACATGAATTGTCAAATTTTGGGAATGAACATATCTCTGTCTAAAACATATCTTCTTATTTGAGATTCCACGGCACAGACATATCAAATTTATCTAATTGCACTAATAAAACAAAATTCCACTAATAAAAATTATGCTACTTACCTTTAATGAAGAAAAAAAATTGAATTTTAAAATAAAATTTCATTTTATGGTTAGTCTTCACACGAAAAAATCTTGATGACAACTGCCTAACAAAATACAAAATAAGAGGCCATCATGGAGATGAATTCTGGTATTTATAATATATTTAACAAATCGACAATATCGCTGTGGCTGGTCTTGTGCAGCTTCTTAACAAATAATAATACTAACTGGGAATTTATTTTGTCGTTGCATTTTATATTTTCAAGTTTGAATATAAGAAAGAAAATCCATAATTTAGAAAATTAAAAGTGATACGATAATCTTGAAACATTAATGACGGTTAGTCAATAGATTCGTCCACCCAGATTGCGGGAAATATATGGAATGACGAGAATGATGATGCAAGAAAATTAAGAACTTCATTCAACGTGCAGCGATGTTCTTGCAGCACCATAACAACGAAGGTTTCCCAATGGCATGATTTCTCGTTTTGAAAATAAAATTCTTACAAAATTTTAATTTCCGTTTTTTCAATTTTTTGTTTTTAAAAAAATGCATTTTATTTAACTAAACCCGCCTGAAGTCTTGTTTTATAGAAATTTAATTATTTTGAGGATACAAGTTAAGTATTTTAGGGTGTGGATGCTTTTTACATAATTGAATTCTTCTCCCATTTCTACCTGTCCGAAATTAATTATAAATGAATGTACCTGAAATATATTAAAACTGATGCTGAGAAGTAAATAGTGAGAAAAATTATGTGAAACAAAATGCATGTTGTATAGAATTTATATAATAATTAACTTTTTATTTTTATTCTAAGTTGTGTAATAAAAAGAATATACATTTATTAATAATATAAAATAATATAAAAGAAATTAAAAATATAAAATAAATTACATTGTATATTAACGGCTTATCTGAAAAATCCTAGTTTTAGCTGAATTAGAATATATTTTTGTGAGCAATGTTTTTTCAACTTTGGGTATGAACGCATGAAATGATTGTGTACCTTTTATAGTTACAGCCTCTCTGTATCTTGTTTCTAGCCGTGACTTCATTTCTATATAATAATTTTTAATGGTGTATGCTAAATTCATTGTTGATTGCCATTTTGTTGCTCATTCATAAAGATCTATAGGGGTTTGAATAATATCCTTGTTAGACAAACTATATCGATGAGCACCTCGTTGTACCTCCTACCTCGTTGTACCCCGTTGTACCCTACGTTGTACCTCAAGAACTAAGCACTCTCCCGCTTTCAAGTTTGCTTTTGTGTTTTCCAAATACATGAACTGTTGTTGTGTGTTAATTTATGTATAAATGCTGAAGAAGAATCGATGAACGTGTCCAAATTACATCGAACGGTGGTATTCCATTGCATGTATTTCACCTCAAAAATTCCATGAGTTTTATAACTTTCATGTAATTTATCAGCCCGTTTTTTAAGATTTTCAACACATTCCTCACATTGACATTCATCATGTAATTTACCACAACTAACAAATTTCATTTCACCATATACTAGTAAAAATTATTATATAGAAATGAAGTCACGGTTAGAAGAAAGATACAGAGAGGCTGTAACTATAAAAGGTACACAATCATTTCATGCGTTCATACCCAAAGATGAAAAAACATTGTTCACAAAAATATATTCTAATTCAGCTAAAACTAGGATTTTTCAGATAAGCCGTTAATATACAATGTAATTTATTTTATATTTTTAATTTCTTTTATATTATTTTATATTATTAATAAATGTATATTCTTTTTATTACACAACTTAGAATAAAAATAAAAAGTTAATTATTATATAAATTCTATACAACATGCATTTTGTTTCACATAATTTTTCTCACTATTTACTTCTCAGCATCAGTTTTAATATATTTCAGGTACATTCATTTATAATTAATTTCGGACAGGTAGAAATGGGAGAAGAATTCAATTATGTAAAAAGCATCCGCACCCTCAAATACTTAGCTTGTATCCTCAAAATAATTAAATTTCTATAAAACAAGAATTCAGGCGGTTTTCGTTGAATAAAATGCATTTTTTAAAAACAAAAAATTGAAAAAACGGAAATTAAAATTTTGTAAGAATTTTATTTTTAAAACGAGAAATTATATACTTCGGAAACTTTCGTTTTAGATTACGAACTAATTAAACTTTTTTTTTCTGGAAAAAAAAATGTGGTAAAAGTGAGAGTAACCTCAACAGCGCCATCTTTGAAAATATTATTTAAGTTTAACACAGTTTTAAAATATTACTAAAAAAATTTAAAAACAAAATTTTATAAGTTCTACCAATTACCTTTCTAATGAGTTATAAATGACTTAAATCGGTTTAGTCAATCGTTAGAAATCGTCAGCCAAAGATACTAATATTTCGCCAACCCGTAAAACTTTGCCGCCACTCGTGTCATCCCCAGAGCGAAATTTCATTTTTCGAAAGAAATAGTATTTTTATTTTGTCATTGGCTACCTGTCCGGATGCTAGAACAAATGCTGTTGGTGACGGTGACGTTGCTCTTCACTCTATTTTTTCTCTTCCTAATCTAAAATTAAAACTTTTTTATTATCGTCATAATACCGTTGTTCAGCACTTATTATTATTAATTGGTTCAATTTTGTATAAAAACACAACCATGTCAAAGAGTTCTATCCTATAATTACTGTCGTTAAATACAACAAATAAAAACCGAAAATAATTAAACCAATTCTTAAATTTAATCATAATACTATTTTCTTATAGTTTATAAGCTTCTTAACATAACCGTATCATTATTTAAGAAATCTATCCACATATAATCTTTAATTTCGAAATCAACCGTATCAACCATAAACTCGTTTGATTTCAACCAAAATCAAAAACACCCAAAAATCTACATTTACATAATTTAATTAATGAACTCATTAAAACCAAATTTCAATATATCTTAAGAAAATGTCATTATCACGATCAACCAACAATCATCGTTATTTGGTAATAAAAAAACCTAAAACAAAACGATAACAAAACTATAGAAAAAAGACAATTTGAAAGAAAAACGAAAACTATTAATTTTTCCTACATGCTGAGGAAATCGTGACAAAATATCCACAAATATAGAAAAAACAATAGTTTGATTTTATTATTATTATTATTATTATTTGATAACAATCAAAAATTCTAACAATAACAACAAAAATATGTTCTATTTTGACATCAACAACAAAAGCTATCTAACATGAACAAACTATTTTTCATAAATTCACATAAAAATGTTGTTATAGGAAAATAACAAAAAATATCAACACTGGTTCCACTTCATTTCATTTGTTTTTGTACAAATGAAAAGCGACTTTAAATTATAAAACCTGTTCACACTATCAGCTATTTTTCAAAACTCGACTGTTACACCAAAATAATTTGCGGTAAATGGTTGATCCAAAACTAAACGACATTAAATATTAATTCAATATGAATTATTACGATCTTAAGACATTTCTTGGAGTTTAATTCTTTTTTGTTGGGTCTTATAGTTCAATGTAAATCGTGAGATTTATTGGTAATAAATTTGTACATAATTTCCATGCTTTTGTTAAAGGGTTGAAATTTAAATTTATTATTTTCTATATTTTTAAAAATTGAAATTTGTAAGAAATTACACCTTGAAAATTTGATTAATTATTGTTTTTAATTTAAGGACAACCAAAATTGCTTAAATAAAATTCTTATAAAAGTAAATAAATAAATTAAATCTGGTTAACTTTTCTCCATCGATGGATCTATGAAAAATTTATCTTAAGACAAAAACATTATTATGAAAAAATATTCAATCAACGGGCAGAAATAGTTTTACTAACAACCCTCACTTCATGCCTCGAACTTTATAAATAACATTTGAAATGTTAACCAACAATTATGATTTTGGTTTCATCTTTACATGTCTAACTATTTCAATCAAAATAATTATATAATTTAACAAAACTTATAAAATTTATCTTTATTTATCTTTTCAAATTAGCACTAAAACTGTCCTTCCAAAATATAAGAATTCAATTTTATAGTTATACCAGTAAATTTGACTTGATTTTGTTAATTGGTGTTACATCAATTTAGTCATGCAAAATTTATTTAAAATTCGACTTTTGTGTTAGACACCTATTTTCATGTTTGACTTTGACGTGTTATGTCAAAAGTTTTATAAAGTATTGGTTTTTATTTGTAAGTTATCCACTTACTAGAGGAAATTGGGTTACTTGAATTTGTTTTATGAATTAACAATATGACATCAGTGAGTACTGGGTTTGAATAAATTTTTTTCGTTACGACCAGGTTTTGGACAGCGTTCTGTTGAGGTTTTGGAACTCAAAACCCAAAATATGGAGGGGCTAAAATCTCACAGCTCTAAGATATAAAGACTTCGGTTTTGGTTAAAGATTTTGATATAGTTTTCGGCATAAAACTT
Source organism: Diogma glabrata (assembly GCA_963693315.1). Lineage (NCBI taxonomy): Eukaryota > Metazoa > Arthropoda > Insecta > Diptera > Cylindrotomidae > Diogma > Diogma glabrata. The sequence goes on along the minus strand of OY856186.1, from coordinate 451,201,340 downwards.
TTATGGTGACATTGTTTTTAGTTATCGGCAGCGATGTATATCAAACATAAACTCTTTGTAAAAGTACATGTATTTTATCTCTGTTAAGAAATTTATTACAAAACTACAATTCGTCGCCGGAAAATTATAACAGATTATAACAATTTGAACTTTAATTGAATTTATAATTTTACACCGGAGATAGCTCAAAACTATTATCATTGAAAAACACTGAGTTTACACAACAAACAAACTTTTACCTTCAAAATCTCTTATATATCAGAAAACTATCACAGCAAAAATACTTATTAAGTAACATGCTAATTAGCACAAACAAAATTATTTAACCAAAAGCAAATCAAAAATTATTATTCAAATCAAATTAAATTAGCTTACGTTATTACATCAATGTTGTCTTCATCGTGACTCCCTAGTCATGTTTGTTTTGTGACAGATCTTTGTTGTAACCATATACAAAATTCTTTGGTTGGATGTCTGACACAACCATTAATATCAACACCAACATTTCTTATTCCAAATAAACATGTTGCCGATCTCTCCATTTTCAATAGAGAATTTCCACTAGTTGTTTTTACTTCGTAGTATTCGTCACACCCTCCTTTAAGTGTTACAAATGCTCCACCATTTCTAAATTCTCGTAATATTTTATCAATAGTTTCATTATAATCTCTAAATGTTGGATTAAGTTCAATAATTCCTTGAGTGACATTATCATTTTCACGAAAACAAGACATTTCTGGATGTCTAAATAGTTGTTTAAGTACATTTGGTCGAAATAACCCCACTTGCTGACCATCAACAATGAATGGACGACATTCTTTATGATTGAATCCCGTTAAATAGTAACAATTAAATTTTTGTGCTAGCTTTAAAAATCTTAACATGTTTACTTCAGTTGAAGCCATTTTTTTCCAACGATTTTAAACCAATCAATTTCTTTACAACATCATCACTTATTTATGAAAATAATTTAACAAAAAAAGGAAAACAATCATAATTTTTTTTTATAACACTATTATTTTTTGTTTTGCACAAATTTTTGATTTTTATTTATATTTTATTTTCACCAAACACTAAAACAATCATTTTAATAAATTAAATTTAAACAAAACTTATTCCTAAATTAAATTTATTTATAATAACAACAATTTTGTTATTAAATTTCCAAAATTATACTAACTGAATTTCTTATAAACATTTACATTTTTATATTAAATTTTCTTCTTCTGTTTCCCCTTCCAACAATCAACATTTCTCCAACGTATAAAAAAAAATATTAAATCAAACATGTTTATTGTTGAAATTGAGTGACGCAACTAAATCTCAACAGTAGCATACAAAAATGTTGCGACTTACAAAATTAATGAAATTATAATTGAAAATAAAAATTATTATTTTTAGAACAAAATTGGAATAGTCCTGGCGTTACAAGATCATATATTAACATAATTTAGTGAAAAGCTGATACACTCAGCAAACTACTCAAAAACCTCTCCATTTAGCATTTCGAGAAATTAAAATGCAATATTTAAAAATATAATTTTTACTGTTTATTTTTAATTTTTAATTTATTAATAATAATATAAACTTCCTTATAGTAACAATTTGAACTTGATTTTTTATATTTTATTGAATATCGATTTCGACTTACGTCATCCTCAGTTCTTAAATTATTATTACAATTTTTGCTTAAATTATTGTCTTATATGCTATTTCAACTGCTATTTTTTATAATTATGTCATATATGTTGTTGGTTTTAGTGTTGATTTTATCATTTAAATTGTTCCCATTGTTTTTATGTTTATATATTTCTATTTCTTCCAATCTATTTAGATGTTGTCCCTTTCTTTTTTTATGTAATATGGTTAAATTTGTGTTTATATAATAATTTAATAATTTAAGTAATAATAATAATAATTTAAGAACTGAGGATGACGTAAGTCGAAATCGATATTCAATAAAATATAAAAAATCAAATTCAAATTGTTACTATAAGGAAGTTTATATTATTATTAATAAATTAAAAATTAAAAATAAACAGTAAAAAGTATATTTTTAAATATGTCATGTTAATTAAAAAGTGACAAAAGCACACAAACAGTGAATAATATGGAAAACCATAATAACACATATTTTGAGAAAATATTACAATATCACAAATTCATATTCTTTCGAAATTCCAAAAATATTGTAAAAATTAGAATAAAATCAAATATTTAAACCTTTTCTAAATTCTAATAATATTCCAAAAATTCGTAAAATTCAAACTTCTCCAAAATTCTAAAAATATTGCAAAAATTTTAACAATGTCAAAAATTGAAACTTTTTTCAAAATTATAATAAAATCAAAAATATAAAATTTTTCAAAATTCTTAAAATATTCTAAAAATTCTTACAAAATCAAAAATTGAAACTTTTTTAAAAATTTTACAAAAATTATTACAAAATCAAAAATACAAACTTTTTTCAAAATTCCAAAAATATTTCAAAAATTTCCATATCCAATTTCATGTTCAATTACGTCATACAAACGCTAAATTTTTTTTTCCCAAAAAATTGGCTAAAAAAATAAATAAAATCATTTTTTTGACACACTTGAAAATATTATTTTGACAAACTTATAATGCCATAATTCTCTATAGTAATAATAAAATTTCATGTCGTACAAATAATTAATTTTATTTTTTCAAAAAAAATAAATAAAAATCTTTTTTTGACACACTTGACAATAAATTTTTGACAAACTTATAATGCAATAATCTAACATCAATATTTCTCCACATTCCATGTTAGTACTCATTTTCTCTTAAAACGAACATTTTTAAACAAAACCAATGTAAATTTTCTTGTTTTGACACACCTAACGATTTTTTGACACACTTCATGTGTCATATTTGATGTTCAATTACATTTCATGTCATCCAAATAATTACTTTAGGTTTTATATATTTCTAGTCGAAAACCGAAGAAATGTTTCGCATAATATGTTTCTCAAAAAAATTGGGAAACAAAATAACTAAAAATCAATCTTTTGACACACTTAAAGATTTTTTTTGTACATACTTCTAAAATCATGAAATAATGAAGGTCCTGGTGTTACATACGGATGACAACCATCCAGATTTTTCCAGATTCATATTTACTAATCATTATCACTAAAACTAAACGTTTTTTAAACCAAAAATATGACAATTTGACACACTTAATGATTTTTTGACACACTTCCGGTACAGTTATCAAACACATCGTTCTTTTGGACCTGCCCATTGAGTATACCTATTTTGAAATTTTTGAAATCCCTACAGCGGTTTTCTAGATTTCGTAGGTAATAACGGCAGACAGACATATATTTTTTTTACTTTTTTAAAATCAGTAGGTCCTAAAACGTCAAGAAATGCCATAAACAGTGGGGAAAAGAATTTCACTTTTGGTTCATGAATTTAATACTTTGGTTTTTTTCAAAACCAAATTAACGAAGGATTATTAGGTAAACTTTTGTTGACAAGATAAATATCGCTTCTTGTACCCCTCTAAGGAGGATAACCTGCCATGTGACAGACATAATTCATATAAGATCCAAGAGCAATCTTATGCCTTTTTCCAGTTGTCGTAGAATTGTGTGTCATTATCGGTGTTTGTTTGCTAGATCTGTAGACAGCGGATTAGTATATGTCACTCAAAATAACGGTAACAGTAGATTAAATTTTTGATGGCTATAATTGATGAAAAATGGGAGCTGTTTCTTCTTGCTCATATAAATTGTTGATTTCTTTATTTTGGAAAACAATATTTGTTAAATTTTACAACAAGTATTTTTAGATTGTTTTTATTTTTCCTTTCGCAACTATTTATGCCACTTTTAAAATTTTTATTTTTATTTTTAAAAAAACATTTTATTTTTTATGTTATTACTTCGGTCTGAAAGACCTAAGTATTTACATTATGAAATGTTGTGAATGCGTGTGATAAGCCCATATAAAACTAATCGATGAAATTAAAACTTCAATTGAAACTCGACAACTGAGATAATTGAAATTAATACAGGTGAGGGATACTTGTTGACAGCCTAATATAGGACAAATATGACAAAAAATTATTTAGCTCACTTGTTTTTTGGGCTATAATATTAGAGTCCTGGCACCACTGACTGATGATCTTTTGGGAATAGTTCTTACTACAGCCTCGTTTACTAACATCGTTCCCAAATATCCTCTTTTTTAATTATATTTGCTTGCTAACAGTTCAAACTGCTACCAATTAAAATGTAGTAATCTACCTAGCTTGTAGTTTCGTCATATGCAGCTTAGTTTAACAGATCTATTTTAATTTAGAGCCGACTTCTTGCTTTTACAGTTCTAAAACTTGCCATAAACCATATACCACTACTTGAAAGAATTTCTTTTGCTATGTTTGGGGTTTGTTCCTATTCTTTTAGCTCAGTAACAACATCTGTACTATAAATAGTTGCATTTAGACTTAATCCCTTACTATCTCCTCCATTTTCTAGTTCAAATTATCATTTTGCTCGATATCTGTTTTAGTTTCTTCTTCCATTTTCTTTTTTAGTGCTGCTTTTTGATGTGTTAGTTTTTATTAACAGTTTTGCCTTATAAAATTCAATAGTTATTTGTTGAACGGTACCGCTCGGTGATATTGGTTGGACTTATAGATCATCTATGAATCTTTTCTTTATTTCTGCAAGAACTCTTATAACATCTAGGACATCAATCATTATTCTAGATTCCACTTCTGCCACCAGTGGAATAGCTGGGCAATTCGGGAAAAAATTTTGCTGTCTATCAGAAACGCTTTTCACATGATTCATAAAATAAATTAAAAATGACAACAATTGAATTTTTATATTTAACAAACTTATTGTTTCGCGTTATGAAACTAAATTTACAAATTGTCTAAAAGTTCGCTTCGAAGTTGCTTTTATTTCATTGAAAATTGGCCTTTTTGGAAAGTACTCAAACATTTCATTTGACTTAATCTTGTAACGGCCAATGTTAAAATGTATTAGCATTCATTGCGTGTTTGTAAATATCCGTTTTCATTTTTGAGTGGCAATATAACGTCGAAATATATTTGTTTTTTCTGTTTTTGTGGTGTTGTATTTTTAAATAAATTTAGTTTAAACAATGTTTCACAATCCACTTGTTCGCACCCCAACCATCTACTTACGACATATTTCAAATGTAAATTTTTAAGTTGATAAGTTTTATTTCTGATCAACAACAAAAAACTATTAATGCCTGAAACTCGTATATACACATGTAAATCAAGCTTAACTCTTTAAACAACCAATCGGGATTAATAGAGATCGTGATTCAAAAAATACAATTAAGATGAAAATCATTTACGTTTTCAGGCATTTAATTGTAGATTTTATCAAAAATTTATAGATTTGAATTCAATCCATCTTTGATTTCTTATCATTTCCCTAACAACATTTAACCTACGCTACCAGCATTTTCCTAGATTTTTTTTTCTATTCTCATATCAATCATAATGAAGTTGAATAAACGTTTAAGATGAAAACAAAACTTATCGTTAAATTTGATTTATATTTTTATGATTCAAATCAGTTTAAATTCCAATTCATTTTCAAAATTGGAATTCAATAAACGTTTTTGTATTTAGATTTTTTTTTTATAATTTTATTATTTCAAGTAGCGCGTTGTTGTGATAAAAATCTGATTTTTGTATGTTGAAGAATAATATTGAATTACTTTTGTATAGGTTTATTATATTCAGTAAATTTTAAATTTTATTTTTGGTCGGTACCAAAAATATTTTTGATGGTCGGAATGAAATTTAACCATTGATCTTTAACATACATATGTCCAAATTAAACGACTATTTCTTATGGTGCCGATAAATAAATCAAAGAGCTTTTAGATGCTTAATCATTCATATTCATAATTTCATGTCAATGTGTTTAAGCAAAATGCAGAAAATAAATTAAATTAATTTTATTCCAGTACTCCTGACTGAATTGGATATCACCAAGGATCCTAAAAGTATTTTAATGTTTATATATTTCTAATCTAATTCTACATGAATTCATAATAGTACATTATGATGCTAGGACGTAAAGCTAAAGATTTTGGACGGATGTGGAGTTTGCAAATCGAGGCGCTAGCCGAGATTTGCACCCACATTAAGTCCAAAATAGCTTACGTCCGTGCATCATATACTATTTTTTATTCGCCGCAAGCAAAATATTTTAAGAAAAGTTGTTTATTCTAAATTAAAATTATTTATCTTCATTTTTATTTTCATTAATTTTAAAATAAAAATATGTGGAACAAGTAACCTTTGAAAAAATATTTATTATTTTTTCCAAATTCTATGACAACAAATGATAACAACTATTTTAATTGGATAATGAAATTTTGAATTTGCGGGTTGCTTTGATAAAAAAATTTATTTTTTATAGAATTTAAACAAATACAAATGCTTTTTACTTTTTTGGACGTAGCTATGACGACAAAATAAATAGCTGAAAAGTGATACTTTAAAGCCGCAAATCACAGTAATAAAGTAACACTTTAATATATAGGCGAATAAAAAAATTTTGATACGTCTTAATTCTACCTATTACAAAAACCTTTGAACATAATATCATTAATTTATAAAACTACCATAGAATATGGCATAGCCATTAGTGAAATAAAATTGCTTAAATATTCCTGAAAAAAAGTTTTAATGATTAATTTAAAAAAAACCTGAACCTTAAAATACCAATTCAATTTATTCTCTTCGGCAGTTATTTTATTCCACGAAACTAACATGGAAACACTTTCCTTTTTCAACTAAAAAAACAAATTTATTTTTATGTCATTAAAATCTTTGCTATAAAATTTAATCCTCTAGCTCTTTAAGTCAGTTACCATTAAAATTCTTTTAAAATATCAAAAACAAAAATAAAAGTCAACATAACGAACCAAAAAAAAAAAACAAAAATCATTTAATCATAATCCTTTAATTTAAGACATTGTTGGTTTCGACAAAAACAAAAACATATGCAATAAAAGATTTCAAAATATATTAAACATTTTTATTTTGTTTATGACTTACATAAATCAATCGAGCATCGTTAGGATCATAAAACATCTAGACCTAAATTTAAATTAATATTCGTTTTTAATATTTATGTTTTCTTAATTTATTTTCAGTCCAACGTCCAGTTGATATTAAAAATCGGCCACGTATACCAATACCAGATGAAGATCCTTACAGTGTTGCTGGCAATGGTGGTGGTAGTTCTGGAAGTTCCGGTTTTGGAACAAGTGGAGGTGTTAGTAATAGTATAGTTAATGGAAGTAGTACTGGGAATGGACATGTCGCAGCAACTCGAGAACAATTATTATTACAAACACAACAGTTAGCACAAAGACGTAGCGAAAAACCACCAAAACTACCACCACGTGACGGTGTTTATCCACATGATATTCCTAAGGTATTAAAGGTTAGATACAACATTTCAAAATTTAACAACTTAAACAAATTTAATAATATTAATTTTGATAGTTTTGACAAATCAATTTCAACAAAGTTGTCAAAAGAACTAAATTTAATTTAAATCAAAATGGATTATAATTTTATTTTTCTTTAATTTCGTTTTAGCCTGATTACGATGATCTTCTTGAAGATGATGCCCGAGTTAAATCATTCGCAAGAGGAAAATCAGACAAAGGAAGAGATAATAAAAAATATGGTGAGATAATTTTTATTTTATTATAACGTTAAGTTTACCAAATGCTTGTGGATACTGCCGCTAGGGAGTTAGCTAAAGTCTTACTTTTTAGCCTGACAGCAAAAGTAACGTCTAGCGACAGCAAAAGTAACGCCATTTTTATTTTATATTACGGAGGCTGTAAAGTAGCATTTGTTATTTGTTAGTTTGTTATTTTTTCAAACATATTGTATAACCATGACAACAAAAAATAAGTTGATTTTCATATTATGAAATTTTGAAAAGGCTGCTTTGATAAAAAAATTTTATTCATACAAATTTAAATGTTTTTTTCTCTTTTTTGGAAGTAATTATAGTCTAAGATCCGACTGCAGGATTAATGCGCTCATCGATTTTTTGCTAAAACCAAATTTTTATGTATATTTATAATTAGGAGAATATGTATCTACCAGGTTGCCTATCAAAATTTGGCCGCCAGTATTTTTAATTAAATTATTTTTTGTTGATTTTTGGGAAAAAATTTCGTTCACTTGTTTTTGAAATAAAATATCTACATCACGGCAATTTATATAAAGATTCTAAAAAATCACGGTTGCCGTTGCGCACCTGGCCGCACCTCTTCGCAGCCAGGTGTAAATATGATTTCGATACATTTATACGTTCATAACGTACATTGATTAATTATATATCAAATTAAAGCTAATTTTGTTCTATTTATTATCATATATGGTTGCCTAATTAAATCCTAATTAAATTAAGGGTTGCTGGCTGTTAAAGATGATAAATATGAATGTTAGTGTTCTTAACTGAACAGCTGCGGCATTTTTATTCTAACATAAGTTGAGAGTGTGCTATGTGATTCCATGAACAAATCTTCCGATAGTGACGACGATTCTGATATTTGTAGCGATGAAAGTGATAGCTCCGATGATAGTGTACCAACCTGGTAGATATATATTCTCCTAATCATAAATATACATAAAAATTTGGTTTTAGCAAAAAATCGATGAGCGCACTAATCCTGCAGTCGGATCTCGAACTATTATGACGATACAAATTCATATTTATAAAAAGTTTTAAGTATTAATTTCATATTTATAAAAAATTTAAACGTTTGCCGAAAAAATAGTGTATTTAATTCGGAGCTAAAGTGACTTTTTGTGTTTCGTCTATAATTGTCAAACTATAGACTCAACACAAAATGTATCACTTTAGCTCCTAATTAAATAATGTACTATTAAAATCCCATAAAATAATTGTTAGATTTTGTTGAAACTTGCATAAGAAATTAATTAATTAGTTTTAATAATAGTAATATCTTTAAAAGAAAAAAGGGGATAATATATTCTAATGGTTCAAAAAGGATTTATGATATATAGTTGAACGTTAGATGCGTCATGATTGTAGCCTCGATGTCCAATTACTTAAGAAGAAGAGATATTCCTATCTTTTTAAATGTGTTTTGTAGTAGGAATTACAATATGTGTCACAACAACACATACAAAATAAGACCAAGGTCCAACATGCGTTCTATTCTAAGGTGTAGTTGAGAGCTTTTTTTTGCTGTCTATATTTTTTTTATAAATGGATAACTTATCAATAAATCATATCACATAATAAAATAGGACATAGGCCTAGATATTTCGTTATAAAATGGAGGAAATGAAAATAAAATAATGAGTTAAAAGAAAATTTTTTTAAATTTTTAGGAACAAAACTAAAATTGGGTTGCAAATAATCCAGCTAGTGCCATATTCCTTGGTCATGTAACGCACTGTCTTCCTTAATGATTTAAGCCCAGATGAAGAGTTATATGAATGCTCGTTTTATCGAACAAACAATAGCAAACCATCACCAAGAAAGATGCCATAACTAAGATTTTGAATGCTAGCGTTGAATAAAGTTCATTCGCCAGCACCCCTGTGATACCGCTTTGACTAATGACATCTCATTTCTTTTGCCGGTGCTATGTGATATCTAAACGTTAACTCGTATGTCAATAGCAGGAGCTAGTGTCGGTTGGGTTGGGGTACGCGATGATTCACTAACATATTTTTATTACTACTATGTTGGCTGAGTTTCTAACCTCCAAGATCAAGATCAATTGTTTTTTCAGTTTGGTCGTAAAGCTTGCACACTTTAGACACATGCCGACTTCTTTTAATAAAATTATGTGAGATGTAAATACATACTCTATGGTTCGAAGTGTTCCACATATTTTTGTAAAGGAGATTTGAGAAAATTTATATTCACCTTCAGAAATTCACCTTCTTTATTTTTTTTCTACTTTAGTGGGCGTTCTTAAAAATAATTACTAATTTGTTTTTTCTAAGTTTGTTAGAAACTTTTTGTTTGCAATGCTCTTAATAATTTTTAATAATGTTTGAGTTCAATAAAAATTGTTATTTTAATAAAATTGGAAAATTATTTTTTCTTATATTTAATTAAAAAAAAAACACAAATAAAATACAGTCCACTACTACAGAAACATCTTGGTCCTTCGAGCCGGATAATAAATTTCAAATAATTTTTGTTTAAATAAACGTAAAAGTAAGTGTGCAAAAGTGCAAAGGAAGATTGGGTCAAATTAAAATTGACAAAGCAGCATTTAATTTGAACAAATTGCAAGATTATTATAAAATTGGTGTTCAAACTAAAATTGACACAGCATCATTTACTTTGAACAAATAACAAAGTTGGTATTCAAATTTAAATAGACTAAGCAGCTCTGTATAAATAGACCAAGCAGACCCTCTTGCTATTTATAGTTCAAATTATAAGTGGGTTCAACCGTCAGCGCAGAATCAAATATTGGCGCATTATTCTCGAGAGATAGTTTCAAGACCAGTCTTTGTTGAGATTCTTTCTCAACAAAGTCAACAAGTTGTTTTTAATCAGTGGCACATTCAATTTATCGGTCAACCCAGATTCAGATTTAAAAGTTTCACAAAATTTTGGTTTGCGAACGATGATTGTATCGACGGGCCTATTTTGAGTTTTACTCTAAACATCTTTAAATGATGGGTTCCAGCCGGCTTACAATACTTTATTTGCAAAGACTTTAAAATATTTAACTTAAGGCATTTACCTTGAAAATGCAAAACTTTTGGTTTGTAGTTAACCGGCTTTCTATGTCCAGAATCAATCGTGTGTCATATGTCCTTTACATCTTTCTAAGATAGACCTATACCCGTCTGCCCAATGCATACAGCACCACACTTCACATATACCAAACGATAGACACCAGCCCTAAGAAAAGGATCCGTCGGAATTTTTACGTTATATAGGAGACTTCCCATTCTTGCACTTGTTGAGTGAGCAACTCTTAAACCTTGTCTTTTTTAATAATTACCAACTTTATTGGAGAGGACGTGGGGAAAAATAATAGATACAAATTTTGGTTTGTCATTGTCAACTATATTTTGTGTATGAATTTGACTAATAACAATTGGTTTACTTTTTAGTCGAATTAAGCGGTCAATAATACTAACTTTATAACAATTATTAACAGCAATTTGTCTGATCAAATTTAACTCCACCTTGCGTCAACTAAGAGATAATGGAACCATAAAGACGCGATGTGTCATAGACCTGAACGCAGAAAGCTTATGATTAACGGAGCTAAATGAATTTTCCGATATGAAAGATTCCAAATAAGTCCAAAAACCCAAATAATTATCCAACTGTCTGTTCCCCTAAAACCCACCAAAACATCATCTACATACCTGAACCAAAACACAAAATGACCATATAAATAGTCAGATTCAAGAAAGCGTTTTTCAATTCAGTCCATGAATACATCGGCCAACAAGGGAGAAAGGTGAGATCCCATCGGGAGGCCCGATGGCTGGATTGGCTTCTTGCCAATTGTAAAATAGTACTGCGACAAACATACTTTAAACAAACATTTCAGATTTTACAACTCCCAAAATTCCTGCCCAATCCAAGGTATCAACCTCAAATGATTAACATTCATCAGTTGAAATATTAGGGAACATGTTAGCAACATCGAATAACATCAATTTTAATGAGCTTGTATACCGGTTTAAAACGTAATTCCAGTGAATTTTTAATAGCATGAAACGCCTTAAATTTAGTTTATTCTTTAAACTTATGAATAACGAACTTACATACATTATAATTTGGAGCCAAATAGTAGAAATCCGCAGGTCTAATTGACTTTTCAACTATGTGAAGTTTTATAAGAGCATATATTTTGGGTGCCATCAACGACAAATTGAAGGCCAAAAAGAACCAATCTTACTTCCCGTTGAAACTTGACAGTCGTATCCACGTGATATCTCAATGCATTCAATTGTTTTATATTGAGGCTCACGATTGTGTTAAATTTGTCAACTTTTGTAGCAACCACAACCATTTTAACCATTTTTTGTTCAATGCATTTTAATGTATGCAGTGGACAATTCTTCTCTTCAAAATGTTTATATATGCTGGATCATCTCTCGTGATATTATCTGTGATAACAATTTTAAGAACAGCAAACGAGGGTACCCTACATAATTGAGCTCTCCTATGGCGGCTACTTACATTGAAATATCAGGGAAACAATTAAATGCAGCTGGCTGTTTATCATCAAATCGTAAAAATTTCAGTTAGAATATTTACTTATAGACCAGGGTCGATAATTTTTGAAAACAAAAAAATAATAGTAGGGGCGATCAAAAAAAATTTTTTTGTAAAAGATAAAAATAAAAAACCAAAAACTTGGTTTTTTGAACTTTTCACATAAATTTTGAGGTTATGTGAAAAAAGTGTCCGTACAAAAGTTTTAGATCTTTTTACTACCTACAACTTTGCTATTTGATTATTTTCCATAGGACTTTTAGTTTTGCCGGAAATCGAGATAAACCGTTTTTTACCCTTAAAAACTCACCCCTTCCCCTTCCCGACCTCAGATCGCCCGTAAATTATTTTTCCTTTCATGTTTATAATATTCTCCTCCTTTTCTAATGCGTTTCATCCTGCTATTATTTTTTTCACTTTTTACTATTTTTAATGGCTTCTACCCTGGTCTATTATGCTACAATATTTATTAATATTGTTCTTATCGTTTAATATGTACAAAACATTTGCAAAAATCTAAACTCTATAACTAGACTTCCTTTAACAAAGAATGAAATGCAAAACATGAATTCACCTAGGTTTTGCTCAAAAAGTTCTTTACTTCTTTTGTATTCTGAAAAGTCAAATTAATGAAACAGGCATTTTTTATTATCAATGGTAACTCGTTAGTGTAGTTACGCGGTTAATCCATAGCAATAGAAACTGCGGTAAAGTTTCAACTAATCTTAAATATTAATACGCTAACTTTGTACTTTGTACAGCCTAAGGCTTTTTTATTCGAATTTTCACTTATTCCAAATTTTCATTGCTAACTGATATTAGTGTAACCTAGATCTGAGAGATTTTTGGGATTTTTCGGATCATAAATAAAAAAGTTATAGACGAATTATAATGTATTTTTGAATTCAACTGCCTCCCTCAAATCAAATCAAATGGATCAAATGGAATCGTCCAAATCTTTTCTTTGTTTATAGTATTTTATATTTTTTTTAGTTTATGCATTGATCTAGGAGAGTAAGGACGTTATTTTTCTTTGTTGTTTTATCTTATATATTAATACGTTGAATATTTAGTTAGATATATATTGTTTGTGAAAGAGGATAAAAAATTGATTATCGATTGTTGTATTTTTTTTCAGCGACAATTTTGTAATGTGTGTGTTTGGTATGATAGTTTGAGATCGTAGATTTGATTGTTAGAATTTTTAATTTATATTGTTTGTGAATGAAAGAGGATAAAATATTGATTATTGATTGTTGTATTTTTTTTCAGCGATAATTTTGTAATGTGTGTTTGGTATGATAGTTTGAGATGGTAGATTTGATTGTTAGAGTTTTAATATATATTGTTTGTGAATGAAAGAGGATAAAATATTGATTATTGATTGTTGTATTTTTTTTTTCAGCGACAATTTTGTAATGTGTGTGTTTGGTATGATAGTTTGAGATCGTAGATTTGATTGTTAGAATTTTTAATATATATTATTTGTGAATGAAAGAGGATAAAAAATTGATTATTGATTATTGTATTTTTTTTCAGCGACAATTTTGTAATGTGTGTGTTTGGTATGATAGTTTGAGATCGCAAATTTGATTGTTAGAGTTTTTAATATATATTGTTTGTGAATGAAAGAGGATAAAATATTGATTATTGATTGTTGTATTATTTTTTTTCAGCGACAATTTTGTAATGTGTGTGTTTGATATGATAGTTTGAGATCATAGATTTGATTGTTAGAATTTTTAATACATATTGTTTGTGAATGAAAGAGGATAAAAATTGATTATTGATTGTTGTATTTTTTTTTTCAGCGACAATTTTGTAATGTGTGTGTTTGGTATGATAGTTTGAGATCGTAAATTTGATTGTTAGATTTTTTAATATATATTGTTTGTGAATGAAAGAGGATAAAATATTGATTATTGATTGTTGTATTTTTTTCAGCGACAATTTTGTAATGTGTGTGTTTGGTATGATAGTTTGAGATCGTAAATTTGATTGTTAGAATTTTTATGATATATATTGTTTGTGAATGAAAGAGGATAAAATATTGATTATTGATTGTTGTATTTTTTTTTCAGCGACAATTTTGTAATGTGTGTGTTTGGTATGATAGTTTGAGATCGTAGATTTGATTGTTAGAATTTTTAATATATATTGTTTGTGAATGAAAGAGGATAAACAATTGATTATTGATTGTTGTATTTTTTTTCAGCGACAATTTTGTAATGTGTGTGTTTGGTATGATAGTTTGAGATCGTAAATTTGATTGTTAGAGTTTTTAATATATATTGTTTGTGAATGAAAGAGGATAAAAAATTAGTTATTGATTGTTGCATTTTTTTTCAGCGACAATTTTGTAATGTGTGTGTTTGGTATGATAGTTTGAGATCGTAAATTTGATTGTAAGAATTTTTATTATATATTGTTTGTGAATGAAAGAGGATAAAAAATTGATTATTGATTGTTGTATTTTTTTTCAGCGACAATTTTGTAATGTGTGTGTTTGGTATGATAGTTTGAGATCGTAAATTTGATTGTTAGAGTTTTTAATATATATTGTTTGTGAATGAAAGAGGATAAAAAATTGATTATTGATTGTTGTATTTTTTTTTCAGCGAAAATTTTGTAATGTTTGGTATAATAGTTTAAAATTGTAAATTTGATTGTTAGAGTTTTTAATATATATTGTTTGTGAATGAAAGAGGATAAAATATTGATTATTGATTGTTGTATTTTTTTTCAGCGACAATTTTGTAATGTGTGTGTTTGGTATGATAGTTTGAGATTGTAGATTTGATTGTTAGAATTTTTAATATATATTGTTTGTGAATGAAAGAGGATAAAATATTGATTATTGATTGTTGTATTTTTTTTTCAGCGACAATTTTGTAATGTGTGTGTTTGGTATGATAGTTTGAGATCGTAGATTTGATTGTTAGAGTTTTTAATTATATTGTTTGTGAATGAAAGAGGATAAAAAATTGGTTATTGATTGTTGTATTTTTTTCAGCGACAATTTTGTAATGTGTGTGTTTGGTATGATAGTTTTTTTTTTTTTTTTTTTTTTTTTTTTTTTTTTTTAAGGCGTTCATGCTCCATGTAGGAGCGTTGCCAGGCTAATCAGCTTCGAATATTCACCACGGTCATTCGCAACAGCGACATAGTTACCATGGCAGCCGATTTTTTTAAGGTCGTTTATTACGTCAGTCTCCCATTGTAGTCGTGGTCTTCCTCGCGGTCTACCACTCCCTGGGGTACTAACGTACATTTTTCTAATCATTCCAGACTGTGAATCGGCTCGTAGAACATGCCCAAACCAAGCAATCCTGTTAGAACGGATACAACCTATTATATCAGGACCCTCAAGAAGGTCTCTGATCTCAAAGTTATACCGGGTTCTATACTCTCCATCGTCTGTCTTAAGTGGACCAAAAATGTAGCGAAGAATCTTACGCTCAAATACAGATAAATGCGATTCGTCATTTTGTGTAAGGGTCCACGTTTGTGACCCATACATCACAACCGGTCTAATCAATGTCTTGTATAACTTGAGCTTGGTGTTAGTTGATACATACGGTGATCCAAGGAGAGGTTTAATTGAGTAGAAAGTTCGATTACCTGCAGCGATTCGAGCTTTAATATCTGTAAGTATGCTGTTGTTTGAGTCAAGCATTGATCCTAAATATTTAAAAGATTCAACTCCCTCAATTCGTTCATCGCCGCACATCAAATCTTTCTTCTCAGCCTCTCTTGAAACATTCATATGTTTGGTTTTATTGTAGTTAATTTGCAGACCAATTTTCCTAGCACCACTCTCAAGCGACTTGAAAGTCTCACTCATAACAGCTTCACTTCGGCCGAGGATGACAACATCATCAGCGTAAGCAATCATCTGTACTGAGTTTATTGACAAGATATTGTTATTAGTCGGTAGTTTCTTTTGACGGCACACATATTCCAAGGCTAGATTAAAAAGTATAGGAGAGATAGCATCACCTTGTCTTAATCCGGAGTCGACTTTAAAAAATTTTGATATTTCGTTCTCTACTCGCACACAGCATTGAGAGTTCTGTACTGTCATTTTGCATAGTGATACCAGTTTACCAGGAATTCCCATTGACACCAGAGCAGACCATAGAGTCTCTCGTTCGAGAGAGTCGTAGGCCTGCCTGAAATCAATGAAAAGTTGGTGCACAGGTATGTTGAACTCTCGACACTTTTCCAAAATCATCCTTATCGAGAAAAGTGCATCGGTGGTACCTCGGCCCCGCCGGAAACCACACTGATATTCTCCAAACAGTTGTTCAGCAAAAGGATTGATTTTGGATAGCAAAATGTAGGAAAAGATCTTATATGCTGTGCAGAGGAGAGCGATTCCTCTGTAGTTTGCACATTGTAGGCGATTACCTTTTTTATGGATTGGTATCAGCATAGCTTTGTTCCAGTCCTGTGGCATGGTTTCAGTCCTCCAGATCATTTGAACAAGTTCAAACAATCTTGAGGATAGAGTTTCGCCACCATGTACAATCATTTCGGATGTTATATCGTCGATACCAGGTGCTTTATTGCATTTTAATTTTGACAGCGCCGCATCGAATTCCTCTTTGGTGGGTTCGTCTACATGTACCTTTGACGCACGAATAAGCTTTGCTCGTCGCCCGACTTGTTGCTGGTCACTTAAGTTGAGAAGATTCTCAAAATAAGCGGCCCAAGTATCTAAAATATTTTTAAGGTCTACTTGTAGCTCCCCATCTTCGTTTTGAATAGCAGTCGATCTAGTTTGAGGGCCCTTCCTTAAGGTTTTAACCTGTTGAAAGAAGTTACGCGATTGATGTTCCTTATTGAAGCTTTCAATCTCCTCACACTGTCTCTTCCACCATTCTCTCTTCGTTCGTCTACATAGCTTTGTAACGGCTTGTCTTGCCAGTTTATAGTTCTCCTTCGTGGACCTGGTATTGCGTCCTTGTAGACACTTCAGATAGCAATCTCTTTTGTATTGAATAGCGTCAAGACATGCTTGATCCATCCATGGCTTCTGGGAGTGGTTCTGTGGTCGTCCAAGTATTCCCTCAGCAGCGCTTAAAACAGCATCTTTGAGCAAATACCATGACTTATCGACGTCTCCATTAATGGTTTCTGATTTCTCCAATGTTTCGGCAATATGGATTTGATATCTCTCTTCTGTTTCAGCATTCTTTAATGATGAGATGTTAAAACGATTCCGTTGATTGAATTTTGGAATGCCTGGATTTGAGAAGTGGAACCTTATCGTTGCACATACAAGGAAGTGATCACTTCCAATGTATGCACCTCTAAAGGATCGCACATCCCGAACGCTCGAAAAGAAACGTGCTGTTACTAGAACGTGATCAATTTGACCCAAGTCTGTTTATGAATCGATCGATGCGGAAAGAACGTACTGGCAATTCTCAAATTATTTGATAATGCAAACTCAGTCATTCTCTCACCATTATCATTCGAATTCAAATGCAGGCTGTTGGGACCCACCACATTTCCATAAGAGATATCTCCTCCAACCTGTCCATTAAAGTCACCAAGAACCATAATGAAGTCGCGTGTTGGTGTTTGTTTCATAACCTCTTCCAGTGCTATGTAGAAATTATCCTTCTCGTCGACGGTCTTAGCTTCAGTAGGTGCATGCACGGCAATAAGAGAAATATTGTTATATGTACCACGTACACGTAGGTAGCAGATCCTCTCACTGACCGGGATGAATTTCATCACGGCTTCTTGTATACGTGCACCAACAAGAAAGCCAGTACCGAATTCTCTTCGAGAAGGATGACCACTACAGTATAGAGAGTGACTATCCAAATCTTGTTTTCCGATTATCGGCTGTCTAATTTCTTGTAGAGCAATAATATCCATCCTATACCTCTCAGCCTCTGTTTCCAGACTTATAAGAGCATCAGGAGCGCTCAGGCTGCGCACGTTCCACGTTCCGATTCGGTAGTCTGGTCCTTTTTCACGTCCAGGTAAAATTCTGTTTTGTTGTCCGGGTCTGTTTTTCTTTTTCTGATCACCAAATTTAACATATTAGTTTTTTTCCGGGGTTAGGGTGTTAACCTTAGGCCCAACCCAAATTGTCGTGAATGGGTCCGTTCTGCATATTAAGGTCACCAGAAACAACCTTTCTACACGTTTATATAGCGAGCCGCTTGATTCAAGACAGACGCCCGCTCCAAGCCGCCCCTGACATGGAGAACAGACGCTTGAGTCGCATTGGTTGTAAGGCGCCAATTCGCCGTGATGTAGCGTCATTGACTAAGCAGTTTTTACTCTGCTTGTCTCCAATACACCAACCTAATTCTGTCAGCATTACCCAGGCAGCACGGCGTGGACGTCGAATTTAGGATTTCGCTACCCCTCGTAAATTTGATTGTTAGAGTTTTTAATATATATTGTTTGTGAATGAAAGAGGATAAAAAATTAGTTATTGATTGTTGTATTTTTTTCAGCGACAATTTTGTAATGTGTGTGTTTGGTATGATAGTTTGAGATCGTAAATTTGATTGTAAGAATCTTTATTATATATTGTTTGTGAATGAAAGAGGATAAAAAATTGATTATTGATTGTTGTATTTTTTTTCAGCGACAATTTTGTAATGTGTGTGTTTGGTATGATAGTTTGAGATCGTAAATTTGATTGTTAGAGTTTTTAATTATATTGTTTGTGAATGAAAGAGGATAAAAAATTGATTATTGATTGTTGTATTTTTTTTTCAGCGACAATTTTGTAATGTTTGGTATAATAGTTTAAAATTGTAAATTTGATTGTTAGAATTTTTAATATATATTGTTTGTGAATGAAAGAGGATAAAATATTGATTATTGATTGTTGTATTTTTTTTCAGCGACAATTTTGTAATGTGTGTGTTTGGTATGATAGTTTGAGATTGTAGATTTGATTGTTAGAATTTTTAATATATATTGTTTGTGAATGAAAGAGGATAAAATATTGATTATTGATTGTTGTATTTTTTTTTCAGCGACAATTTTGTAATGTGTGTGTTTGGTATGATAGTTTGAGATCGTAGATTTGATTGTTAGAATTTTTAATATATATTGTTTGTGAATGAAAGAGGATAAAAAATTGGTTATTGATTGTTGTATTTTTTTCAGCGACAATTTTGTAATGTGTGTGTTTGGTATGATAGTTTGAGATCGTAAATTTGATTGTTAGAGTTTTTAATATATATTGTTTGTGAATGAAAGAGGATAAAAAATTAGTTATTGATTGTTGTATTTTTTTTCAGCGACAATTTTGTAATGTGTGTGTTTGGTATGATAGTTTGAGATCGTAAATTTGATTGTAAGAATCTTTATTATATATTGTTTGTGAATGAAAGAGGATAAAAAATTGATTATTGATTGTTGTATTTTTTTTCAGCGACAATTTTGTAATGTGTGTGTTTGGTATGATAGTTTGAGATCGTAAATTTGATTGTTAGAATTTTTAATATATATTGTTTGTGAATGAAAGAGGATAAAATATTGATTATTGATTGTTGTATTTTTTTTTCAGCGACAATTTCGTAATGTTTGGTATAATAGTTTAAAATTGTAAATTTGATTGTTAGAATTTTTAATATATATTGTTTGTGAATGAAAGAGGATAAAAAATTGATTATTGATTGTTGTATTTTTTTTCAGCGACAATTTTGTAATGTGTGTGTTTGGTGTGATAGTTTGAGATCGTAAATTTGATTGTTAGAATTTTTAATATATACTAGGAGGGCCCGGCGTGCTTCGCTACGCTTATAAATAAAGTTTTTGCGTAGACATTTTGTTGACGTAGAAGAAATGATTTCAAAAAAAGGTAATGAGATATGCTAGCATATAATTTTTAATTTTTCTTCTTAAATATATGAATGAAAAATAATCAGAACTCTAGCTGATCAGTTCGGATATATGAAAAATTAGCGATCAAATAAGTTAGAGATCAAATAAGCTTACTTGAAAACTTATTTGATCGCTAATTTTTCATATATCCGAACTGATCAGCTAGAGTTCTGATTATTTTTCATTCATATATTTAAGAAGAAAAAATTAAAAATTATATGCTAGCATAAATCATTACCACTTTTTGAAATCATTGCTTCTACGTCAACAAAATGTCTACGCAAAAACTTTATTTATAAGCGTAGCGAAGCACGCCGGGCCCTCCTAGTAAATATGATTATAATAAATATGAAAGCGTTTCCTCACATCCGTGGATCAAAAACTAAAAAAATGCAAGTCAACAAAAACTGATCCCTCTATGCGTCCATTGTGTGACACAATACGCTAATTCACGATAGGCGGCTAATAAATAGTGTTGTAATAACCACAACATTTTTCCACTTAACATTTTATCTGTCATCATAACAGACTAGTTAGAATTAGATCGGTGGAGCGGATGAACAAGGAAAAACTAAAATGCGTCAGTCGAGCTAAGTTTCAATTAATTTAATTTACAACATAAGTCATAAACTCAATGTGAGGATCGTACGTATAGGAATGAAAGCTTTTTAACGCCCCGATTACTGAAGTCGTGTCACATCAGGTGACACGACTATAGTCATGTCACGTCGCTTAAAAATTGGTATTATTGAAGTCGACGACTAAAACTAAAAATTCTGAAACAAAAAACCTCCAAAACTAAAAAAACTTACATTTTACGTTCTTCAATTTCACAAAAACAATAAAAGACGTTTGAAAAAATTATTGTCACATGAAAAATTGAGGCGACTAAAATGTCATTTAAAGTGACATCTGTCGTATAATCCCTCAAGTCATTTTATACGACAGATGTCACTTTCAGTGATATTTTAGTCGCTTCAATTTTTCATGTGACAATAATTTTTCCAAATGTCTAATTGTTTTTGTGAAATTAAAGAACGTAAAATTTAAGTTTTTTATGATTTTGTAGTTTTTTTTATTTCAGAGTTTTTATTTTTAGTTTTAGTCGTGGCAATTTTTATCGACTTTAATAATACCAATTTTTAAGCGACATGACATGACTATAGTTATGTCACCTGATGTGACACGACTTCAGTAATCGGGGTGTTAAAAAAATTAGTACAAGTAGTTTGCAGCTAGCAAATTTTGAATGAGGAAAATTAAATTATCAAGAATGCAGTGAATAAAACGAACCAATTGTGGAAAATATCAGAGACATAGCATAACATATAAGCATGCATGAGCATGATTTATTGGTTACCCTGTGCATATGAAACAACTATAAACAAAAGAAAATTTATTTTACGATTATTCCCAATCATATAAAAAACGACATAATTTTTCCTTGAATTAGTAAAACAATTAATAATAGAAAAGTAATAAAATGAAAATATCAAAACTATTTACAGTATACAGTACCTACACTATCATTAGATTTTAAAATTCTAGACGCATTCGGTTTTTATTTTATTTTTTTTTTTAATTTATATTTACTATAAAACTTTACTATAATCTATTCAATATTAAAAAAATTTAAAAAAATTGGATTTCACCACATTAAACAATGAGAAGAAACGCATTCCTAATTTCAATTTGAATATTAAATTTTTAAAGATTACAATTTCAAAAGAACCAAAACAATTGAACACAAAAACTTTTTGAAAATCGTGTTCAATTTTTAAACTAAAATGTCAGTGGAAAAATTTTTTTTAAAACTATTTTCAATTGGTAAATAATTATTTTTGTTTTATTGATTGAATTATAATATATACTTATAATATTATGTTGATTATATATTATTTGATTTCTGTCAAAATAATATAATTAAAAATTAAAAGGAATTTGTAATCAAATGGGATTATAAACGATTTGAATTGACAGGTTGAATAAAATTAAAATTTTAACTTCATGGTATTTCCGCAAGGGGTTTTTGTTTAGGTATGTAGATATTTCAATGGAATTGCATTTTTTGAAAGTTGTTTGTGTTTTTGTTTGTCAATTGAAAAGTATTTCAAATATTTATGATCGGTAATATTTATTGAATTAAACGTAAGAAACAAATCTTTTGATTTAAATCTCGTATTTATCTGGTTTTGATTGGAATCACCATAATTGAACACAAGACAAAAAATCTATGGTATAAATAGGAAGTAATTGAAAATATTTTTTTAATTTTTTTTAAGATTTTTTCCTATATGTTTTGTATAAAAAGTCACACCATAATTATGTACTTTTTTCACAGAGAAAGTAAATTTATATTGAAATGAAATAAAAAATTGTTGTTGTATAATAATGGGTACACCGTCAGGAATCACAGCTTTGTGAAATGTTTGCTTATTAGAGCTTGTTGGTGTTGTTAATTGCATAACCAACATTGGAGTTATGGAAAATATTGCAGCTGATTCTAATTTATAGTTAAATAAGTTGTTGTTAAGTTTTTTTATCACACTACAACCCAATGAATTTTCTTTATAAGAAAAAATGTTTTTCGAAATCAGGAAAAACTCAGCCGGTCTGATCATAAATAATGGAAATAGTCGATTTTGTTTGAGGGAAATAGAGTAACTGGTTTATATAGTTGGTAACGCTTATATCCACGTAAATAACGTTATATCTCCAAAAGACAGATGAAACGATTTCAAACGCTTTTGGTCGTGATTGATTCCAAGTCTTTAACCCACACCTAAGCCTTTTAATTTTTGATAGTTCTTGACTTCTTTGGTCATGTTGGGAACATTCCACGATTTTGTGGTGCAGCGAAAGAAACCGTTAAGCTTTTTCTTTGTCTCATAAGAATATGACTTTGATTGTTATGCGTAATGGAGACAAAACCAGATTACCAGATGAGTATCTCAAAACGTATATTTTTAATTTTTTTATTTGGGATATCTTTTTTATGAATTTTTGGAAAACATTTATAAATCGAATATAACTTCCAATTTCGAGTGCTTTGTAGAAATATTCACATAATCTTAACCTTGTAAATTCGTATTTTGAGTATAATTCATTTTACAACCAAAGTAATGTTAAATCAACAGATACAAATTCCATATCAATCACATATCATTTACATAATACCGTCGATGACATTTCATTTTTTTTTTGTTTAATTATCAAACAACATCAACTTACCAAATTAATTTCTATAGATATTCATTTCATAACTACCTAAACCTTCTCTTCTAAATTGATTTTTTTTTTGTGTTAAAGTGTCGATGGTAAACAAGAAAATGTTGTAATTCCCTTAACACCATTGAAGCCTATTTACAAAAGAAACTTGATTTCTTAAAAAATTAATTATTACAACGTCTACTAGTAATAAGTAGTTTATTGTTTAGAAAACAGTATTGTCATAAAACTTTTATAATTATAAATAAATATTTTTTAAGATTAATGATAAAATTTATCATTATTTTAGCTTGTGTGAATATTGTGAAAGGAAGTTGATAAGTAGCTGAGTTTTTTTTAATGTAAACAAAAATTTAGATGTAAGAAATTTGAGCAAGCTTTTATCAACTCAACCTCGTAGATCTATAAACAATAGATACCAACTTTCGCATAGCAATAAAAACTTTATTCTTTAATTGTTTTAAACAAAAAATTTGAAATAATAAAAAACAATTAACTTTATTATTGAAATAGTATTAAAAAAAGGCGTTGACGTACGTCAAAACGATATCTAAACAAATCTGTGTTTCAAAATAATTGATTAAACACTAAACTAAAGGTTAAGCCATCATATTTCCATCCAGACGTCGATATGCAAGTTAATGCATTTGAATTTTAATTAATAACAAAAAGTCTTGCTATTTCTTATTTGTTGTTATATGATGATGATCAGTTATTTTATGTTATTGCTGTATTGCATTTAAAATGTTTATTCTTACAACAATAATCTTTTAACTTTGATATTCAACAGAAATTCTAATTTTAAATTTAAATAAAATTACAAAAACAAAAATTCAAGAATCATTCAGAAACAAGTCTGGAATTTTATTTTACACGAACAAAAAAAATTAAATAATTGAAATTGAAAGTGTTTGTTCTAATTGTTTTTGTAAGCAAATGAGATCGAGAGTGATTTGAATTTGTTTTGAATAATTGCATTGTTTCGTTAATTAATCGTAAACGGATATAGTCGGAGTGGTAAGATTAATCTAGATTTTGATGATAGAGTGATGAAATTGGTTTAATTATTTTAAGATGACTACTTGAATAATGTTGTAGATCCTCGTTCGTTTTCAAAATGTTAGTCATTTATAACAGTACCCGCGTCAGGCTGTAATGATTTTTTCTATTGTAAACACGGTGGTTAGTTTAGGGTTATTTTTAGTATATTTTAGTATAGAATGTTTGATGTTACCAATAGATTTGCCTAGATTTGACCAAAAATGCCACGTTTGTCTTAAAACGTGACATAACATTTTCACTTGTAGCCTTTTTTTCAAATTGGTTGGACCCTAAACAGTGGACGTAAAATAGTTTCTTCAATTTGCAGAAAACCGTTCTTGACATGACTGCAAGCTTAAAATAAATATAACGAATAATCTATAGCGTCTTTAAGCCACCCTATTATTTACAAAAACTCAGGCGGTTGTAACCAAAATTAAAAACCTGTTCCAGATAATGCCACTTGGAAGCGTGGCGAACAAATGATTCGGTTATGTGGCTTATGTCACAGACGCGCTATTTTTGGTAACCCATAGAGGCATAGGCAGCATTGACCAATTGAGGCACAGATAAAGCACCTTAATAACTATATATTTTCTAAGACATGCTAAGAATTGTTTTGATAAGCAAAACTGGTCTGTAAGTTTAGGAGGAAGCAATGTACACCAAGCGTCCAAACGTTCAAGAATAGCAAAAAAATTTATTAATAATCCGTGTCGTGAATTCTTCCTGACCTTAATAGCAAAAAATGTTTAACAGAAAAAACTCGAACGAAAACTTTGACTGCATCACCGTTCCCATTACTAGACGAAAAAATCCAATTCTTTCTTGCCACAACGCTTCCTCTCTAACTTGCTCATTTCCATCATATTTTAACTCATTAAAATTAAATTTCGTTTACACAAAATATCCGCTTACCTGTAGTTTATTGTCAACTAATGATATTTCACCTTAAAAAAACTCCTGCCCAGCCAGTAAAGATTACCCTGCTTAATGTTTAACGAAAAAACTTCCGAGAAAAGCCCAAACCTTTATAGTAAGACATTATTAATCAATAATATATTTAAAAAACACAAAAAAATAAATCTGATCACTGCAAGCAGTATTATTTCATTTCTAAAAATTCTATTAACTCCTTAGCACTGCTATAACAGTAATACACTTTTATAAAACAGTGGTCCTTGCACAAATTTTGTTTTTATCATATTTGCTTGGAAATT
Organism: Diogma glabrata; assembly: GCA_963693315.1. Lineage (NCBI taxonomy): Eukaryota > Metazoa > Arthropoda > Insecta > Diptera > Cylindrotomidae > Diogma > Diogma glabrata. The sequence goes on along the minus strand of OY856186.1, from coordinate 451,175,698 downwards.
TGTGCTTTGACTGAATGTCAATGAATATGTTAACTTTAGGATAGCAGTGATAGATAATTATAGAAAATATTTGGTTGTACTATACAGTTTCAGTGTATATAACCTTTCTTTGCCAACAACCATCGAAAATTCAATTCCATGAATAATTAATCCTTTAAAATTAAACTTTTAAATGTCAAAACTAACTAAACACTTCTAGTTAACAGTAAAAAATAATTCCAATAAATAAGGTGTGGAAAATCGTTCATGATGATAAATGCAATTTCTACTTCTTAATTCCACTCCTTATTACTTCTATTAAAATAAATAATATCAATAAAATTTATTCAATCATTTGACATTTTGCAATAAAAACACAAATACAATTAATAATTTGACATCTTTTGCGACATCTCAAGGTTCAATATAATTTAGCATGACCTAGAGACGCACAATATATAAAATCAAGTGCTTGCTGCTTACCCAGGTGTCCAATAGTGTAAAACAAAATTAATTAATTTAAATTGTGCACATAAAAACTGTTCACTTTCCGTTATTTGCCTTACATACCATTATATTTCAATATATATTTTTTTATTATTATTTATTATAATACAACTTGAATAAAAATTGAAATCTGGGCTAATTTGTATTTGAATAATAAATAATGAAAACCTGTTAGTTTTTATGTTACAGAAGAAGTGGAAGAATTATTTATATTCGCTTTTGTCACTATACTATACTAATCGATGGATTAGAGAATGTAATAAATATTTTGTTGTTTTTTGTTGTCAATAAAAACGAAATTATTGCATTATAACAACAAAACTAACATAAATTTTTTTTAATTATAGTTTTACAAATAATTTAAAGGTAAATGAAATCAAGGTTGAAACAATAAAACTGTTTTGAAATCTATGTTTTTTGTTTACCTGTTTCCATTCAACAACCTAACTAATTGAATTTATGTACCTCGTTTCAGATGATCCCTACTATTGTGGCTTAAGAGCACGTGTACCAAATTTTGTTCAAAAATCAAAGGCAACAAATAAAGGAGATAAACCAGATAGTCAAATTTCAGCAAAAAGAATATCAGTTAGTCATTTACAACATCCAGCCTCATTTCCATCATTACACCAACAGCAAGTCCATCCTCATCAACAATTAATGGCAGCACATCAACATCATCAACAAATGATGTGGCACGCAAGAAGTTTCGAAAGTGGAATAGGTATTTATGATCATCATTTACAATATTTATTAGAACCACAAATTCCGTCTAATTACTGTTATCCAAATAATATATATGGGTTGGGTGCTAATTCTAATACTAACAATGATAATTTTGTAAATAATGTATATGAAAACCCTTTAGAAGAATGGACAGATGGTGACACAATTAAAAATAGCGTAGAACACAAACCAAAAAGAAAAATTTCTTTATCAACAAGTAATGTAATAATGACAGATGTGGATAGGCAAATTAATCCTCATCGAAAATTAAGTTATTCTAACTCCTTTAACTGTGTTCCTCCTCAACCATGCTACCACGCTCCACCTCTTCCCTTAATGGTTAAACCTATGCCAAATAACGTTAGTATTATTTTGCCCAATACAAAATGGCACAGTGATAACCATTTGCATCAAAATCAAATTCGTTCACGAAATTATGAAGAGATCAGTTCGGAGAATTATCCAACAGATGAAATCGTTTCAAAACAACATCCACCCCAAAATCATTTCCAAAATCCCATTTTCACAAATTTCTTACGAAATCGTTTTAACGTTAATAGCTTATCGATGAGACAACGGGACAAACATAATAATTATGACGAAATTATAAAAAACAATTTAGCTCAACCGATGAATAATCCTAGTGAATCACGTAAAACCTCATTCACAAACATTCGAAATCCAACCGATTTTCGGTTACCTAAAAAATCAGTATCAACTGAAAGTTTTTTTTTAGAAAACATTACATTCGAACCGGATGAACCAAAGAACGTACAAGAACCAAATAAAACCGAAAAATTTGTTTCCGATAAAACAAAAATCGATCAAATTTACTACGAAAATGCAAAATCAAAAATCGACAAACATTTAGAAAGTTTAGTAAAACTTGAAGGAGGCAATTCGAAAACAAATGAAAATGTCGTTAACGCCGAAAGTTTAGGTCTACCAAAAATTTCAATAAAAAATCGTATTATGGAATTTGAATCGTCTATTTCGGGTACACCATCCATTACATCGATAAAAACTGATTATAAAAATGAACATTTTGAAAAAAATCATGAAAAACCAACAATATCGAAAATAAAACCAACCACATTGCAACGTTTTGATGATGCGCAAAAACGATTTCGAAATACTTTTTCGACAAAAAAATAGAGAAATGAAAATGTTTTCCGCTATAACTTTAATTTTATGTGTTACCTGATTCAACTTATTTTTTTTTTTTTGTACATACATATACCTATATTTATATCATTCCTTAAACTAACAAAATACTTTATTTATTTATGGTGGAGAGAACGTTTTTTTTAATATTTATTTTAAATATTTTTTTGTAATTGAACCAAGTTTCGTGTCTGATAATACGCACAAAGCAAACAGGAATTGTCTAACAAAACCGCTTGAGGAAAAATTTGATTGAAGTTAAATTGAATTGACAGAATAAATGTTGAAGTTTCAAGGTCGATCGTATCTTAGATCGAAATTATAACCAATTTAGTTTTGGTTTTGATTCTTCCTGTTTATTGAAGCCAAATAGAAGAAATTCCTAATATATTTCATATAGTTATAGTTTTTAATAGCTAACAAAAGCTGGACAATAAAAACTGCTATAACTTTATAGCAAAAACGCATAGAATAACTGATAAAGCGGATTACAGTCAAATGCTGTAACGAAAAAATGTCAGGCAGTATTAACTACTTAAATCGACCAGCTCTTTTCCGACCAGATCTTTTTGGCTTAAGAGCAACGAACAAAAAGTAGGAGACTAATAACACTACTTTGTATCGCGAATCAATCATTCAACCCAAGTGTCCAATTAGTTGTGGGGAAAAATAATGACGGATTTTATATCGACTGACTACATAATTAATGATTTTTGATATTATATGCTGGTGGCTAAGATGAGATCGGAATTGATTAGGAATTGATGACGTTCTAAATAGCAATATGCTCCTTTATCTAAAAATTAGTTTAATGAAGAAATCCAAGTGGCTTGGATATTGCATAAAATCCACCAACATAATGGATCTATGTGTCCTTTTAAAGAAAAGCATTGGTATTTCCTTCGGGTTAATACCCAGTTATTAGTGTAGTAAAAAGGTTACATTGATGTTACTGGTATCAGGTGATCCCATGCTGCTATGGCGATAGCAGATGTTGGCAAAAGTTGGCTGTTCGCAAATGTTGCTTAATATTAGCAGTAAATTATTAGTAAGTCATCCAACAAAACAGTTTGGCTTTTAGTAGTTCATAATAGCTTATACCATCATTATGTTATCACGAAAAACAACTTATCCTACTTATATTAAAATAACACAAAATTTGGTTCAATTTAAAAAAAATTATTTATTAATTTAACTAACTTTTGCACAAATACAAGTATATAAAAAGACCAAACTGTACAGATTTTTTTTATGCAGAACACAAACACATTTATAAGTTTTATCTAAAATACTTTCATTTAAATAATACCAACATAAACCGATGACACTTCCTTTTATTTCGACAAACGTACGCTTCTTCAACTTAGAAATGTAAAATTTTCAATAATTTGTCTATTAACAAAATATGCCCTTTTTCTTTGACGTAAATAAAACATAATTCTAACAGAAAGACAAAGCTATTTCTTTATATTAAACTAATCTAAGTGTTGCCAAACTCTTCGGCTAAAAACATTAATCCATCGCACAAAACAAAACTTACAAAATTACACTTCCATGTTTTATTTTTATTTATTTTTGCTGTAGTTTCAATTAGTTTTTTGTCATATTTATTTGTTTTTTTTTTTTTCTTTAAATTAAATGTCAATCACCTTGACATCTTATTCCAGATTCTGAATTGGTTGAATCACCTTATAATCAATTATATGGACGTGTTCCTTTACCAACACGAGGTTATATTCCTGCTCCAAGAACAATGTACATCGGGGAATGGGATTGATTGAAGAATTAATTTTCTTTTAACTCATAATTAAATAAAATTATAATTATGTTAGTTTTTATTATTACTATCTATAATTATTATTATTTTTCAAAATAATTTTTTGTGTTTCTGTTATAGAAAAATATATATAAATCTTCCACTTCAAACATAAAAAAGTCAATTATAATTTATGCCCACTTTTAATACTGCCGAAATGAAAGGGTTAAAAGTTCTTTTAAATGAAATATTTAAAAAAAAATATATATTTTTTATACATTGTCTACATTTAGGCAAACGAAACCATATATTTTTTTTACTATTTCATATTATTTTGTAAATAAATATAAATGGTTTTATTATTACTATTAATTAATACATATTTTTTTTTACTTAGTCACAAAACAAAAACAAGGAAACAAAAAATAATTATTAATATGTGGTTTTGATATCATATTTTTATTATTATTGTTATTTTAAATGTATATAATGGCAAAAAAATTATTATTTCTAGTTATAATTTGTAATATACGTTTTTTAATTAATTAATAAATTAATTAAAATTATAATTATGCCGGATTAAAAATACTCATTAATTATAAAAAAAAAATACAGGAAATGCAAGAAGGGGTGTGTGGAGGCTGCTGAGTATATCACAAACAATTGACCCAGGGATTCATTAAGTTTAAGTTCTGCTTTCAAAGTACGGCTTCAATTTATATAAACATTAAATCACAAGCACATTGATCAGTTTTTCAGTTTTTGACTAAACTATTTGATAACTAAACTTTTATGAATTTGACAGTGCTAAAGTGAATTACAGGTATACAGTTTCGTTCAAAAGTTTATAACAATATTCAAATCTGGTATTAACTAATTGACATTAATTAGTCACCCTGCTCTTCATTATTAAGGACACAGGTGAATCTCTATTCAAATACCAAAATTGTATGTAGAAAACCCTATAATAAATACACTCATCCCTCTCATCTCATTTTAATAAGTTTATCCTTTATTTATATTTTTTGAACCAGGTTTACCGTAGGTCTGAAAAAATTGTCTATTTTTCTGAAAACCGTTACTTGAACTATTGTTTAAACTTTCCACATTTTTATTTGAACAACATATTCCATGTGTAACCCTTAATTTAAGAATGTAAATATTTCAATATCTGGGGAATTTTGCAAATAAAAATTAAATTAGTGCATGACAAAAATAATTTATACATGATTCATAATGACAATCTTTTTTCCTTTTGTTGATATTTAAGAGCTACACAGACAAATATTGTCATATTTATAACAAATATCACTTTCTGCCAACCCTTCTGTAACTTTTGTAAATCAAATCATTTATTATCATTATTATTATCATTTGTTTTTTTTAAATGTAAATATTTTTTCCTCTTTTAAAATTATTTTATTTCATTTACATCATTTCTTTTTATTTTGTAACCTTTTCACATTAATATATTTTTTTATTATTATATATTTAATCTAATTATTGTAAATTTATATAAATAAAAATATTAATTAATAACGAAATGAAAATCGTTTGAAATTTTAAAAATTAAACTAATTTGAACAATTTTCATTTCCATATAATTTTATAGTTAGCTTAATATTATATTATTCAACTTTTTTATATACATATATTAAATATTAAAAACATAAAAAAAAACTTCATAATAAATTAAATAAATACCATTTAAATTTTGACATTTCAATTTATTTTGAAATAAAAACAAAAATCATCAAATTCAGGCAAATAAAGAAAAAGAAATTTAAAAAAGGCAACCAAAGATTAAAATATTATTTAATAAAATTTAAATAAGTAACAAACAAAATTGTAAAAATGGCCATTTTAAGAATAAAAAAAAAACAAATAAAGTATTAATTTAAAATAAAATATCAACATTAAAATTGCCTTTAAAAATATAAATGTCAAAATTTAAAAATAAAAATTAAAATTAAGTATACATAATATTTTTTATATATTTAAAATAATAACGTAATAAAATACATACCATAATTTTATTCGACTAGTTATACTATTATAATTAATGATTAATGTATTAATTAATAGGAATTATTATTCTCAATATTAATTTAGAAATTTTTCATATGATTAATTAATTTAGAAGAAATTTTTTTTTATAATTTTATTTAAACAAAATTTTTTGGTGTTGGTTTATAGAAATAAAAATAATTATTTGTAAAACAAATACAGTTTTTAAATTTTATCAGCAATAATTTAACGGAGTGGCACAGACAAAAGCCAAAACACTTAGATATGACTTGAATATATTGACTAGCTATCTCCTCTCATTCACGTTACAAATTGTAAAGCAAGCATATACTATATCGAGTGAGAAAACTCAAACGGTACATAGCAACAAAATTGACTTGAAATTTGTTCAATAAAGAGTTTACCGAAACGATTGATGCATTGATAGGAGTACTACATAAATGAGAAGAAGAGGTTAATTATTAGATTTGCGACTTAAATGTCAACAATAAAGCTTTTTAATGGAAATGGGAAGAAACATACAAAAATGATATTTAAGTTGGCAATGAAGAATTAGTGGCCGCAGATATCGGTAAAAGAAAAGTTCGATGGTAAACCGTGATAATATTAAACATGAGATTAGAACAAAACTAAAACGAGAGCCTTGCAAAATTATATTCAACGGACAACAAATTGCAATTGTGGTAATTGTCAATAATTCATCATAAGGACATGATCAAAGGTATTCATTTGTCTAACCAAAGAAATTCAAAATATACATTGTGAGAAATAGTTTTAAAAGAAAAACTAACACGAATCAATCTGATGTTTGTGGTCCAATCGAAAGAGCAACACCAAAGCCAAATGCTATGTTATCACACTAACTATAATGATATCTTATTGTGATTTTGCAGAACTATAATAATGAGGTTTATTAAAATAACAAAACAAAATTTTGAAGGATGCCTTTACTTTTAGCTACCTTTGATGGAAAATGTTTGGATGACTATATAAAATAACAAACTATTAGAGCACATTCAACAGCAGTGTGCTCTACAACATTCTGGGGTATCTCAGAGAACAATAGAAAAAGTATTGAAATAGGATTATTTTTAACTGATGCAAGCTATAAGTTTGTAAAACACATTTAGGGTTAAGTGCCAAATACGAAAATGAATATGTACACGAGCCACACGTATTTCAAAATAGTTCACAATTTCAAATTCTATTATAAAATTTTAAATATTTGTGTTATTAAATACTATGGAGCCCGCATGGTGGGTGCACGGAAATCTTTATACAACATAAAAAGGCGATCAATATTGTGTTTCTAAGACCTTACTCAATAGGATTTTTTTTGCTTGTGTAAATACTCTTAATACTTTTTAACGAGGATTTATCGAAAATCATACTACAAATGTATCTCTTAGTATAATAGAAGTGGTAGAGCAATTTATAAAAAAAAAATAAACAAAACAAAATAGAAAAGATGTTTCGATTGAGAATACAAAAAGAATTTAATTGTTTAAATTTTTTGGAATATATATTTTTACGGTGGGTTTAATTATATTTATATTTAATTTGCTAATATTTAAATTTATTAAATGTTACTAATTTTAAGTTTCCTTGACTCCATCGAGGATTGAACTCCGTACCTAGAAGTTGACATGCCAGCGCCCATTCAATTTATCTAATCTGGAATATATAATAAGTAAAGTTAAGTTAATCTTTATACAGTTCTCAAAGAACAAAAGATTCTCCCATTTTCTTCCATCTATCTCTGAACATAGCATTTCTTCTAAAATTGTTGTCGAATTCAAAAATTTCATCGATCCACTTTATTCTTGGGCGGCCTTTTCGTCTTTGTTTGTTTGGTACCCATTTTTCAATTTTTTTTATGTCCATCTTCCATCTGTTTCTCTCAACATGAAATGTATATATTACAATTAAAACACTTTAGTACACTCAAAAAGATAACAAAATAAATTTTATAGATGGCGGTTCGAAAAATATTATAATTTTATTTAATTTAGATTAAATTTAAATAAGGTAATGTTTGGGGATATTCCACTTCATATCTGTTGCGAACAATTAGATGAACGTAAAAACATTTAGTTATTGCGGCATAATTGCCAATGACCTACTCTGGAACCGTCATACTCCCCTCTGCATACAAAATATTCAGATTGGTTCATTGCTACTGGCTTAAAGTCCCATTTCATGTTGACTAATTTCATTTATTAATTCAGATTATTCGTCGTTCTCAAAATCGTTTTGATTCTTCATTTGTTGACATATTTGCTTATATATTTTTATCGATTCCTTGCAATAACCTACATTGATGCATGTGCTTTGTTGGTGGTCATTGCAAACTCAAAATGTATTTAAAGTGGTCAACTTCAAAAGAACCCATATCTGTGGCCATCATTCGTGTGCCTGACGGAAGCATATTTCATTCAAAATGTAAGACACTTTAAACTTTATGTTTGCGTTGATTCTATTGTTCATAATCGTTTTCTTCAAAACTAAGCTTCAATTGACAAGACTTGGTGCATCAATGTTTCTAAGGAGAGGAAACGAAACGCATATTTCCAATACTTTGAATATGTGGTGACAGTTCTGATTAAGCAAACAGATGTGTTTTTAATCATACGTAAGCAATCCTTATTTGTACCGCATTGGTGCTAATTTCTAGAAAAATGTATTATATATACACTGAAAAAAACATGTCCTATTTCCAATCGAAATGCAATTGTCTCAACCTCACCGTGCGGTCACATATGGCGAATCAAACTACGAAATTGCTTCAACAATTCTACAATTATAAATCGATGAAGTTGAGAAATCACACGAAATATTTATGTGAAAATAAAATATAGTTCAATTAATCTCAAACACTTAAACTTTAAAATGAAAAATTCATGTTATAAGTTATTATCTTTATTCAACTACTGTTATATTGGATATAACACTTTATATTTTAAATAAACTTCATTCTGTTGTTAGGAAAATGTTATCGTGTAGTTGTCCCAATCACAGTGAAATTGTTTGCAAATAATTTTTCTTTGCATGAATAATCAACTGCCAACTTCGAGATGAGGTTGTCATGAACTTCAATTTTTTTTTCAGTGTATGATTGAAAACCAAGAACATATTTGATGTAAATTTGAAATATTTATATCAACATAATTTTTTGGATTACAGTGTCATAATTTAGATATAAATGTATTTGTTGGTCACATCTTGATTTTCCATTTTCAAAACAAATCAATCAAAGATAGCTGAGCAAATAAATAGTATATTTTCCTACAAGAGATAAAAGCATTGTTTTTTTCGTGAGTAAACATTTGATCACGAGACGCGCTAGCTTCAAATGAGACATGTTTACGAACGAAAAACGTTTTTATCTCGGGTAGGAAATGCAATTTTTTCTAGGATAGTATATATATAATCGATATTTACTATAAATTATAAAAGTACAAATCGACAACATAACATTACCATAACATAACATAACCATACCAACTACAATTTGTTATTCTTTTTACACTAGTGGAAAAAGAACCCATTTTCACAGGGCATTAAGCGTGATGAAAATACACTTTTCATATGCTATCATCGAAAAAAGATATTTTAATAAAAAACAAAATTAAAATATGTATCAACATTCAGGCGAAACCCCTTAAAAAATTAAATGATTAATTAAAACTAGGAGGGCCCGGCGTGCTTCGCTACGCTTATAAATAAAGTTTTTGCGTAGACCACGCTTATAAATAAAGTTTTTACGTAGATATTTTGTTGACGTAGAAGCAATGATTTCAAAAAGTGGTAATGAGATATGCTAGCATATAATTTTTAATTTTTTCTTTTTAAATATATGAATGAAAAATAATCAGAACTCTAGCTGATCAGTTCGGATATATATATGACAAATTAGCGATCAAATAAGTTAGAGATCAAATAAGCCTACTTGAAATCTTATTTGATCGCTAATTTGTCATATATCCGAACTGATCAGCTAGAGTTCTGATTATTTTTCATTCATATATTTAAAAAGAAAAATTAAAAATTATATGCTAGCATTTCTCATTACCACTTTTTGAAATCATTGCTTCTACGTCAACAAAATGTCTACGCAAAAACATTATTTATAAGCGCGGTCTACGCAAAAACTTTATTTATAAGCGTAGCGAAGCACGCCGGGCCCTCCTAGTTTCTATTCATTCTCATATTAGCAGCAGTATCAACATCATAAAAATATAATTGTGCATACATTGGAGGTCGACCATAAGCAGGAATTAAAGCACCAGTACGATGATAAAAAATATTATGAATTTTAAAATGATAAATACCACGTGCAGTAGAATCCGCTATATTACATTCAGAACTGATCATTGCAAATGCAGAATTATAGGAACGAATATTTGAAAGAAAAATTTTAGAACGTTTTGTTATAGCATTATCATTTGAATTCAATCCTTCGAAAATATTAGAGAAAAATACATTTTCAGAAAGAGAAGGTAAATTGACTTTGCCTTTATGGCAACACAAAGAAAACGCTTCATTATTATTTGAAGTAACTTCTCTTGCAAAATGTTTGGCATGACAAAAACGACAACTCATATCCAAAGCACCACAAACATACGAATCAAAGTTACCTGGAATCACATTCAAAGCACACTTGAACGAATCTCTCAAAATTACAAAGGGAATTTCATCATTCACCACATTCAATTCTAAATCATCATTCATTTCTTCATTCGCAACATTCATGATACCATTCATGACACCGTTCATGACACCATTCATATCATCAACATTCACTTCATCATTCACAACAACCATTCCTACATCAGCTTCAGCATTCATTCCATCATTATTACCATTCATTTGATCATTTATAAAACCAACATTATTACGCATATTACGCATATGATCTCTTTTATTCCGACGACTCGATCTACCACTCACATCCAATTGTTTACGACGTGGTCTTGGCATCGAAATAAATAAATATATCAATATATCAAAAATATCAAACAAATAATATCAATTTTTATATCAATAAACAAAATATCTTTATATCAATATCAAATATCTTTATATCAATTATCAAATATCTTCTCAATAAACAAAATAATCGAAATAAAATCGAAAACCTTCCATGTACAAAGACAAAAGACGATTGAAATGAAATACACTGAAATTTTATTAGAACGCATACAATACGTTTATTACTACCCACTACCAAAGAAAATATAAAAAAGGAAATATAAAAAAATAACACGATAACACGGTCTAACTCAAAACCTATCTCACGTATAAAAAAAACTTCGAAATGAAATTACGTTTCGAAATGAAATAAATGTATGTTTATTCACTTCTAAAGAAATAAATAAAGTGAGAAAAAATAAATGTAAAAAAGAAAATAAATTTTTAAGTTTCGTTTTTGTTGTTCGTTGTTCGATAGCTAATATAAAAAAGAAAATATAAAAAAATAAAATAAATTTTTAATTTCGTTTTTGTATGTATGCAAACTTATAATGCGTATATAAAAAGTTATTCGTATATAATAACTTTTTTATTTATGATCCAAAAAATCCCAATCTCAATCCCAGACCTAAGTTACAGTAATATCAGCTAGCACTGAAAATTTGAAATCAATCAAAATTCGAATAAAAAAGCCTTGGGCTCCACAAAATTTTGCGTTAGGGTATTAATATATAAGATAAACTAATTAAAGCCGTCAATGACCTTCTACTGACGAAATTTTAGACCTCAGCGTGCAGTAGATTTGGCAGTAGAGCGCACACAGACAGACAGACCCTTTATTATTATATAGATATATAGATAGATAAGAATATATTATACCCGAGCAATTTCACGCAAGTTCAGCAAATTTTTGGGAAATTTTGACTTGACCCCTTTTAATTTTGATTATTTTTTGTTTATGGATAGTCTTTCATAAATAAAAAATACAAGTTCTCTTAGAATTTTTTTTTTCGACCAGGGGTCTTCACAGGGTGCCCCTCAATTTTTTGTTATTTTGTGATGTGAGTGCATTTTGACGAGTGATTGTAGAAAAACTACTGAATCGATTTTCATAAATGATATGTCGTTGAATAGGTATTAGAACAAAGTTTTTAAAAGTGTACACTGTTAATTTTTTGAAATAATTTTTAACGGTGTAACATAAGAAAAAACGGTGTAATTGAAAAAAAGATGGCATAGCTTTTTTTTTTTTAACTAAATTGAAGCTTATTTTATATCTAACCACTTGTGAAAGTTTGGGACTTGCGTTATTTTTTGTTTTAAAGATAAAATTCGTTGTGCATATGACTGTCGGGAATCAGTTTTTTTTTGTTCTGAAGGAAAATTATAAAAATGGCGATATTTAGATTCAGATTTTTTTTTTATGTTAAATATCAAATATTTTATTATTAAATGAACTTTTTAAAAAGCAATTTCAATCAAGTTCAGCAAAATTTTGCGACATTTTGACTCGACCCTTTTTAATTTGGTTTATTTTTAGTTTATAGATAGCCTTTGATAAATGAAAAATGCGGCTTCAAGTAGAATTTTTTTAAATATAGACCAAAATAAACCAAATTAAAAAGGGTCGAGTCAAAATGTCGCAAAATTTTGCTGAACTTGACTGAAATTGCTTTTTAAAAAGTTCTTTTAATAATAAAATATTTGATATTTAACATAAAAAAAATCTGAATCTAAAAATCGCCATTTTTATAATTTTCCTTCAGAACAAAAAAAACTGATTCCCGACAGTCATATGCACAACGAATTTTATCTCTAAAACAAAAAATATAGCTAGTCCTCAACTTTCACAAGTGGTTAGATATAAAATAAGCTTCAATTTAGTTTAAAAAAAAAAAGGCTATGCCATCTTTTTTTCAATTACACCATATTTTTCTTATGTTACACCGTTAAAAATTATTTCAAAAAATTAACAGTGTACATTTTTAAAAACTTTGTTCTAATACCTATTCAACGACATATAGAAAATGAATCGAAATACAATCGACAATCATCGAGTAAAGACGTGTTTTTGCTTTTGTTAATAAATTATCAAAATTATTAAAATCTTAAAAAAAATTAAATATAATTTTAGATATTAAAAATTTGTTTTTGTGATTTTCTAATAAACATAAAAATTATTAAAATATCAAAAAAATTTTTAACTGTTAAACAAAATTTGTTTTCATGTTTTTTGTCCTTACTCTATAAATATATGATATAGTGATATTTCAAAACTGTGAGTTACAAAAACCAAAATTTTTAAAATATCAAAAACAAAATTAACGTTAAGCAAAATTTTGTTTTTTTCGTGTTTTTTGTTGTTATTCTAGAAAGATACAATATAGTGATATTTCTTAACCGTGAGTTATAAAAATCAAATTTATTAAAATATTAAAAAAAATTAACTGTTTTAAGTAAACCTTGTTTGTGTTTTTTGTTTTTTACTATACAAAAAATATGATATAGTGATCTTTCATAACTGTCAGTTATTTCTCTCAAATATTTTAAACAATGATTTCAAGGAAACCGAATAGGAATCAATTAAAAAAACAGGAAACAAGATTTTCTGTAAATAATAGTACAAAAAATTGCTTGAATTGTAATGATTCAATAAATAAAAAAGACAAAACTCTTTTTTGCATTAACTGTGGCAAATATTTTCACCTTGAATGCACCAATGTCAATCGACTACATTACAAAGAGTTTTTGAAGGATAATGTATGGCTTTGTTCTAAAAAATGCAAGGAAAAGAACACCGATGTCCAGGTTTTTAATGATCAAAATAATGAAGAGTCATATGATGATGAGGTAGAACCCACTAGAATTACCAAACCTACAAACATTGATGATTTACTGATATCACAAAATTTCATATCACAAAATTTCATATCAGAAAAGTTAGACACGCTTATCAGGGAAAATAAAGAAATAAACAAAACTCTAAGCAAATATATTGAAAGAACAGTTTTTCTTGAAACTTGTGTGGCTAATCTTAGTCACGAAGTGCAACATTTAAAGCAGGAAAAACTGTATGCAAATCTTTTAATAATGGGTGTGCCAAAAAATGGTTCTATCGACAAAACTAATTTACAATTACTTCAGTTAATTTCAAAAGAAATAAAAGTCGAGGTGACAGCTGAAGATGTAATTGAAGTTGTAAGATTGGAAAAAACTGCGAATGCGAATAACCATGTATCAAACAATCTTCATCCACCACTCCTTGTTAGGTTCAGTAGTAGAGACATGAAAAAGAAGCTGCAAAATGCAAAAAGAAACTACGATGGCAGTCTTTTCACGAAGAAAATATTTCCTACAGTACAAGATGAAGGACTAAAAATCTTTTTTTATTCCTCATCTTACACCTTACAACCAAGAGTTAATCAAGGAAGCCCGAAAGCTTAAAAACACCTATAATAATTTCAAATATGTCTGGTTTGCATCTAACAACACAATATGTGCTCGCAAAGATGACAAATCCATAGTACATGTAATCAAAACAAAGAGTGACGTAGATAAACTGCAAAAAATATAAACTCAATAAAACTTCTCATTGTTCTATATTTCCCAACTTAATGAACTCGAACGATTTAATACAGTCCATAGATGTTGATTACAATTTAAACAGTTTTTCTAATGCATTTTATAAAGATAAAAATATGAATATTATGTATTTAAACATCAGAAGTCTGCGACAAAACAAATTCAGTGAACTAAAAAATATGATTGCGTCATATAACTTTCCTATTCATGTGATTGTACTGGTAGAAATATGGATCTACCAAAATGAAGTTGACCTATACCAACTTAATAACTACACATCATATTTCCAAACAAGAGATACTTCTAAAGGAAGAGGAACCGCCATCTACGTCATCAATGATATTAACTCCAATCTAGTTTATAGTGAATGTAATGAAAGTAATGATATGTTGCTGGTAAATCTAAATAAAATAAATGTAAATATTATGTCAGTGTACAATCAATCAGGTATTTGTACAAAACATTTCTTACAAAATCTAAATAATGTGATTGAAAAACATAAAAGATGTTTAGTTGTTGGTGACTTTAATTTGGATATTCAAAAAAATAACAGAAATGTTTCATTATACAAAGATATTCTTAATTCTAGCGGGTATTTAATCTTAAATAAAATAGAAGAATCATACGCGACTAGAATATCCAATACAAGTAAATATTCAACAAGTACAATAATAGATCACTTTATTACAGATATATTCGATTGTAGTTATTCTATCTCATTGATTGATCACAGTATTAGTGATCATCGAACTATCTTTGCAAGCGTCAATACAAACAGAAAAAACATTAAAAATATTCAAATTAATAAAAAAATCCTCGATTACAATGCAATTGATGAAACTCTTTTATCAGAACGTATAGACTCTTGCAATAATTTCGATGATCTTATAAGTGTTTGTACTAGTACAATCGAAAAAAATTCAAAAGAAATTAAAAGTCATTATAAAATTGTATCACATGATCCATGGATCACTAATGAAATTGAAAAACAAATTCGATTAAGAGATATGTTCTATAAACAAAAAACTAAACACCCAAATAATAATTATTTTACTCAGAGGTTTGAATTTCTGAAAACTAATGCAAAACAACAAATTAAAATAGAAAAATCTAAATTCTTTAGAAATGAATTAAGCAAAAATGATGCTTGTAATTTGTGGAAAATTTTGAATAGATATGTTTTCAATAAAGAAAAATCAAAAGAAAAAATTTGTATAAAAGACAGTTCTGGTAAACTCATAGAAGAAAACTTAATGATTTGCAACCGCTTTAATGACTACTTTGTAAACTGTGTGGATGAACTCATACCAGCTCACTCAAATGTGCAAAGCGGAACTATCACTGACTCTTCAAATGATAATTTTTCAAATTCCAATATATTAACACCGACAAACGAAGATGAAATTAAAGAGATACTGTGTAGCCTAAATAAAAAATCTGCTGTCGGCTATGATAAAATATCCTCCAGGTTTTGTATACGATATAACGTTATTCTATCAAGTAAAGTATCTTACCTGATAAACCAATCCTTATCTACGTCTCATTTCCCAGAATGTCTTAAAATCGCCATCGTATGTCCAATATATAAAAAACAAGATAAATTTATTATATCCAACTATCGACCTATCTCCTTGCTCTCTACTTTTACCAAGTGCTTTGAATCTGTGGTTCATAGACGTTTGGAGAAATACTGCTCAGATAATGGAATAATAAACGCAAACCAATTCGGCTTTTGTAATAGCTCTAGTACTCTTGCAGCTGTTGGTCAGTTAATTCTAAAAGTCAAAGATAATTTAGATAAAAGGTTATATACCTCATGTATCTTTATTGACCTACAAAAAGCTTTCGATACTATAAGTTTTATAAAACTTTTATTAAAACTAAAACAAATTGGTATTGGAGAAAATGAATTGAGACTTTTTGAATCATATTTAAAAGACAGACCTCAATATGTTAAAATTGGAGACAACTTGAGTAACGCATTATATGCAAAAAATGGAGTACCACAAGGCTCTCTATTAGGCCCTTTGCTCTTTATTATATACGTAAATGATCTTTTTACTCTCGATTTACATGGCTCACCTCAAATGTATGCTGATGATACAGCGGTGTCGTACACCCAAACCAGCTGCGATGATTTGATGATAAAAATGCAAGAAGATTTACATAAAATAAACCAATGGGCAATAAAAAGCCACCTCAAGTTAAATCTGTCAAAAACAAACTACATTATTTTTGAAACCCCAAATAAGAACCTTGAAAATATTAATCTATATGACATTATGATTGACAACACTAAAATTGAGAGAGTTTACTCCACCAAGTACCTAGGTTTAACGATAGATTCTTTGTTAAGTTTCGAAGAACACATACAAAACATTAAAAACAAGATAAGGGCAATATCATTTATTTTATATAAAATGAAAAACATTTTACCTATTGAGGCTAAGTATCTTATCTTTAATGCTCATGTTATGAGTAAAGTTAGATACTTACTTCCAATCTGGGGATTAACCGCTCAGTTCAGGGTAAATGAAATAAAACGTGTAATAAATAAATGTTTAAAGTCAGTAAAGAGTTTGCCTCTGCTTACACCTACAAAATCTTTGTACACCGAGAACTTACTACCGCTGGAATCACTTATTGATTATGAGACTGTCTTGCTTGTTTTCAAAATTCAGAATAATCTTATAAAAAATAATGTAACGCTAACGAGAGTTGACGCGGTTCATGAACATTCCACAAGACAAATTGGGAACTATTATCTAAATCGGTGTC
Organism: Diogma glabrata; assembly: GCA_963693315.1. Taxonomy (NCBI): domain Eukaryota; kingdom Metazoa; phylum Arthropoda; class Insecta; order Diptera; family Cylindrotomidae; genus Diogma; species Diogma glabrata. The sequence goes on along the minus strand of OY856186.1, from coordinate 451,158,207 downwards.
GTACAGCACGTGGTCAGTCGAATTTCTTGTACAAGGGCTCTCTTTGTTCAACCTGCTACCGGACAATATCAAAACCGAAAAAAGAATATCAAAGCTTAAAACTCTTTTGAAAGCATATCTTTTCAATATTTACCAAAATGCATATAGAATTTAACACCAATCAAACTAAATATTTTCTGATTATTACAAATTATAATAATAAATTAATAAACAAATAAGCAAAAATTAAATAATATAAGCAAAACTTAAATTAAAAAATAAAACTGTAAAAAATAAAATAAAAAAAAAAAAAAAAAAAAAATAAAAATAATAAAATAAAAAAAAAAAATTAATTAAAAAAAAAAAAAAAAAAAATAAGACACAAAAAAAAAAAAAAACTCGATGATTCATGTTAAAATTAAAATGTTTACCGATGAGCACACTACGGCACCCTGTGAAGACCCCTGGTCGAAAAAAAAAATTCTAAGAGAACATGTATTTTTTATTTATCAAAGACTATCTATAAACAAAAAATAATCAAAATTAAAAGGGGTCAAGTCAAAAGGTTGTTGAATCTTCGTGAAATTGCTCGTATATTTTCCTGCAAGAGATGAAAGCATTGTTTTTTTCGTGAGTAAGCATTTGTTCACGAGACGCGCTAGCGTCAAATGTTTACGAACGAAAAACGTTTTTATCTCGCGTAGGAAATGCAATTTTTTCTAGGATAGTATATATATAATCGATATTTACTATAAATTAAAAAAATACAAATCGACAACATAACATTAAAAATTCATATTCAATTTTTTGATGATTACGTTGTTTAAAAGACTTTGTAAAATTATATGAAAAACCATACCAACTACAAATTGTTATTCTTTTTACACTAGTGGAAAAAGAACCCATTTTCATAAGGCATTAAGCGTGATGAAAATAGACTTTTCATATGCTATCATATAGAAAAAAGATATTTTAATAAAAAGCAAAATTAAAATATGTATCAACATTCAGGCGAAACCCCTTAAAAAATTAAATGATTAATTAAAGGCGCTTTCCAATTGTGTGAATTACTGAATGATTCACTTAAACTGGATTGTATTCCGGAATTTTGTATGTTCCAATGGTAATATTCAGTTTGCACTGAACGTAAACTGAGCTACTACAGAACTGAATTGATTTGAATTGAAGGAAAAAATACGTTCATCAGTTCAACATATGCATATCTTTTTATTTACGGCTTGTGGTCAAACGTTAAAAATAATAAAAAATTAGATCGGAACATATCTGTTTGCGTTTAAATTTTCGATTTTGGTTATGTATTTTTTAAATGTCAAAAATTGCTGTTTTTTGTTGTTTTGGCTCTATTTTTGATGATTTACTGAATAATAGACCAATTACCTAAAATCAATTCCTTCAGCAATTCATTCAATTGGAAAGCGGCTTTAAATAAACTAATTAAAGCCGTCAATGACCTTCTACTGACGAAATTTATTTTCAATAATAATAAAATTGTGTTATTATATTTGAAATATTTTCAAATCTTTTGCGTTCCATGGGTGATCTATCCAAAAACTGCTTTGATCAGTTATTTTCTTCTAAAGGAACGCATGTAATAAATAACTCACTATGATATTTAGCGCACAAAGGAAAGTGCCTATAGGGGAAATAATAAGATGGATCATTATTGTTCATAGAATAATAACAAACACATGTAATTATTTTTAAAACTAATGAAAGAGAATTCAAAATTGTAAATATAATAATATATATAATCAATAATTGAAAATTAAATAATGACAGAAACGAACAATACATACACTAAAGATAAATTGAACAACTATAGAACGTATGTCTATTTGAATTGAATAAATTGAAGGAAAAGGTTTATCAGTTCCACCAAAACCCCAAATATTGTAAGCCTGCTTGTTTTTTAGCATAGAAAAAATCGTGAACTTAAATCGTGAAAATTCCAAAAAATTTAGCGCCATCTTGAATTACAAAACTCCATATAAAAATTTTTTTAAAATTTAATGAAAAAAACTAATAAATTTTTTTGATTAAAATGCAATATTTAAAAATATACTTTTTACTGTTTATTTTTAAATTTATTTATAACTAGGGGGTATCCCGCGGGCTTCGCTCGAAAAAATCTTCATAAGCAACAAATGAGAAAATCTTGCAAGTCAGGTTTTAAAACATATACAACAAAATAAAAAATGTGTCTCTACATAATAAAAACATACTCATATATAATTAGAACACTTATAATTAAACAACATTTAGGCAAACTCGTTGCTATGAATTATACTCATATATGTAAATACAGATATATAATTATTAAAACAAATAAAAGCCAATTGTATGTAATCAACATTTAGGCAAACTCGTTGCTATGAATTAAGTAATGGAGAATTCTGTTATAAAAATTATATATTAAAAACTATATATTCTATAAAAATAAGTAGCCTATGACATTCCGGACATTCCTTTCTTTATGTATGTCAAGTTTCATCTAAATCAATTCAGCCATTTCGATGCTTACCCCGAACAGACAGATAGACAGACAGACAGACAGACAGACAGACATCGAATTTTATTTATATAGATAGATAATTAAACTTCCTTATAGTAACAATTAGTGAATAATAGTGAATAATAATAGTGAATAATAATTTAAGAACTGAGGATGACGTAAGTCGAAATCGATATTCTTTAAAATAAAAAAATAAAAATCAAATTGTTACTATAAGGAAGTTTAATTATTATAAATAAATTTAAAAATAAACAGTAAAAAGTATATTTTTAAATATTGCATTTTAATTCAAAAGTGACAAAAGCACACAAACAGTGAATAATATGGAAAACCATAATAACACAGAAATTTTTTTGGTTTATTGTTTTTTGCATATGGCGTCAATCATTCGGGCTATGAATATAGAGGGGGGGTTTTGATTCAACATTTTTATTTTTTTCAACATCAGACCGATTGCCTAAAACCGCAATCCCTTCAGCAATTCACTCGATTGGGAAGCGATTATATAAATTATTTTCTAGTTTTACAGGCTGATTCTGACATTCTGACAGATGCAAAAATAGTCATAGCAAAGATTTTTCTCTTAGCTAAGACTAAAACCTCTTAAATGCGATTCTGTATGCAGTCATAACTGTGAGATGTCAAAAAATAACCTATTAACGTAAGATTATCCAACATGGTCATCTTAAGCATCATAGTTTAAAGTTTCACATTTTTTTATTTGAATTCTTGTATGAAAAATTATATTAATATAGGATAATATATTAATTATGAATTATTTATGTAATTATTATAAAATTTATAAAAATTATCTATATTTTAGTTTGAATCAAAATTATAAAACAAAATATATATTGATATATATTGATAATATTGATTTTAAATAAAATGGCGATTGAAAATTTCATAGTTGCAACATCAAACAAAATTTCATATTTGACGTCTCATGTTGTTTTAGGAAAATTTTTCAAATTTTATATAAACTTTAAAGAAAACCAATCATTCTTTTCTCACAAATTTATTGCAAAATAAATAATAATTAATATATGGTATAATTTCATATTAATGTATATAAAATATTATAAAATAAAATATGTTTTTGATTTTAAGATTGATATTCAATAAAATGGCTGTTGAATATTTTCACAAACAAAAATTATTAATACCTTAAAAATTTTCTAAAACATAAACTTGATTTTCTAGTTCTTAATAATAATATGATATTTTAATTTGTATTTAAATTATTTAAAAAGAAAATATGACATTTTATAATAATTTTGTTTATGAAAATAGCCGTTGAGAGATCTCCAAAATATATTTGTAGAGTTGAGGTTTTTTATGACAACGTTCACAGAATCGCAATTAAGATATTCCCAACCGACCACCATAGCTAATATTAAACGTGACTGCTCTTATATTGAATCGTTTTTTTGTTTGTTTGTTTCCCTTTATTTCTCTCAGAGAGAAACAGGTTTGTCTTCCCAAAGCGTGCGTAAATTTTTCATTTGATTCAAAATTGTACAATTATTGTGAGTTTCTTATAAATCTATAAGAAAAAACCCTACCAGAAAAAAATAATATTTTCTCCCTCCCTGCGACTATATAAAAAGAAATGAGAAAAATTACAGATTAAGATTTGATTCTAACCAAACATATAAATTTTGATCTTTTATCTATTAAAAACCAACTAGCCAATAATGAAAAGTTGGTCGCCAGTTAGTTTTCATAATAAACATTCAGGATATATACATAACTTAAATATTTGCACATGGGCATTATAAAATAATAAAATATTCACTATTATAAAATCACTGGAAATAACACAATAAATGTAAAATACTCTCGTAATTATTTTCATTCATTTTATAAAAATTAGCACAACTAAAAATAATTGATTTTACTTTTTGTTTCGTTTTAAATTATTTAATTGTTTTTAATTTATAATTTAATACAATAGTTGGTTGTTGTAAATAAACAGAAATGCAAATGGCGAAATGCGAAATTGAATATGACATATTAGTGAACACCAAAGATTTAAGAGAATAGAGGAAGTGAAATTGATGTTAAAAATTGAAGCAATTTTTGCACACCAATAAATTGTTACTAACACACTTGCGTTTTAGTAGAGGCGCCGTAAATATTTCTATTATTGCATTGAATTCCAAATTTAAGCGTATTTTTGCCCCCAAAATTAATATAAAAAAGAGACGCCATTACATAGAAAAACAACATAAAAAAATTTGACAATACAACATAAAAAAATTTGACAATTTAAAATGGAAGCATTCTATTATGTTTACATTGATTTTAGATTATATTTTTTTCTCGAAAATATTATAAAAACTTAAAACTTATTAATCGAAAAGTAAATTTTAATATCACTATTAGTTATCTATGATAAGAAATTCCATCCTGTATATGTTTTCGGTAATTTTTACACGTCATTATCACACGACTTCATATTTAATGTTTTATTCAAAATTTTCACTTAAATATATTAATTTTTCTTTAAAATTATTTTTAAATTATAATAATCACTAGTATTTTTTATATTTATTATAAATTCGTCAAAATAGCACAATGGTAAATAATAAAAATAATTTTATTAAACCCAAATTATAACCAAACCAAACAATGTTTTTTTTGACAACTTAAAATGGCCATTTCATTTTTTAAATATCTTAAAATATCAAGTAGCCTGGTATGGTATGATTGAATTTGATCGGAAATTTTTATACGAATCGAAAATACTACGACAAATTTTTTTTCGACGTATGATTGAAATGTTTCGTAATATTTTCGATTCTCATATAAACGCACCCATTTAGTACAGAATTTAAAAATGTCAAAACGTTTTAATATTCGTATTTATCATTTGTTTTGTGTTGATATTGATAGAATAAATAGTTTAAATGGCGAGTTTAGTTGTTTTTCCGTTGTAAAATGTTTATTAAACAAATGTAAAAATGATATATAAAGAAACATAACGTATAACTTAATATAATTTACAACAAAACGTCAAATATAAATTTCCGACAAGCAAAATGGATTCGAAAATTTTTCCGACAGATATGTTCAAAAAATACTTTCAATCATATGCCATTTTAAATTTCCGAATAGTTATAATATTTCCGAGTCGGATTTTTATTCAATTATACACTGGAAGTTTAGTTTCATACAAATAAAACGAAACAACGGAATACAATTATGTTTGTGTTTTTTTGTTCATTTCAATTAAAAATAAAAGAAAATTTGCCATTATTAACCTAGGTAATTTTTTCTTATTATTATTGACCTAGGTTGAGAAAAATTACTTCTCATTGGGGCAATCGAGTAAATAATGACGATTTCTCAAGTTAGTAGTTAAAAAAAGAAATTAATTGGAACGACATCATGCTAAAGTTTTTTAATTTAGACCATTTAGCATTCAACTGGAACAATTAAATAGAAAAAAGATAAAAAGCAAGGACTACAGAACGTATGTCTATTTGAATTGCATTGAATTAAATGAAGAAAAACTAGGTTCATCAGTTCAACCAAAATCCTATAGATATATTTATAGGTCTAATTGTTTGACGCCATATACATATAACAATGAAATTTGCCATATACAAAAAAATGGATTAGTATTTTTGATTAAATTCTTTTATACGGAGCTTTATATTTCAAGATGGCCCTTGTTTCTTTTTAATATTTTTAGATGGCACTATAGGTTCACCATTTTTCTGTTCTAAAAAACAATCGGGCTATGAATATATCGGGGGGTTTTGGTTCATTACCCAATATCGTGGGTTTTGGTTTGGCTACAATCAATTCACTCACCAATTCACTCGATTAGAAAACGGTTTAAATTTATAAAATTTTAAATTAAAACAAACTCAACGTACATTACAAACAATTGAATAAACAAAAACTTACAAAATAAAATATACCACGATTTGAGGTTAAATGCCAACGATAAAAAACGGTCAAAATTCTCCAAAAATCGGCAAAATATAATGCAAATTTAAAGTCGTTGCCACATGACAAAAATGTTTGCCGGATTGCTAGCAACGATTTTCTAATTTTTGATTAAACGAAAATATTTGGATGCTTGCTTTATTGCTTTATTTGGATATTATGCCAAATGTATGGTAAATTAGAATGCCTATCGATTAAAATAAACAAAGCTTATTATTAAATTAATTTTAATTGATGATTTTTCCAAAAATCATTTTGCACGATTTCTACCGCTGATAGAAATAAAAAAATCGTTCATAAATCTCCACTGATTTTTTGGAGAAATATGAACGATTTTTGTAGAATTATGACCGATTTTTTTTATCTTTCGGATTTAACCTCACATCGTGGTATTTTTCATTTTGAAAGTTTATATTTTTGTGATTGTAATTAATTGACGTTGAGTTTGTTTTAAAATAATATTTTAGAAATATAATTACATTCATAATAAAAATTTTCATTTCAAATTCAATATAACAATTCATATTTTTTTTTGCAAACTGTCATTTTTAGTGTTGTTGTTGTTGTAAATATCGGCGATAAATTTTTTGTTCATATGGCACATTTTACTTATAACGACCGAATTCGTTCGTTTATATTTTGCCACATGGCTTTAATGCAAAATAAAAACGAACAAATTTGGTCATTTTAAGTAAAATGCGTCACGTCACATCAATAAAAAATATATCGGCTATGTTTACAAGACAACTACACTAGAAATGACAGTTTACAAAAAACATATGAATTGTTATTTTGAATTTGAAATGAAAATGTCTATTACGAATGCAAATACATTTGAAAAAATTTAATGTAAAACAAAGTCAACGTAAATTATAAACAATCACATAAACAAAAACTTTCAAAATAAAAAAGGACGATGTCCGAAGGATAAAAAAATCAGTCAAAATTCTCCAAAAATCGGTGGAGACTTTTGAGCGATTTTTTATTTCTATCGGCGATAAAAATCGTGCAAAACGATTTTTGGAAAAATCATCAATTAAAATTAATTTAATAATAAGCAAAGTTTATTTTAGTCGATATAGTCGTTTTAATTTACCATCGTTTAATCAAAATATTTTTGACATATGGCAACGACTAAAGTCTGAATGATCGTCATATTTTATACATAAATAAGCTTGTTCAATAACCGTTAATAAGGCCCGCTATACACTTGGGCTAAACTATGCGAACTATGGTTTTAAAAAAATAATGTTTTAACGCGAATAATATTTTTTAAACAAAATGTAATGAATGTAATGTTTCCTTTTTTATTTTATTTTTTTAAATTATTTGTTTCCGTAATGTTTTTTTGTATAATTACGTTGTATACAAAAAACATAGTTTGCATAGTTCACGTAGTTTAGCTCAAGCGTATAGCGGGCCTAATACTCATTTTATCAAACGTTACGCTTGCATATAAAAAAGCAACTCACGTTTGTGAATATACAGGAATTTTTAAAAAATGAACAGTAGGCTTAACCTTTCGCAAATTTATGTACAATCATTCAAAATTTTGAACAATACCCTCCCGCCTGCAAAAAAACCACAAATCTTGGCAATGGATACAGATTTAAAAGAAATTGCAGAAGTCCAGAGCTTAACCCTTCTGCCAGGATGGGAACTATTTTGGAAATCATTTCAACCGCCTCTTAAAAGAAATTCAGATCTTATTATGGCAGTTGTACACTGGATTCTACAAGTCGAACAATTCAAGTTTTATGGTGTAATCGAGAAAGATAGCTTTGAACTCAAATCCATCGATTACATGTTGGATTATCAAATGGATGGTTACTTACCGGAAAATTGGAATAAACATAACACATATAGATTTTTATATCGCTTATTGGATTCAGATTACATTTTGGAAGGAATTGTTGTAGGCGATGATATCGTTGTACGATTTCTTAGTTTGAAAACTCAAAAATGTTCGTTTATGTGTATCGATCTTGTTAAAACAATTAAGTATCCATATTTTAGACAAATTCATAAGATGATGAACAATTACGATATTTTTTTGAATCGTTTTAAAAGAGAAATTTTGTATCCTATTGTTTATAAGCCATTCGAAAAAAATGTGATGACACAGACTACTGACTATCGAACACGAAAATTATATAAATTCGAAAAGCAACGATTGTTTCCGGAAGGTGGCAAAGAGTTTTATATCGGTAAAAAGAAAGTATTTATTCATGATCCAGAAAGAATAACTCATTGGTCCAAAAATATTGGTTATAGAAAACCTGGTGCTGGAGAATTTTGGAGTTTATTACATCAAGCTGAAATTATAAAACCTAGCAATTCAAAATAAAAAAGTTTTCGAAATTATTAACTATTATTCTAAATAAACGTATGGTTTTCCAAATCTATTTTCTACAGGTATGTAGTTGTTTTTTTATTTCTTCTGTGCACTAAGACTTTTCCGAAGTTTATTTGAATTATGAGTCTTTTAACATATTGTTACTAACCGCTTGAACATTCCAAACGCGACTGAGGTTAATTCTCACAGGACACATACGTCAAACAAATTGTTATCATCAATTATCTGATGGGTGATGTTTTATTTAGGTTAAAGGATATTCTAGAATGGCGTTCGTCGACAAATATACAGCAAAAGTGAAAATTGATGCTTAGAGGTCAACTCTTAATATTTTATTCTAATAAATGGAAAAAAGGTTAAAATAACAATGGAATTGAAGGAATTAAACGGTTAAAATTTCAAAGTCTGCACAATTCATTTAATAATAAAATAGTTTATACGCCGAACGAAAAGTTTATTTCAACACCGACTACAGATTGTCAAACTGAAATTCGCAGAATGATTGTTACATTTGTCAAATTTGTTTTTTCTCTCTTTATAAAGTGATAAATTATGGACCAAACCAGCATTTAAATCTTTAAAAGGCGACAATCAAAAATTCATTCAATTCCATTCAATTTTAAAAATGTTTATTTATAAGGATTGTATTTATTTATAAAACTCTTCTACAAAATATTCATCCAAAATTCTGATTCCACGTTTCTGAATGACTAGTACATACAGGCCCGACAAGAAGGGGGGGTGGAAGGGGGGATTTCATCTCGGACCCGGCTTTTTTATAAGGCCCGGCCAAAATGAAAATATTATATAGGCGAAAAATAACTTTTAACCAAAACTAAAGTATATGTGGATTTGATCTTTCACTAAATTCTTACGATTAATAAAATAAACGATGATTTAGTTAATTTAGCTTCAATGTTTAGTTAAGAAGTTATTCTTTTCAAAGATTGATCGTATAAAAGATGCCTTAATACGTACATATGTGAATACAAATGTAAGGAAACGATAAAAAGCGGTCAATTCTGCATAGTACGATTTTAAAAAAAAAGTCAGACAAGTGCGAATAAAATTCGCTCGTCAAGGGTTCCGTGAATGTAAAGAAAACAATATCAAAATAATTAACATAAAGTTGTATTGTAAAGGGTTTATATTGCCAAACCATAGATAGACACATAAAAATAAATGGTTCATCGTAAATATCAATAGTAAATGTTGTAATGAAGAGCTTTCTTATTGGCGAACCAATGAGAATGGCATAGCAGGATGCGTACCTAGAGTAATTTAACGCCGTAACGACTAAAGCTCAGTCCTCGTGGATTTGATAGATTAATACCTGCTGCTTCAACACAAATGCAGAAATGTACGCAATTTACGAAAATATACAGAAATGGAAAAAAATACAAGTGAAAAAAGGAGACTCTGGCGACCCCTTTTGCGAAAGAACCACGATCAGCACGTAAAACCCCCACAATCATTCCCATACGCCCACACACTCACGCTTCATACATGCTAACATTCATCCACACACTCAGACTGCGAAGCAAGACAATTAAGCTCAAAGACCTGTAGCAAGTACCGCAACTGGTAGTAATCAAAAATAAGTTGTGTGGCTGTCACCTGATCAATATGATACAGCTTGTACACCACTGCCATTGCTGTAAACCGAGAATCAACTATTAGAGCACGGGAGAGCTATATTGAAAGTCTTTATTATTTATTTCCCTTTTTCTTTATTAATAACATTTTCAAAAATTTATAACACCATACGTAATTCCAAAAAAAAAATATTTACAGCTCAAAAAAAAATCATAATTTTATTTGTAAGTTAAATAAACATGTCCAAACCAGTTTGTTTCAATACCTGTGGTTTACAGTTGGTTAATGTATAATATGGTTAATAAACATGAAACATGACAAGGATTTTGTGTTTTTTTTTGTTTGTATTACAGGTTATTTGAGAATGATTTTTGATTTACTTAAAAACATGCATTCATAAATTCAGGTAATATAATAAAAGAAAAGGTATTTGGAATATTAAGTATTACCTCGGAGCAAAAATATTTTGATTTGAATCACTTCCAATTTAGACTAAATGTGTCTCGCTACACGCATCATCAGTTCACACACACACGCACATCGACAAACAAGCTCTCATTCAATTACTTGTACACCCTTTCACGCGCATTCACACTTCTACGTAAAAAAAAGTAATTAAAATAAACCAAGTTCACTCACCCCATGCTTAAATCCTCCCGGCTTCAACGTCTTAAGGTCTTAGCCCTCCATCAGCAGCGAATAATCCAACAGGTAAAGTATCACGGATAAAATTGTATAAATATTGCTTGAATGCTGCGTTGAAATTCGGCAGACAACCAGAAAGTTACCAAAATGTTGAGTTGAAATTCGGTTGTAATAACACAAGAAAATTGTATATCAATGTTGAGTTGAAATACGATAGTAATATCCAAAGTTTTGTATAAATGTTGCGTTGAAATAAATCAGACAATTGTTGTAACAAATAACATAAATGTTGTACCAATGTTGCGTTGAAACACTGTAGTAATGATGCGTCGGCATGAATCAGGCAATTGTTGTAACCAATAACATAAATTTTGAATAAATGTTGCGTTGAAATTCGGCAGTAACAACAAAAAATTGTATTTCAATGTTGAGTTGAAATATATTTGAAATGCGGTAGTAATAGCCAGATATTTATAAAAAAAATGTGACGTTGAAATTCGGTGGTAATAGCAGAAATTTTATTTAAATGTTGCGTCGAAATACTGTAGATAATACGGTAGTAACAGCAAAAATTTTATTTAACTGTTGCGTTGAAATATTGTAGACCTGTGTTTCTCAACCGTTGGTCCGCGGACCATTAGTGGTCCATAGAAAAATTTTAGTGGTCCGCGATTTTTTTATATATATTACCCGTTGCAATTTTATTTTATTCGAGCGCTTTTTTCACTCCTCAAATGTGAATACTATTTCACAAATTAAATTTGAGTATTCGAGTGTTTGAAAAAAATTATCTTTCTGTCAACTACAAATATAGGTTTACATATTTTTGTTTTTTACAACCATGATTGTGGGTGTTATTTGTCTTAATAGAATAAAATAAATAGTTGTTAATCTAATTCTGTTGCGCGATTGCTGTGGAACACAATATTTTTATTTTATTGGGTTAGTGTTTAATGCTATATTTTATTTTTTGAGCAAAAGTTTACAAATTTGCAAATTGGCGAGAGCATAAAATTCATTTATCACGAACCCTAATAGAACGTTTTATCCTTCCGACAGAACTTATTTAAAATTCATTGTTAAAACTAGAAACCCGAACAAAAAAAAACAACGAATTTTTTTTTACCATTAATTAAATACAATAAAATAAATTTTATTCACATCCAATACCTATTTAATTGTTTGGTATTTTGAAAAAGAAACAACCTACAATGAAAGAGATCAAATTAATAAGAATTGAGAAAGCAAAAAAAATTCATAAAAAACTAATTTTTTTTACAAAAGAAATTCAATTCAATTTAATCGTAGTAGCCTTTGCTTTTTTCAATATTCGATAGAGGGACATGCGCATGCATAGTTTGAATTTATTGTTTTTTATAGCTGTTTATTTTATTCAATCAATACTAATAACGCATACAATTATGGATCTAAAAAAAACTTATATTTGTAGTGGTCGAAAAATAAAACAATGCATATTATGGTTTTGAACTCTGAAATCAGTTTTTATTGTATTTTAGTTTGATTGTATTTTATAAAAAATAAAAAAGTATTTTCGCTATGATTATATAAAAAACAAACAATTCAAACTAATGCGCTTGTCCCTCTCCCGAATATTAAAAAGTTAAAATTTGATGTCATTTCATTTTCAAAACACCAAACAATTCATTAGTCATCGAAATTGAATAAAATTTATTTAAAGGTTTGGAATTAATGGTAAATAAAATAAAATTCGCTGTTTGTTTTATTCGTTTTACTTGTTACAATAATTCAATTTAAATTCTGTTGGAAGCATAAAACGTTGTATTGACTGCGTGTTTAATGAATTATTTTATTCTCTCGCAAATTTGCAATGCTCGCAAATTTGCAATGCTCGCTTGTGCATCGCTCTCATTGTGATCTTTTGCTCGAAAAATAAAATACAGCATTAAGGACTTACACAATAAATTACTAGAATCAGGAGTAAGAACGATATTGTTTTATTTCACTCCTGTATTTCGGCATGTTATATTTTTTATCTTATTCTCTCTGAAAGAACTGAGTAAGTTAAAGTTAAACTAAAAAATAAACTTTTAAACTTAAAATTCGTTCTTTTATTTGTTTTTTTTTAACTTTATTTTGTTTATCCCTGTTGTTTTAAATTACATTATGTATGTTAGTATTAGCACGATATAACCTGCACTTTCACCCATCTAACATGAAATATTTCGTAAAGTCCCCCAGGTAAGAATTAGCTATTGGGCCAAGCCTGGGCCAAGTCCGCGCCTCAGCTTTTGGGGTTTGGGCCAGACTTAACATTTTCAAACGACCCAAGCTTGGCCCAAGTTTGGAATGATGTCCTGGGGCCAAGACTGGCAAACCAGACTTGGGCCAAGTCTGGCAAATTAGACTTGGGCCAAGTCTGGTAAAGCAGACTTGGGCCAAGTCTGGCAAATTAAATATTACATTAATTAAATATTTCGTGAAATATTTCAAAAATATAAATTTAATGAAACTTACAATCACTATAACAATGCATAACCAGCTGGTGAATAACGTGTAATATAATAAACTGAATCTTGGTTCAATCTAGGCATTTACAACTGGCCCAGACTAAAACCGGAGTTAACTAGCCAAGGCTTGGCTCGCTGTACTGGCCCGAGGTTTCCCCATTGTTTAACATTGGCAGTTCCTACCCGGGCCGCCATAGAATCTTAGAATATTTATTGGTCCGTAGCATGAAATCAGTTGAGAAACACTGTTGTAGACAATACGGTAGTAACAGCAAAAATTTTATTCAAATGTTGCGTTGAAATATGTTCGACTAAATATAACGGGTATAACAGTACAAAAAATTGTATATCAAGGTTGAGTTGAAAAATGGTTGAAATCCGGTAGTAATAGCATAAATGTTAAAACCAGGTGTATATTTTACTTCCAACAAATCCAAAAAAAAAAATCACCAATCGATGAGTTCGCAAAATGACCTGATCTCGCGACCTATACTGTAGGTAGTAGTACAGCTTTGTTCTGTCTTTTCTTCTTATCTTTTTGTATCACAACACCACTCAACAAAAAATCACAACAAAACCTTCGTACATCTTATTTTATCAACGTATTAGTTGAATTTTTCCATAAAAAAAACTTTGGACGGAGACAAACATAAATGGTATTTTTCTTATTATTAATAATTTATATTTACACCATAACTTATACTCAACAAAAATTGACTATTTGATAAATTATTTCTAATCCAAAAGGACAGAAAGACAACACTCAACAACTTAAAAATCACAAAAAGAAAAACATTTTTAATTATTTTAGAGCACATGAATTTACAAGCAAAAATTATTTTTATTCATCTTCGACAACATGAAGATGTCAAAACCAACTTCCAATCAGCTGATCTCACAATAAAAGATAGTCGACTAAGCGAGATAAGATCGTATCGTCATCTCTTTTATAGTAATTTTAATATCGAAAAATTCGACAAAGTTTTTTTTTTTTTGAAGGGAAATTTATGTTAATTTATGTTATGTTAATAAATGTTAGTACATTTTCCGTTTCACAAAAAAACCGTTTCTTATTTTGTAATACATAACATTGTAAGATGATTTCACGAAATAAGTCATTTCCAACGCATTGAAAAAAAAATATGATTATATTAGAATGGATTAAACGTAAGTTCAACCGATTTTATGATGTTTACGTGTTATGAAATAATAGCTTACACTAGTATTACAGTAAAATTCAGATCCATAACGGAAAGATAAATTGATAAAAATAACCATATAAGAAATACAATACGTTTCGAAGACAATTACCAAAACTGATTGTAGGATAATAATTTTTTTGCTATTGCGACGATTGAACAAATATGCACAGCCGTTGGAGGTTTGAAAACAGTGATGGCAATTACGGTTAGTGTCCGGAGAATTCAAACTTATGTAGGATGGTGAAGTAATGCTGGTGAAAACGCATTGTGAGTCAATAATAGGGGATTGTAAAGGAAATATTATTGTTAATTGTTTTATGCTAAGAACAAATTTATGTAACGGAAACTATATAAAAATATGTCTATAGGTTGTGGATGAATGAGAAACTATTATGAACTACGTATGGTAAGCAAAATTGTGAATTATGAGAAAACAGACATTACATAAATCTGAAACCCCACCGCTCTACGTTATCATACTCCAGTCTACATAACAATGTCAATCTCATCTAAATTGATCTAAATGATATAAAAAATATTACTTTAGGTTAAATGTTATCCATAGCTGTTTATGGTAGCTAAGGAACGACTCAATTCTGTTAATCAACGACGAAGTTTAGGGTTTGTGTGGTGTAAACACCAAAAATAGGACTTTTTTGACAATAATTCAAAAACGGTGCATCGCAAAATTCTAAAATAAATTGTAATGTTTCTTAATTTTGGTGCTCTTTCAAATGACACCCCACTTGACCAGGTCAAAAAACCTTTTTTTCACCCTTCCCCACTCCCATCCCCTAAACACATAGAAATAAAATCACTTGAAGCTTCGCTATATTTTTCGTTAAGGGTTTATCAAATTTCCTATCCCAATGATTTTTTTCAAATTTTTCTGTCAATCAACGAAGAAACGTATAGGGGGGGGGGGGGACCAACTTTTTGTTGCACTTTTTTGAGAATAATTCAAAATCGGTGCATCGCAAAATTCTAAAAAAAATTGTAATGTTTCTTAGTTCTGGTGCTCTTTCAAATTACACCCCACTTGACCGGGTTTTAAATGATGTGTTTACCCCTTCTCATATCCACCCCCTTAATAAGTATAATTATTAGTATATGGTACTTCACTATATTTTTCTTTGAAAACTTACTAATTTTTCTATCGTTCAAAATGCTTTTTAAGATTTTCGATTACTTAGGCTCGGAGCTAATCAAGGAAAGAAAACATACAGAAAACGCTATTATTTAGATTTACACAAAAAATGGTGGGGTGTAAAATTCCAAAATATATTTTTTAGAAATACTGAAGTGAAGCCCTTTCATATGATACCCTACTTGACTCGATATAAATATTTATTTTCTCAAAGGCCTCACATCGTAACCCTGTTAACCAAACGAAATCCATTTTGTTTTTTTTTCAACCCCTCATCTTGTGTGGACAGATTAGTTTTATACGCATGCCAAATTTCAAGTTCATTGGATTTATATTAATCGAGATAGTCGAAATAATGTGAAAAACACGTTTTACTCTCACCAATAGTGTTCCGTATAAAAAAAGTCCAAGCGGCACGTATGTCGGCTAGAAATAGGTAGATTTCGAGATCAGACAGTTTTGTGTGCCAGTAGAATCTGATGTATCAGATTAGTTTAAACAACACAAACTAATTACAAACAGATATCGAACAAATTTTAAAAAGAAAATTAGCTACATATAAGCAAAACTATATCTATCCAATTTTGCAACAAACAAATATCAAATCTACCACAGAACATGTGTGTGACAATTTATGACACAAACCTACGCTATATCATATGTCGTCCAATTACTGCAAAATATCAAAATAGTTTATTTCTAAGAAAAAAAATTAATTTCTTCTATTCAAACCTTTTTTTTTTTTTCATTGACTGTTATAAGGTTTTTGGAAATTGTAGTTATGGATTGTTGCAAACTTTTTTGTTGAAGCCAACAAGTCAAAAACCTCTAACTTCAGAGATTTATATTTATAAGAAACGGATTAAAATGTTTCCACAGATTCTAAATTTATGAAGTTTTTAAACATATTAGTATCCAAACGGCCGTTATAACGGATTAAAAAAACAAATTTTTTTTCTAGTATAAAGCCTCTAGTTATTTAACCATGTGTCAGATTTTTCTGATTTACGAACTTGTCCAAGATATTAATAAAACACACATGTTTACGGAAGGTTTTTTGATCTGGCTCCACAAATGCGACCGTGAGAGTGCCAGTTGATTCAAACGCATTTTGTGTTTTACAAGCTTTTTTGTTGGAGCCGCTCACTCATAGAATCCTCCAACTGCAGAGGACTGAATTTTTGGAAAGAAATTGATTAACAAGGTTTCAAAAATTCTAAATTTATGAAGTTTTTAAAAATATTAATATCCAAACGGCCGTTATAACGGATCTAAAAAACAGACTTATTTTCTAGTATAAAGCCTCTAGTTTCTTAACCATGTGTCGGATTTGGCTGATTTACGAACTTGTTCAAGATATTAATAAAACGCACATTTTTAGCAAAGGTTTTTGATCTGGCTTTACAAATCCGACCGTGAGAGTGCCGGTTGTTTCAAAAAAAAAATTTTTTTTGCAAACTTTTTGTTGGAACCTGCAGACCTCTAACTGCAGAGGTCTATTTTTGAAACAAATTGATAAAAAAGATTCCAAAAATTTTAAATTTGTTAACTTTTTTAAAATATTAGTATCCAAACGGCCGTTATAACGGTTTTAAAAAATCAATTTTTTTAGAAAAACGGCTCTAGTTCCTTAACCACGTGTCGGATTTTGCTGATTCACGAACTCGTCCGAGATATTAATAGAACACACATGTACAGAAAATTTTTTTGATCTACCTCAACAAATGCGACCGTGAGAGTACCGGTCGTTTTCGTTATATCTCATATCGTTTTTTTATATATATATAAACTTTTTTTTTTGTTTTTTCGTCTCCGAAATTCCGAGATGAAGCCCATTGCAATAGGTAGATTTTTATATGAAATCTACCTAAAATATGGCAGGAGATCTTAAAGGACTTAATTTAACAGCAGAAACTTATAGACATGAACGAAATTAAAAACATACATGAGTTAATTTACAGGAATATTAATGCCATCAATATGGCTTAAAATATAGAAAGATTTTCAAAGAAACATCATCATTCAAACAACAACAGATGTTAAAGTCCAAAATATTGATAGTCTTCTTGGAGAACTGCAGATTCCAACATGATAAAGTGATAAATGGTTTAAATATTTCTTCTTCTTTGGCAATAAGTAAAAAAAGAAAACGGTTCAGAACATTTTTTGGAAATGGTAATGAAGATACTGAAACCATCGAATTTGTGACCAAAAAACAAAATTCAAAAGAAACCCGTTTTTAGTTATACATATTGCATATTTCGTAATATCGAGCGAGAAATTTAAATTCGACGCAGTGAGATATTTAAATAAAACATTTTCGTTTTTGTGAAAATTTTCGACATTAAATGAAGAGGAAATATAATAGCGTGCACAAAGCCATTCGTTGCAATATACAAGGCATATATTTCATAAGAGTTGACAAATGAGGTGATTAACATAAAACATCGTATATACTGCACATCTCGAAGAACATTTTTCTCTCTAGATTTATTGAATGCAATTGCCATTAAAAATATTAATACTATTTTTCTAGCGCCAGTGCCGAACATTCGTTTAGGATATTATCACGAATCAAAAATTTCCAGAGATCCTGTTTCTTTCAAGAGCGTGTTGATGGTCTTGCGATTCTGTGCTAAGAATCAAAATTAGTGAGGCAGTTAAATTTCGGTGACATTGTAAATGTATCAAGCAAAGCACGGAAAGCTCAATTGTTATAAAAAAGTAAGAACAACTCACAAAATTCGTACTTAAAAAATTAATGAATTCGCCTATATTTAACATACTTGTAAAAAATTGTTTAAACAAATATAACATATTAATTTTTGTGATATTATAATTTAGTTGTTTAATAAAATAGCATAACTGTAAAGAGGGCCCGTACTTAATTTCCCCCGGGCCCCATTTTTCTCTCTACGGCCCTGAGTACATATCTGGAAATTCGTTCGAAAAATGTATCGGATTCCGTGTTTCCAACTGACTAGTACCTTGAAATTCATCCGGTGACACAGGATTATGTTGAACACCGCTAGGACTAAAAAGGATAATGCTAGTAAAATCAAATAACTAAATAAATTTCCACGTACATTTGAATATCCTGAAGCACTGGTGGTGATAAAGGATCCGTATATCTTATCGAAAAAGAAAACGAAAATTAAAAATCAAATTACGTTTCACTAAAGCGATTACCTTAATACTTTCAGTGGCGTTTCAATCCTACAAAAATAAAAACAATTGCAATAGTGAAAATTTCCGATATCATGAATAACCAACAAACCTTTTCTCACGATGCAACTCTTTGGATTGTGGAGGTGGTGGTGTTTTATCGCAATCTTGTTTGACCTTAAAACATTTAATTCTGAGTTCTTCTATTAGTTTCACATACTCTGGTATTGCACATTCTAATTTCCCATAATTTAATGATTTTTTATCCATCTCCTCAATGTTTGTAATGTTTGTAATATCATATGTGTATGCTTTTGTTTTACAATCTTCCGACTAAAAACATTTTATTTAGAAAAGCCTTTTTATCGAAAAAGTTATAAATGTTACTTACCAGTAAATTCACAATCATCGTGTTACCAATTACATATGCGGAAATTCCGAAATACTTCCTACATAATAAATTATAATAGATAAGTCCATAGACATTTTTCTTCGAATTCCAATTATTTGTCAAACCATAATCTACTGGATCATTTTTCTATTAAAAGATCGAAAGTTAAATTAGTCAACATAAATATTTAAATTCTCGAAACACTCTCCCCTTGTACCTTATACGTTATATGTTCAAACTGTTTTCCTTTTGTTTGCAATTCTTTTGAATAGTCATCGGTGGTTCCAACTTTAACAAACGTTAACTCCAAATAATGCAAAAAGAAGACATGGAACAGAAGTATTACTTGATCGGATGCAGTCAAAAGTTTATCATCGATATCACAATACTCCTTGAACGTTTTACATAGTTTGTTTTGTAAATCTGGACTGCATATTGTGTTGTAATCAGTATGAAACCGAAAGTCATAGTCATGACTAGTTGCCATATTTCTAGAAATAAAAAATATTTAACTTATGAAAAAGAGTAATACAAGGTTTGGCTAGAAGACGTGTAATAAAAAGATCGGACTATAACAGCTATATGTGCGACTATCCACAACACTCGCATAATTTGGTTTGTTTGTAGTAAAGATTCTTATAACTAATCTGATCTTATATTCAACTTAAAACTTATTATATTGAGATTATTTTTTTAACATTTAACATTTATTCGTTAGTCTTGCAGCCAAATTCTGTAATTGTGAGGCGGTGAAGTGATAAGTTTTTTAATGAAAAGAAACAAAGAAATTTTTATCACTTCACCGCTTCACAGTTACAGAATTTGGCTGTTGGACTTGGTACATCAAACCAGAATAATTTCTATTTATGTACAAGCAAATAAAAAAATACAAATTTGATTCAAAATGAAAGTTTCAAACAAAACTAAGCGATTTATAATGGCTCCAAATAATGACTCACTTACAATAACTATTATCGTGACATTGAGATGATCTCATTAACTATGTCCCAGTTGTATTTTGAGTAAATTCTACTATCAACTTTTATGTTTTATATCCGCCGGGTTTCTCTTGACAAGTTAATCAAAGGATCTCGAAAGCTAACCAAATTGTATACAAAATCCAGAAAATCAGACCCTGATCAAACTCACCGTATTACTAATTAACTAGGGTAAACCCCAGTAAGCTATTTCATATCAGGCCATGGTAAGATTTGTAATGAAGAGCTTCTCCATTGGCGAACCAATGAAGCGGCATAGCAGGCTGCGTACCTAGAGATTATTAACGCCTTAACGACTAGAGCTCAGTCATCGTGGATTCGATAGATTAATACCTGCTGCTTCAACACAAATACAGAAATGTACGCAAATTACGTGAATAAACAGAATAGGAAATAATACGAATGAAAAAAAAATGAAACTCTGGCGACCCCTTTAGGCGAAAGAACCACGATCAGCACGTCCAACCCCCACAATCATTCCCATACGCCCACACACTCACGCTGCATACACGCTAACGTTCACCCACACACTCAGACTGCGAAGCAAGACAATTAAGCTCAAAGACCCGCAGCAAGTACCGCAAATGGTAGTAATCAAAAATAAGTTGTATAGCTGCCATCTGATCAATATGATACAGCTCGTAAACCACTGCCATTGCTGGTAAACCGAGAATCAAATCTTAGAGCACGGGAGAACGTCACACGCTATATTGAAAGTCTTCATTAATTATTTCCTTTTTTTTTATTAAAAATATTTCCAAAATTTATAAAACCATACGCAATCACCATAAATTACCAAAAAAAACTTATTTACAGCTCCAAAAAAAAAGAAGTTAAAATTTATTTGTAAGTAATACTTAACCGACTGTCGCATCGTAAAGGTTACAACATACTACTTCATCGTAAAATAAGATACGATAAACGCTAACGATGTGATGTTACAACATCTTGCCACTGGTGACGTTGTATCTAAATTTAAAATAAATTTTGAGGTTTCTACAAATTATCTGAATTGAGAAAATCTTGAAGGAAATTCCTCAATAACTGACTGAACAATTGCGGAAAACTGCTGTCTTAATTTATCTTTTTCCGACCGTGCTCAAGCGCCCAAATTCTTGCAAAAAATAATTATCTCACTTTCCTATTGTTCGTATTATTATTATTTAAGTGATGTATCCAGGTTTTTCTCTAGGGGTAAAATACGTTCGCGGTAATCTGCGAACGTAAACGCTTCACCTGCAAATTTTTACGTGCCCGCAAATGTTTCATACGTGCCACCTCTGGTGGCACAAAAAAATTTATTTTTCTTATTACCATATTTTTTTTTTGCAATTCAGTACATTGTATCTCATTCTATCAAATGAAATTTTTAAGAACAAAACATAGAAAAGCAATTGTGATTGTAACTTGAAAAATAATTTTAATACAATCAAAACAATTTCATTACTACAATCATAAAGTAAAGAATAATGATCAATTTTTATAGAAGAATTTTCATAATGCAATAGGTTAAGATCAAATTATTCAAAAGGTTAGAAAACAATACAATAATACATATTATTATTATTGAAAAACATACTTAAATAACGTTGATATTAATAGTTGGAAGAGGATAAAATGTTTATTTAATTTGATCGATACTTGATTTTAACGCATTTGAATAAAAAATGTTTAAATAAAAGCTGTATTTATATTATCAGGCACAGACATACACAAAAATACATGAAATTGATTGAAAGATGGGCTTCTTATGTAGATATGCATATTATCATTCCGTAGAAAAACTGTATGGTAATATACGTATCTACATAAGAAACCTATGTTTCTATAATTTTTTTGCCTGATGGTGGCAGATAATATACGCGCACCTTAATGGTTATACGAGCGACGACAATCGAAATTCCAAGAAAATATAGACCGCATCCGTGGTGAAAAAAAAATTTAGGCTAACTTTTATTACGATTTTATAATATATTGTGACGATTACGGAATACGAAAGAATACAACACAATAGAACATTTTTCGAAAAACCACTCTTTAGAAACAATAATTAAACTAAAAGAATACAAAAATACTTAAATCAACAAACGAAAATATAACGTAACCAAAGTAAACAAGTAATAGGAAATTTTGTTTATCCTATAAGAAAGGAACCGCAGTCTATTAGAAAAAAGGAAAATAAGCAAATTAAAATGAAATTAAGAAGATTTCACACCTAGGTGTCAATATTTGAAAATCGTGTTATTATGTTTTTGTTGATAAAGAAAGGAAAAAGGCTGTGTTCTAGAATTTTGAGGAAATATCGGGATTATTTCTTCTAGCTAGTAAATATAAGAGGTCGTGTTAGATATTCAGTTCAGTATAAAATTTTCAGCGATAAAACTCAATAAAATTTAGCAGTAAAATAAGCGAGCTAAAATTATAGGTGACACAAGCTCGTCAAAAGAAATTGTAGGAGATTATTATAAGTGTAATAGAGTTTTATAAGTAAGAGTTACTGTGAGTAAAAGAGTAATTAAGAGGAATACTTGTAGGAAAAATATTGTTATAAGGAGTAAAATCTTGAACGAATAAAAATTATAACGTTTAGAAAATCCATTGTTTTAATTTTCTGATTTAGTGATCAAACCAAAAATTAGTAACTCGGCCAAGAAAAGTTACATTATTTAAAAAACAATAGGAGAATTTTTGATAATCTATCTACAAGACCTTCTTTTTGATTCAATATTTTTTGTGCCATGTCTAAATCTGGTAGCTCTGTATATATATATATATATATATATATATATATATATATATATATATATATATATATATATATATATATATATATATATATATATATATATATATATATATATATATATATACATATATATATATAGAGGGTGAGTTTTTTAAAAAATGCCAGGCTTTTATCTCGAGAACCATGGTAGATGGGAG